>JAYESA010000008.1:152587377-152813495 GCA_036927795.1 Iris macrosiphon
AGGCATAGCTAGATATATAGATCTATATGAATAGATATATATACATAGCTAGATAGATAGTTAGATATCTAGATATAGATATATTTATATATTTGAGGGTAAGGTAAGGTAAGGTAAGGTATGTAGATACCTAGGTATATGCCTATATGTATTAGATAGCTATATTTTAGCCTAGATTATAGCTAGATATATATGTTTATGCATAGTTAGTTAGCTAGAGGGGTAGTCGGGTTGAGTTTAGAGAGGTATCTCGATACCTTGAGATACCAAGGTATCTTAATACCTTAAGATAACCAAGGTATTGAGTTTCGAGCGGGGTATTTGAGCAATAGCCTAGGAATAGTATTGGAGTAATTTTTATATGCTTATGTGTATATATTTATGCGTGCTAGCATAGGTTTTAGCGGGTATAGGCAGGGCGTATAGCGTAGGGTGAGATATCGGATACCGAGGGTATCCCGGTATCTCAAGGAGGCGAGTTTGAGAGTTTTCTACCTTAATGAGCTCGGTTTGACCTAGAATTTTAGGAGCACCCTAGTTTGACCTAGACTTGACCGTAGTTGACTCGTTTGACCGCCAAAGTCAACTTTTGACCTAGTTTTGACCCAGAGTTGACTTTTTGGACCTAGAGTTGACTTTTGACCCAAATTTCACCGGTTTGACCCGTTTGACCTAGAACGACCCTAGAAGCCTATTTTTAGTTATTTTATATTTGTTTAACTCATTAGAAACCTGTTTAACCTTGCTTTTCGTAATAGGTCCTTGCGACACCAGTTCGGATCGTCAGTTGTTCAGGACGTCGGCGAGTACTTTCTCTGATAGTTTTCATTATCTGATGATTATTATGATTCAGCTTCTAGTATAGTATCATCTGATTATTCTGGCACAACACGGAACACTGACTGATATTTCTGGATTCATTTACTTGCGACACGTATATTTATGTTTCTGGCCTCTATTCTGGAATCACTACTGGCATCACCTACAGGCATCACTACAGGCATCATTCATGTTCAGGCTGGACTCATCTTGATTTACGTGTCGGGTCTTGGATCCACTTGTATTAGTCAGGGCGGAGAAATACTCGAGTAGACATGTAAACATTTCCATCTGGAATCATCAGGAATCACTCCCTCTGGTCTAATCTGGAATGATAGCAGCCGCGCACCCAGTGCGCGGTGAGCCGTACTTACCCCTAGCTGTTTATATGTCAAAACAAGTATTTCAAAGACACCGACTTCATTCTTTATAGTCTGGACTCACTTTGTAAACCCCCTCGACCAGATTTCAGTATTTACAGGATTATTTTAACAATTTAGGATTTATGGCAATATTTTAAATTATTTTGCCTACATATCCTGTTGACATGTGCACCTGTCCATCACCTAATTATTTGGAGCTTTATCTTGACTGTTATCCCCGAACGAAGTTCACATACCTGTCATAGACATGCTAGACTATTTTTTTAAATTTTGTGCAACTCCCAGATATGCTAAAATGAGCCTCGTTTGAGACGCACAAATATCGTTACAATCGTCCGTATTTAATTCTTATTTAATTCTTTGCTCTTTACCCCTCTCTGTACCCCTAGGAATTTGAGGCCCAACATGCACCTGTTTTGCCCAAACAAAAATACGTTAATATTCTACACTGAATATACTACATTTAGTATATTGACACCGTAGAAAAATTATGGCCCTACTTGCCTCTAAATAATTAGAGAACACCGTGCGCAGTATTTATTAATTAATTAAATACGATGGCCCGTATTACCCCAAAACCAGGTCCAGTCCCTGCCCAGACTCACCCCTACCCCCTCGGGATCCTCACATAGCAATTTCCCTCAATTCTGTGAATTTTAGTATTTTTCGAAATCGGGTGTTTTCCCAGACAATTTCGTAATTGCGCAATTTCCAAAAAATAGGACTATTACGCAATTTATGAAATTACAGGGACTCTCCTACAAATTTCAGTGCAAGGTGTCACCCCCTCATTGGCCGGTGAACCTGCGCCGTCCATTTGGAGACGAGACCCACCCGAAAAGATCCCGAAAATATCCCGAAAATATCTTGTAAATATCTCGAGATATTTTTAGATATTTTCTTAAAATACTATTATTATTTTCTATATAAGAAAATAAAAAGTAAAAGAAAATAAAATAAAATAAAAGAAAAAGAAACCCAAAACCCTTCCCCCCCGACTCTGGCCGCAGCCACCCCCCCTCTCTCGCCGCCGGCGCCGGAGCCCGCCCGCCGGAGCTTCCCCTCCGCTCGGCGAGCCTTCCCCTCCCCTCCCCCGACCTTCCCTCTCTCCCTCTTCTCCTCCGCCAGCTGCCGCGGCCGTCGACCCCTCCGCCGGAGTCGCCCGCGAGCCCCGCCGCGGAGAGCTCCGCCCCCCCCCGCTGACCGACTCTTTCCCCCCCGACCCCTCGGCCATCTCCTCCTCCTTCCTCCTCCTTCTTCCCCGACGCAGCGGCCTCCTCGAGAAGCAGCAGCAACGGGCCAGAGCTCCGCCGAGCCTCGGCCAGCCTCGACCCGATCGCCGTTGCGCCGCCTCCGGCCTGCCCTCGCCGTCCTCCGGCGACGTCCCCAGCAGCCCGAAACCCTAACCCTAGGTGGGATCCGACTCGGACACGCCGTGTCGTGTCGGCTCGGACACGAGAAACGCAAGTTTCTGGAGCCCTGTTCAGGTAACGATTTCTCTCACCTCGTAACTCTATTTTCAATTCTGTCAGTTGCGTCGTGTAGACTATGTAACCATCTCGGTGCCCGTGCAACCCGCTCGGAGCATCGCGTCCTGTGGCGATCGCGGCACGCGATCCAAAAACAGGAAAAACAACGACCCGATTCACCCCGGAACTGGGTACGCCCCGCCAAACGGGACGACTTGGTCGCACGTGGTCTTTACGGAAATATGTGCGACATTGATACGGACGTGTAGGAATTCGAAGAAGTTGATTTGGATGTGCGTGCACACCGGAATCAACGCGTATCCGCCGACACCGCCCCGTATCCGTCAGTTCTGGAACACGCTGCAACTTTGTGTACACACGTCGGATCGAGACAAAACTTGCACCATCGGACTCGTAGCAATACGCTGGTCCTGTGAGCCAAGTTTGGTTCGATTCTGAGAACGTTGACAAAATCCCGTATCGTGGGCCCTACCGGCTCCACTTGACGGGTGATTTTGTGACCGGCTCACCGGAATCCAATTCTGGAAGTTCCGTTGGGTTCGTATCGACGTTCTGGACTTGTGGACACTAAGTTTGGCAAATTTGGAAACCTTTGACCCTGACACATTTTTCGGTGCAAAGTGGGCCCACATGTGGACCCCGCTTTGACCGGAAACTGTCATTTTTGCCCCTGTGTCCAAATTGGATGAAAGGGCAGGCGTTTCTAGCTATTTGATATTTTCTGAGACTGTTAGTGATGTTTATTTCAGCATCCGGAGACTTTTATTCTGAGGCCATAGTTTCTGACTTTTGGCACTTGACATCTGGACATTATATTTGCAGCTCTCTTGCCAGGTAAGTATACCTTGCCTTGTTGTACTGTTTAAATTCAGTTATTGCTAGTTACATGTTTATTTATTTTAATATTATATAAATGTGTGCGTCCGAGAAAACTCGGGTGCAGTCAACGATGGCGTTGACGTTAGGACTTGTGTCTGACCTAGTGTCTAGTAGACCCACCTAAAGTTGTGAAGTTATTGATATAACTTCTCAGGCCTTAACACGTATCATTACACGTTACAGAGTGAGTACATGTAGGGACGCGTGCCTCATGCGCGACTGGCCATCAGTGTGAGCAACACGTGTAGCGGTATTTAGCTCAGTTGTTTATTTTATTGAGACTTGCATCATAGTAGGAGTGTCCACGTCGTTTTTATGACTTGTACATCTATATTGGGCGGGAAAGACATCTAGTAGGCGTATGGGACACCCCCTTCATTGAGTCTTTATCCTTCGATCCATGCTCCTCGGAGATGGACGATTGCAGAGTTCCCTGCGTCGGGGGCATATGACACATATACTAGCCAGTCCCGACGATTGGTGAATTACGTCAGCATATGTCTAGCCACACATTCCCATGAGTACTGCAAGGTCTTTAAATTGCATTCACTTAGATGGTTAGCACACCCCATTTATTTATTCAGTATTTACATTATGGCATGTCATTTTTCTGTATCTTGCTATGTCCCTCTGAGGACCTGGTTCCCTGCCAGGTGTATATGTTCTTGAGTACTCGCAGGAGCACAGATCCGGACAGGCTACTTATTTTCCGAGGAGGTCTTCTCTTCGAGCCTCGTGATTGTCAGATGTTGTTCTTATATGGTGTGTATTCTGGTTCCTTTTATATTTTATTTCGACAGTAGATTTGATTTCATCTGACTGTCATTCTTCGATATCTGTATTGAGATCTAGTTTCATGGTTATTCATATGTTTATGTGATTTCTGTGGATGAGATTTAGATATTACCCTGTGACTGGTGATTAATTATACCACTGGTGAACTATTGTTCATTATACAGCGTACGCGCGTATATATGATTTCCGTATATTGGAGTTTCCATATATACGGCCAGCTGGCATGGTTACGTGACCTAGTCCTACGTATTTTTGGGACTGGGGCGTGACACACTTGCATTCTTGTTGGTCTCACTTACATGTTTCTGGACTTGACTCACTACATGTATTTCATGCTGGACTCACCACACGTTCATGTGCACAGACTTACTCTTAGTTTAGATTTCTTGTATCTTACAGTTATTACTATCTTGCTCTGATATCCATGCATCTTTACCTTTATGCACCAGTTATACATATTTTCTTGTTTCATACTTGCTTCATTCTTATTGCTACTTGCTATAACTGTTTTATAGTTTTTATCATTTAAATGGAACTGCTGTTAGAGATGTACTTGCTCCGGTCCTGACTGGACATATTTTTTCAGAGTATCCGGAGGAGTGATGTCCGACATTTTATGGACCTGAGCCTGTCGATGGTGCAGACAGGGACCCTCTAGTTTAGGGGTAATTTCCGGGTTGGTAGCCGGGATCACTGAGACCTTGTTGTTATTTTTATTAGCTTTTAGCACCGGATTTGTCTCAAGTTTTGGATTGAGACCTTGTTTGTATATTATTTTGGATGATGTATTATTATTATTATTGATGTTGTGGTTGTTGTAGTAGTTGTTGTTGGTTAGACTTTATAGTTGTTAGCCTTCTGTGTTATCTTATCGTGCTTAGATTCGTGATTGAGTACTTGATTATCATTATGATATTGCTCCTCCGTTTGGAGTTGAGATCTTGACAGGTTTATATATTGATTGTGTGAGATTGTTAGCTAGATATTTGACCTAGACAGCGTTCTACCACCGATGCTGCGGCTTAGGCTGGACGTACCCACGACTCATGCCCGATTTTTCCGGGCACGGGTCATGACACGTTTTTGGTGGCGGCCCCATGCAGGTCTCGATTCGCAATTAGTGCGATATCGTGGTGGTACAACAACTTAGTTGTACTGCTGCGAGTCTGCTATAGGATCTAGGATCTAGGATGAGAGTGTACTCAATCACGACTAGGAACAATTCCAATCTAATTATTCTAAAATTGCTTTCTTTTGAAATATTACTGTCCTTCCTTGATGATATCGTATCTTGCGCCGTATTGACTTCTTTTGATCTGTGTTCAGGATGCCTCCGAAGACACGATCCTATCGTACCGTTCCAGCAGTTGCCACTGAGAGGTCTGCTACCTCTCGTCCAGCTCATATTCAGGCAGCTGCTACCGCTCCACTCACCACTCCTGCGGTCGAGGGAGCATCTGTTTCTCTCGGGGATCCTCCTTCACCTGTCGATCCGAGGACTACCCCAGCCGTTCCGGTGGTTCCTCCACCACTTTCTGCTCCAGTAGATGCCGCGCAGTTGTTTGCGTTCTTCAGGGAGATTATGGATGCGCAGCACCGTCAGGTGGATGTGATGAGGCTGGGCATTGAGAACGCCCACCAGGTGGCCATGACGGTAGTGGATAGGGTGTCATAGATTCAGCCACAGGCAGATGAGATTCAGCATCCGAGGCCGGATAGTATTATCGACTTCCAAAGGATGTGGCCCAAAGAGTTCCGTGGTACAGAAGGGATCCTGTACGCTGATGACTGGATAGAGCAGATCGAGGGGATCTTCAGGCTGGCGCAGATTCCAGACAGCATACAGATAGAGGCAGCGGGCAGTCAGATGTTCGACCTCGCTTTGACATGGTATCGTACAGACACGAGGATCGCGGCGTCAGGGCTTACTTGGGAGGCTTTCAAGAGGCTTTTTAAGGAAAAGTTTTTCCCAGATGTGGCGCTCAGTGCTTTGGAGAGCCATTTTGAGGCACTCGTCCAAGAGAGCATGGCGGTGGACGAGTACGCAGCGAAGTTCTGCCGTTTGGGCAGATTTGTGGAGGGCTTGAGTGAGGCAGCAAAGGCGAGGAAGTTTCGCAAGGGCTTGGTTATGGCGGTCAAGTCTTTGACCAAGAGCGACCGCGAGGCAACTTTTGAGCAGATAGTAGGAGATGCTCAGAGAGCAGAGGATGACTTGGAGCTCAAGTCCAAGAGAGGCAGGGATGATTCAGGCAGTGCGGGTGGTAGTGCGAGACCAGATAATCGTCCCTATGTGCAGAAGGCAGTGCAGCAGGGTCAGGATCAGAGGGTGCCTACTTGTGCCTACTGCAGGAAGGCAGAAAATACTTGGGATATTTGTAGGAGGAGGTTGAAGGTGTGTTTGTTCTGTGGATCCGCTGCTCACCAGATGCGAGATTGCCCCACTGCACCTCCGTTGGGTGGAGCACAGGATCAGAGAGTTGGAGCTAGGCCACCTGTGTCACAGCATCACGCCCCGCACCAGCAGAGGGATACACCCCAGCAGGGCAGGGCTTGTGCGTTGACGGTCGAGGAGGCCGATGCTACGGGTGTCGGGTTAGCAGGTCTGTCTCTTTGTTCTTCTTTCTGTCCTTTTTCATTCCTTGTGGTGTATTTCATTAGTACCTGTTAGATTTTCTTTGTGCTGTGGTAGATAGTGTAGTGACCTTGATTGAGACTGTGATAACACGACCAGTAGGACCCTGATTTTGTATGTTGTTTAGGTAGAATTTCTTGACTGTGATTGTTGGGGGTTTGACCTAGAAGGAGTGTGATTGACTTTAAATTTCGAGGACGAAATTTTCTAAGGAGGATAGGCTTGTCACCACCCAATTTCCAGAGCCGGGTATTTTTTTTTTAATTTGGTTAATTGTGTATTATTTATAATTAATTGTATTTATATTTAATTAATGATTGTATTATATTTTTATTGATTGTTTTAGAATTTTGGCTAGCCTGGACCCATGCAGACCCTAGTTGACCCATGTTCGACCCAGCCTACACCCCTGCGAGACCTATTTTTGGGTTTTAGAATATTTATTATATTTTTAGTGGGTTAGTTGGAGAGATTTGGAGTTAGTTTGAGTGCTTTTGGAACCCGAAACCCAAAACCGAGTTACGGGAGGGCATTTTGGACATTTGCCAACTTGTAACCCCTTTATTTCACCTTGGCCGGCCCCAAACCCTTCCCTACCCGTGTAAACACAGCAACACAGCAACCCTAAGCCCCCCACTTCTTCTTCTCTTTTTGTAAACTCCCTCACCCAAAATAGGTATTTGTGTAGCCTACCCTTGCCCATACGTCAAAAAGTTGTCCTCATTTGTATTCATATAGATGGTCTTGTACAGCGTACTTATTTATTTTCAAATTATATGCATGTTGACTATATTCAAATTGGCTCGTATTTTCTGTATCTTGTTACGTCCCTCTGAGGACCTGGTCCGCTGCCAGGTGTATCTTTTCTTGAGTATTTGCAGGAGTGCAGATTTGGATGGTTACATGTGATCCGAGAATGTTTTCTCTTCGAGCTGTGTGGATAGCTGGTATTCTTATATTGTGTTGTGGTATTGTACTTATATTGTATTTACCTCTCCATTCGAGTTGGTAAGATACTCCTTATTGAGATCTAGTTTCATAGATACTGGTCATTTATTTCTATATAATTTTGGTGGATGAGATTTAGATTATACCCTGTGACTTGTGACATATGTTTTATACCACTTATGGATTTGATATTCATATTACAGCGTACGTGTGGATTTGGTTTCCATATATTGGAGTTGCCATATCCATGCGGCTGGCATGCTTACGTGTCATAGTCCTACGTATTTTTGGGACTGGGGCGTAACATATTTTTGTGGTGGCCCATGCAGGTCGAGAGCATATTGTCCCGGTTACGTTACTGTACCGAACAAGCCTGCACCTAGGACTAGAGTATAGGATCTCATCCACAATTGACTGTGATTCATCTCCTCCTATCTGTTCTATTTTGAACAATTGTATCCTGCTTGATTCATGTGCTTCCCTAGTAGTTCCTTGAGTATAGTCTTCTGCTAGAATATAGGAACCCCTGTTATTAGGATGATAATTAGAGTAGCACACCTATTAAAAATACAACGAGAATATAGACACACCACTAAGTTTAGAATATCTAGTGAACCTAGAATTCCTTATCTTTAGATTGTTATACCATTACCCCTTGATGTATTAAGAAGACTTGAGAGTAGTATAGACACTACTAGAGTTAGTTAGAAGTTTTACCATAATGTTTGACACCTAGTATCACATAGTCTTTTGACCTATTAATTGAAGTGTAACCGAATGATATTTATCGCATGCTAGCAAAAGACGACAGTGTTTATTCAGACCATAGAATTTAGAGGTCCTTGCCCTATTTGGTCGACTAGCGACTTAGATAAGGAGGTTGTATGATAACTGTAGATATTGTAGAGTCTTTTATTATTATTGCTTATGTTATTTTTGCTTTTGCGAACTTGAATTATTTTGTAACTTCTCACATCATAATCCAGCGTTATATTTTCTGTGCTACCTTGAATTATGCTGCTATTATAGCCTAGTTTTTGCAAGCTTAATCTTATATCGAGCTTGTTCATGACATATGTGTTATTGGGGCCTGATCAACCACACTAATACAAATTGTCTAATCAGAATCAGTGTATTATGGTCTAGCTAGCCATAATGCGCTTGATTCGCCCTTCGCAATAGTATTTTACGTGGATTGAGATGTATAGTGGACCAGTAGACAAATATACTTACCCTCTAGATACGACAAAGCATATCATATCAAGTACATAACTGCACCGATGTGAGCATGCGAATAAGAAATTACCAAATTAAGATTTTAATCCACAACTGTCTTGACAATTCCTATTTGAATTCTTTAAACGCTTTGATTCCCATACTTCCATTCTATTACCCCTCCTTGAACTCTTTTCCGTTGCTTTCCGTCTTCCCTTGTTTCGGAAAGACAAAATCTCGTGCTTGGATATAAGTGATACACGGATAGTACAAGATATACCCCATAGGCCAATCACATTATTTGGTGACTATCTTTCATAATTGATTAAGGGCTTATCACATATGATATAGTTGGTGTTAAAGTTTTGAGGATTGAATGACATGAGAAAATAAATTGAGGAATATTTTTCTTAAGTGTAAGAGCCTTATGTGATAGATGGGTAAATTCTAAGTTGGGTAGAAATTGCATTATTAAACTTGAGGAGAATTCTTTTAGATTGTGATCAAGTAGGATTAGATTGAGAGATTAAGTCCTTTTAAATGTGGAGAATTTTAAAAGAAGGATTAAGATAATGAGGATTTAATGAATTTTAAAAATCTTGATATTGAGGACCCAATATTTATACTTTGAGCACATGATTTAAATTTTGAATATTGAAGGATGAATCATCGATTTAAATTTTTAGGATAAATATAGAATTTTAGACTTGAACAATTGGTTAATTAGATTTAAATTTTATAATTTGATGATTTGAATTAAAAGTTCAATTTTGATTGTTGGGTCACCTATTTGAAATATTGAGGATGTAAATTGAGTTTAAATATTTGAATAGTATAAAATTCTTAAGTTAAGAATAGGAATAAGATTTGATTAGAATTGTTTATTGTTCAAAGTCTAGAGGAGATTATGATAGTTAAAAATTATGATATAAATTTTGATGTGGGATTTCATATAGACTTGAGTTAGATTTGGATGTTGATTATTTAAAAATCGAGAAGAGATTACGACAGGTTGAATTTTGATTTAAACAGTGGTTATCTTAATTTTGAAGTGATCGCGATAGATTTGAATAGATTTTGTTATTTAAATTTTTGCAAGAGATTGCGATTGACGTACCTTATGTACGAATGTGAAAGATTTAACAAATTATGCCTTATTTTAATTTCGAGGACGAAATTGTTTTAAGTTGGGTAGATTGTAAACTTCCTCACCCAAAATAGGTATTTGTGTATATTTTATATTATTATATTATTATAGATATTGAATTTCTTTAGAGTATTCTGTTATTTAATTAGCAAATGAATTTCTCGATATATTTACTTATATAAATATTTATTTAGAATCATTTTTAGGTTATTTTAGATTTTTTTGAAATTAATTAGGATTTATTTGGATATATATAGTCTTAATATTAGATAGATGCTAATTTAGTGTTAATAGATATTAATAAGATTTTATAAATTATTTGTATTATCTTTAATTATATTTAAGATTATAAATTATTGAGATAGATTCAAACTCTACTTTAAATTAATTCAAATCCTGAACCTACTAGGAAAGCAACTTAATGTATATCATATCCTTATTTAAATTCATCATAATCCTATCCAAATTAACCAATCCTAGTCGTATTTAATTAAGTAGTGTCCACATTATAAATACCTCATCCTTCATATTTTTCTTCCCCAAATTCCTCTCTTTTTCGTCCAAAAATAGTCAAAATTCGTCATAAATTCAGCCTCATTTTCTACTAGTTATGACGAATTAAAAAGACGATATCTCCTAGCTTCGGACTCGTGCTTCAGTTTTTTTTGTTAGAACGATAATGAGATTAGATTTCTGATTATATAAATTGTTTT
This sequence comes from Iris macrosiphon, assembly GCA_036927795.1. NCBI lineage: Eukaryota > Viridiplantae > Streptophyta > Magnoliopsida > Asparagales > Iridaceae > Iris > Iris macrosiphon. Next base: position 152,598,399 of record JAYESA010000008.1, read on the forward strand.
TCTAAATTATTAGTATTAAATTCTGGAAAATTCGTAGAGCACAGCATGTCCGAAAATAGACGTGTTTTGATGTATTCACGATTTCGGGAGAACCAGGAATCAGAATCATGAACCGTTTAAAGTTTCGGAAAGCTAATATCGAGATAATCGACATATATTTTTCTCAAAATTTATTTCAAAGTATTTACATACTGTTAATTCTGTAGAACTTTTACATTAGAATTTAACCATCGGTGCACAATACAAAATTTGTATGTGCCATAATTTCCAAACGAATTTGAATTCGGACGAGCTGTAAATTCCAACATGTTTTTGACGCTGAAATCTACAGGAAATCATGCATGAAAGTTGAGTTTGTGTCGGTTGACTTTTTGGTCAACAGATCGCCTCGATTTGCGTGCCATGAGTCTCGAGTTGATAAAATTCAGTTTCTTTGGACAAAATTTAGGAATTAACATAAAAATCAGAATAATAAGATTAAAATAGGATTTTAGAGTAATTATTTCAGAATTAAATAAATTAAAATAAATTATCTTTTGACGTGATAAATTTGTAATACATAGGCTATTTGGACTGTGACTTGGACTCTGATTCATACCAGCAGCAGGACCCCAGGCAAGATACCTTACCAAATTGCTTATAGTATTTTGCATGCTTAGTATATTTATGTATATTTATTGCATTTCTGTTTATTTATTGCATGTGTAGTTTCTTTCAGTCATTACTATATATTAGATATGTTGACACACACTTGCCACTTAGTATCATGAGAGGACAATCATTAGGCGTATGGGCTTTTAACCACTCTGGTAACACCGTAGTCACTAGCACGCACTATGGTGGGTCGTGTCCGATGGTCGCTACCCCCGAGGTATGTCGATTGATGGAGTCCGAGGGTCGCTACCCCAGAGGTATGTCGGCTGATGATGTCCACTGACGAGCGTGAGGTTGTGAGGATTAGATCGAGTAGCCTACCCTTGCCCATACGTCAAAAAGTTGTCCTCATTTGTATTCATATAGATGGTCTTGTACAGCGTACTTATTTATTTTCAAATTATATGCATGTTTACTGTATTCAAATTGGCTCATATTTTCTGTATCTTGTTACGTCCCTCTGAGGACCTGGTCCGCTGCCAGGTGTATCTTTTCTTGAGTATTTGCAGGAGTGCAGATTTGGATGGTTACATGTGATCCGAGGATGTTTTCTCTTCGAGCTATGATGGATAGCTGATATTCTTATATTGTGTTGTGGTATTGTACTTATATTGTATTTACCTCTCCATTCGAGTTGGTAGTGGATTTGTCTCCATCCAACTATCATCCTTAGATACTCCTTATTGAGATCTAGTTTCATAGATACTGGTCATTTATTTCTATATAATTTTGGTGGATGAGATTTAGATTATACCCTGTGACTTGTGACATATGTTTTATACCACTTATGGATTTGATATTCATATTACAGCGTACGTGTGGATTTGGTTTCCATATATTGGAGTTGCCATATCCATGCGGCTGGCATGCTTACGTGTCATAGTCCTACGTATTTTTGGGACTGGAGCGTGACACTTTTTCTTCTTCTTCTTCTTCTTCTTCTTCTTCTTCTTCTCCACTACTTCTTTCTTCTTCCTTTCTCCTTCCCACTTCAAGTAGGTCCATTTTTCTTCCTTCATTCTTCCATTTCTTCTACTTATTCGAACCCTAACCCTACAATCTTCCCCAACCTAGGTGGGTAGAGCCTAGATTTGATGTTGGAGCTTGGATTGGGAGCTTGGAAGCTAGATGTGGTGGATTTGGAGCTTGGAAGATGTATCTTCGTTACATCTTATATATCTGCTACTATATCTCTCTACTATTGATCTTTGATGAGTTCTAGACAATCTTATGATTCAGTTTTATTGGTACCTGCAAGTCCATCCAGTGAGAAAATGAGAGACTTAAAAATGGCTCAGTTATTTGTGATAGAGATTTCCAGTAAGCGCGGGCCTGGCCTGGAGATTGAGCACTCTTTAACCAATGATACGTACTGGCAAGAAAAAGAGACACATAAACACTTATTAGTTCCTTTTGTAACTTTGATTTCATTTGATCCGTGGGTTTGAATTATACAATGCTCTTATTTTTTTATTCATTCACATTCAAGTACGTGATCTGTGTTAGATCATGATAGTCCTTGTCGAGTGGATGATCGATATTTCCTCTGCCTAGGCCAGTGTGTTTACTTACTTACATTGTATTTACAGAGGATTTGGTTTTCAAATTGGATTCGTAGCTATTCCTTTCTGCTACAAAATTCATTTTCAGGGGCTGTTTATTTCCGCCATGTAAAAAAATTTAGAAATCGATATTTTGCATATGTATTGTAGTGAAGTGGAGCAAGGTAAACAAATCTTTCGTTTGGGTACTTTGAAGAAGTCGATGTTAGAAGCATTGGAAACGAAAGCGCGAAAACCGTTCCCAAAACCAAAAAAGTCCTGCTAGAGAACAAAACAAAAGCACACAAACCAAAAATGTCAAACACAAATCGCAGACGCAGAGATTTTTACGTGGAAAATTCAAACAGAAAAAAACTACGGGACAATCGGAATCCAACCCTGAAAAGCCCCCACTAATGAAATAAGAAATATACCGACTCCTTACAAACTTCTCACCGATCCAAACGGATCAACACAATTCTTTATAATAGAAAATAGATCACAGACAAACGAAGAACGGAGATGACGAGAAAAGAATTACCCAAAATCGATCTTCTCTTCGAAATAGCTTTCAATCTCTTACTCTCTCCTTTCAATGTTGTAAAAGCACTCTTGTCTCCTTTTGCAATATTTTTGAGATATGAGATATATTTTAGGGCTAGGAGACACCTAATATATATAGCCTCAAACCCACAACTAGTATTTCTATTATATATAGGAATACCCAATCCAAAGCCAAATCCATTGACATATTCCTATTATATATAGGAATATTCAATCCAAATCTAAATCCATTAACATATTCCTATTATATGTAGGAATATCCAATCCAAATATATTGACGTATTTCTATTATATATAGGAATACTCAATCCAACTCCAGAGTATTTTCACATAGGTTGGGAACTCCATCCACTCCAACAAATCTTTCCATTCACAACTATGTGGAGGGGGTCGTCATCCCGACGATCCGCCTGGAGTATTCAAACTTTTTTCTTGAAAGAATTTTTGTCAACATGTCTGCTCCATTGTCATCCGTATGAACCTTCTCAAGTGTCGCTTACTTCTTATCAACCACATCCCATATCCAATGATACCGGGTATCAATGTGCTTGGACCGACTATGAAATATCTGGTTCTTCATAAGGTGAATTGCACTATGGCATCGCAAAGCAAAGGATACTGCTCTTGCTTTATCCCCATTTCATGCAGCAACTTCTTCATCCGCAATAACTCCTTGCAAGTCTCCGTCGCCGCAATATACTATACCTCTCTCGTCGACAACGCAACACACTTCTGCAACCGTGACTACCACGATACCGCTCCACCAGCAAACATCATCACATAGCCCGAAGTAAATCGTCTTTTATCTACATCTCCAGCCATACCAACATCGGTATACCCAACCAGCTTCGGCTCGTCACCACCAAAAGAAATTCTCCAATTGCAGTGCCCTGAAGGTATCATAGAATCCACTTGACAGCACTCCAATGTATCCTTCCGATTAGAAGTATACCTGCTAACTGTGCCAACTACGTGAGCGATGTTTGGCCTCGTACACACCATAGCATACATGAGACTCCCCATAGTTGAGGCATATGGAACCCTCTACATATCTTCCTTCTCGTCCTCGGTAGATAGACACTACTCCTCAGTGAACTTAAAGTGAGCCGCAAGGGGGTTACTCACTTTCTTTGACCCGTGCATCACGAAACGCTGAAGTACCCGGTGAATGTACTTCTTTTGGGACAAGTGTAGCAGCTTGGACTCTCTCTCTCTCGGCTGATCTCCATCCCAAGAATAGTCTTCACTGCACCCAAATCCTTCATAGAGAAGGTCGTGCCCAGTTTGTGCTTCAACTCCGCTATCCTAGTAGCATTTCGACCCACCAGTAGCATATCATCAACATAGAGCAGTAAAATGATAAAATTATCCTCGGCAAAGTACCTCACAAATACACAATGGTATGACATTGTCTGTGCATAACCATGCTCCCCTATAAATGACTCAAACTTTCTGTACCACTGCCTCGGAGCCTGCTTTAGACCATATAAGCTCTTCCTCAACCGGCAGACCAAGTGTGACTTGCCCTTCTCACAGAATCCATATGGCTGCTCCATGTACAACTCCTCCTCAAGATCACCATAGAGGAATGCCATCTTCACGTCCATCTGCTCGACCTCCAAGTCGAAACTGACTGCCAATGCTACCACTACCCGAATAAAAGACTGCTTGATGACTGGCGAAAGGATCTCGTCATAATCTATACCCTTCCGATGACCGTAGCCTTTAGCTACCAGTCTTGCTTTGTATCGAGGGCGAGTAGCATCATCTGTCTGCTTCACTCTGAACACCCATCGATTTTTCAAAGCCTTCTTGCCCTTTGTCAATCGCACAAGATCATAAGTAGAGTTGGCATGTAAGGAACTAAACTCCTCCTATATAGTCTCTATCCACTCCTACCTGTATTCGTCTTCCATAGCCTCTGCAAAACTTTCGGGCTCTTCCCCGTCAATCAGTAGCACATACTCACCCGGTGAGTATCTTGTAGACGGTCGACACTCTCTATCGCTCATCCTCAATGGAACCACTGTTGTTGGCTGTATATCAATAACCTCCTCGGCATGCCCATCCTCCTGAGGGTCACCCTGACCACCATCAGCAGGCTGATGATCAAGGTTGGGAGCAACTCCATGTACTGGCTCCCCCATAACTGGATCCTCTACGATGTCCTCTGAAAACTGCTCGAAGAAAATAACTCTAACTCAAACAATTTCTCAGCCTCAGAAGGCAAGAATCCTGAGTGTTGGTTGTCACTCCCCGATCCTCGCTTGGTCCCTACGGAACCGATCGTCCTCACTTGGGCGCGATGTCGTGCAAGCGTAAGTTGCGCTTGCACCAGGCATATTACCAGCACAAGACAAAAATATACATATATATAGAGGCACAAAATTTTAAATTCAGAGAGCCAAAGTTGAACACATTTTGATAGGAACACAAAATACTTTTTTTATTGAATACTTGAAGATTGGATTACAAGGTACTTGCTTGGTAGATTATAAAATATGCCATAGATGGCTACATCCTCTTCTACAAACCCAAAACTAACCACAACGCCCATACATCATGTCCTTGTAGTAGAACCAAAATCAAAACAACTAGCAGAAGAGGAGTTTGCACACATGAGAGGAAAGCTAAGGAAGCAGCATGAGCACGGTTCCGCTGGATGGATGCGCTAGTACTGGTTCAAAATGCTCGTCAAGCTCTCGCTACCAGAACCTGTAGATTTATCCACAAACGTGGGTCAATACTACAACATGCACTGATGAGCGACCATGGCCAAACTCACCTAGAAATCCATACTAAGTAAATATGTGAAGCTAACATTATTAGGTGATTTTTCCGGTTATCTAGTTTCTTTTTAACAATTCATGCAAAGAAACATAAACGATAAATTGAACCATGTATATGATAATTCTTACCCACGGCCGAATGGTTAGCCCTGCAGCAGACACACTAGTTAGCCATAATTTGCATATATGAATAAACTTATGAATCAATCTTGGTATCAAGTATTAGGTATGCAAGAAGGTAAACCTAGCATGCGTCCTAACTACATGATGGTCTATGGGAACACCCATGAATAGTAGCTGGGACTACAAATTCAGGCTAACTATTAAACATGACACCCCCCTAATCGCGAGGACTACAAGCCTTAGGGTGTTTCGATTATCTCTCCCAGGCCGAACGATCCCCAGTGTCCCAGGAACCGCTCGAGAGACTGACCTTATGCACAAGTTGTCCAAAGACCGATGTAATAAATGTGTTCTATCAATTAATCAGTTTTATTGCAATAGTTGAACAAAAATCTTCTATGTGGGCTATTTTCTTTTCGATAGAGCCGTGGCTCTTCAATAAGTTCGATATCGATCAATTCAAACCATAAAAGGTTTTCAACAGGTTCAATGCGTAACATAAGATAAGTAACGTGCATCAATATCTCGAACGGTTTACAGTGATTATTCTATGATTCAAATGTCACAATTCCATATCATGTAATAAGTAGTAACAAATTCTAAGTTAATAAGTGAATCATGTTCATTAACTTATCTTGTTACTGGGGTGTCAAATTGACCATAGGGACAAACATTTTGAGTGGGCTAGAGATTCTTTTATTGAGGCGTGCAGACTAAAGGATTCATCGAAGGGCCAAAGTCACTCACCGATTGAATCGAACGAAAGGATGAGGAAGCCTTATGCAACGATCACTCCTTGGTTATGCGTCCTGAAATTACAACAATACTTGGTTAGCATCCTTCGATCTTTTTCTCTTACTATTCGAAATGAATGCATAAGCGATAAAAGCGAATCATGAAAACTAAGTCATCGAAAGCAAGATAAAACACAAAGCAACACAAAACCAAGCAACAAAATAGCTATCAAAAACTCTTGGACTTATTTCAATAGAAGTCGTTCCATCAATTTGAAGGGTTCATTGTATTTCGTTCGTGTTGATTTGGCGGTAAGATTTTCCCGAGACTGGATTCTCAACCGAGTCAAAGTAACAAGTGTTCCATAAGTAACATGTTAGGAGCGGGGCATTACATTGGTCATGGTCTGATCCTCGACGAATACCACGTCCCTGCTTCTGTAGAGCTTTCTTTCCACTAGGTCGTAGAGTCTATAGCCAAACTCATCTCGACCTTAGCCGACGAAGACATACCGCCTCATCTTCGGCTCAAGTTTGGATCTCTCGTCCTTCGGTACATTCACGAAGGCCTTGCAACCAAACACTCGCAGGTGATTGTATGATGGATCTTTGGCGTACCATACTTTGTCAGGCACATCACCCTGCAAAAGAGCACTAAGAGATAAATTAATAACATAAGTAGTTGTGCAAAGAGCCTCACCCAAATAGATGTCCGACAAGTTTGCTTCTAACAACAAACATCGTACCCTCTCCATCAGCATCCTGTTCATTCGCTCTGCTACACCATTGAGCTAAGGTGTCTTCGACAGAGTCTTTTGGTGTCATATCCCTTGCTCTCTGCAATAAGCATCAAAGGGACCAATTTACTCGCCGTTGTTGTCGGACCGAACACATAGTAGCTTCTTGCCCGTCTTCCTTTCAACAGAGGCCTGAAGCTCTTTGAAAGTCAGCACCTGATCCTTGGTATTTAACGCATAGACCCAAACCTTCCTGGAATAATCATCAATAAAAGTAATAAAATAAGAAGCACCACCAATGGACTTTACCTTCATAGGACCGCAGATATCCGAGTGAATCAATTCAAGCAACGCCGGCTTCCTTAAACTTGGGTGACTTTGGAAAGACACCCTATTTTACTTTTCCTCCAAACAATGTGTACATCTCTCCAATTTTGTAGACTTTAGTCCTGGAATTACCTTCATGTTCACCAAGTAGCTCATCCCCTTCTCGTTGATATGGTTGAGCCGCCTGTGCCATAACTCAATAGACGCATCAGTAGTTGCGTTCACCTCTTGTGCCCCATGTGTGCTCCCTTCCATATAATAGAGTCTGGACTTCTTGCTTTCTTTGACAATCACCATTGAACCTCTGAAAAGCTTTCACTGACCATTCCCGAAGAGGTTGAAGAAACCCTCTTCATCCAACCTTCCAATCGACACCAGGTTGAAACGGATATCAGGAACATGAGGGACATCTTTGAGAATAAGAACTTCACCCGTCTTTGTCCTCAAATGCACATCTCTAACAGCAATAGCTTTCGACGCATCTCCGTTGCCCATCTTCAACACTCCATAGTCGTTTGTTGTGTAAGTAGCAAATATTGCCCAGTTGTGAGATATGCGCTGAAGCACCTGAGTCCACCAGCCAAGAGTTGTTATCGCAGGCGAGATTCATAACTACCTCATCACCTACAATGATCACGTCGCCTCCATGTGCCGAGGCCGCCGTTGTAGTATTCTCACTTTGCTTTCCCTTGTCGCACTTCTTCTCTCTGTTCCATGCGAAACAGTTCCGCTTGATGTGGCCCTTCTTGCCACAATGGTAACACTCTGAGTCACCGACCCTTGAACTTGTCCCTGCTCTTATCTCTGCCACCACCTGGATCCCTGATCTTGCTCCTTCCGCGGCTCTCTGAAACTAACGCCTCTGAGTGGGATATGGACGAAGTGCCCTGAGAACGTCTCCGCATCTCTTCATTCAGTACCCCGCTGCTGGCAAACTCCAGACTGACAACGCCTTCCAGAGCAGAAGCTATCATAGACACACGTACGATTTCCCACGAGTCTGATAATGTACACAGCAACCATAGTCCCTATACTTCGTCGTCGAACTTGACTCCCATCGAGGATAGCTGATCCACCATGCCCTGGAACTCACTCAATTGATCCGTAATAGACGCTCCATCTTTGTACCACAAATCCATCATCGTTTGGATCAAGAACAACTTGTTTACCCCGGTCTTCTTTGCATACAAAGATTTCAGCTTATCCCACAGCGTCTTCGCATGCTCAATATTGGCAACGTGGTTGTACACGTTCTCGTCAACGAACTGCCGTATGTACCCACACACTTGTATGTGCTCGAACGTCCAGTCCTCTTCGGATTTGTCACTGGGCTTCTCGAACGCAAATACTGGAAGATGCAGCTTCTTGACAAACAACAACTCCTTCATCTTGCTTCGCCAATAATGATAGTTGATACCATTCATGTTTACCATGCGCACCGGCTTCGCATCCATCTCTCCTCCCTGGTTTGCCTGTCAACTCCTGACCTCTCTGAACTCCAAAACCTGGTTTTGATACCACTTTGTTGGGAACAAAAGCGCGGAAACCATTCCCCAAACTAAGAAGCCCTGCGAGAGAACCGAGCAAAAGCACACAAACCAAAAACGCCAAACACAAATCGCAGACACAGAGATTTTTACGTGAAAAATCCAAATAAAAAAAACTACGGGACGATCAGAGTCAAACCCTGAAAAGCCTCCACTGATGGAATAAGAAATACACCGACTCCTTTACAAACTTTTCATCGATTCAAATGGATTACCACAACTCTTTGGAATAGAAAATAGATCACAGACAAACGAAGAACGAAGATGACGAGAAAAGAATTACCCGAAACGATCTCCTTTCCGAAATAGCCATCAATCTCTTCCTCTCTCCTTCCAATGTTGTAAAAGCACTCTTGTCTCCTTTTGCAATATTTTTGAGATATGAGATATATTTTATGGTTAGGAGACACATAATATATATAGCCTCAAACCCACAACTAGTATTCCTATTATATATAGGAATATCCAATCAAAATTCAAATCCATTGACATATTCCTATTATATGTAGGAATACCCAATCCAAATATATTAAGGTATTCCTATTATATGTAGGAATACTCAATCCAATCCAGAATATTTTTTACATAGGTTGGAAACCCCACCCACTCCAATAAGAAGTGGGAAACTATAAAATTTGGTATTTGCATGATTGTTGAAGTGAGTTAAAAAATGTAGTTTTTATTGAAGTGACATGATTAGAAAATCTTTTTTTATATTAAAATAGAGAAAAAATGGTTCCAACCAAATACGCGAAATAGGAATGCGGATTTTCCACTTACATGCTCCACTCCGACGGAAACAATTTCGATGTCAGAAATTCGATTTTGTGGCAGACAAAATTTACTGTTTATATCAGATTATAATAAATTTCATCAACAAATCCTCCAACAAAAAAACGAAAAATGGTTCCAAATCCATATTTTGCCACTACCATGTTGTAAATCCGCGAACCAAATGGCTGCTAGGCAATCAAATATATTCCAGGAACTTTTTTTCTTCCCTCTGTCAAGTTTGGGAAGGTCCCCTACATCTCATGGAAGTGGTCACAGTTGGAGGCTATGGCTCTACATGATGCTATAGGATTAGAATTGAGTTGCTTGTGGATGTGAATAAGGTGTTTCATTGGTGGAGTGGGGTCAGTCCTTCAAGCGGATCAATAGTCCATGTCCGTTCCTTCAGCTGCTAAGCCTGCTATATCATACGGAATGCTAACAGAAAATGAAGTATACACCATATAATTTTTTTAAAATTATGTGTACAACATAGAAGTTTAAAAATTACATATAAAATATTAAAATATTCTTTTTAAGAATATTTTTGAGCATATGTACAAAAAATACGTCCTTTTTAAGAATTTTTTTGTACTAATTATCTAATTGACACCTAATAAATAGTATAAATTTAAATGAAAAAAAAACTAAAAAAGGTGGCGGAATTCGTAATTTTTGCATATAAAGTTTGAAAATGTCCAAAACTCTATTCCCGCAAACATTTTTTTGCATATAAAGTTTGGAAATGTACAACATAGAAGTTTAAAAATTACATATAAAATATTAAAATATTCTTTTTAAGAATATTTTTGAGCATATGTACAAAAAAAACGTCCTTTTTAAGAATATTTTTGTACTAATTATCTAATTGACACCTAATAAATAGTATAAATTTAAATGAAAAAAAACTAAAAAAGGTGGCGGAATTCGTAATTTTTGCATATAAAGTTTGGAAATGTCCAAAACTCTATTCCCGTAAACATTTTTTTCCCTATAATTCTTTAATTTTCTACTAAAAAGTTAATTAATTTTTTGTGTGTGCCAAAAACGTTTTTATTAGAACATTTTTGGCATTAGACTTGTAAACGTTTCTTTCAAGGACGTTTCAATACTTTATATACAATTTTCAAACTTCAATGATGCACAGATAATTTTGGAAAACTTCTATACTGTATACGTGATTTTTCTGGAATACTCATGCAAACGTGCTACCTCACACTTTACCCCAACGGCAGGACCGACTGGAGGGTAGTCCTTAATATCATTGCCATTTATCCAGGGCCGGTCCTAGGACGTAAGTCGATCACGACTTCGGACTTGGACAACTCCCCTCCGCTAGGACAATCTTCCAGGTTCAACATGATCCCACCAAAGTTCGGAGTCATGTGCTGAGGCCACCGCTGTAGTGTTCTCACTTTGCTTTCCCTTGTCGCCCTTCTTCTCCATCTTCCAAGCGGAAACAGTTCCGCTTGATGTGACCCTTCTTGCCACAATGGTAACACTCTGAGTCACCGACCCTTGGACTTGTCCCTGCTCTTATCTCTGCCACCACCTGGATCCCTGATCTTGCTCCTTCCGCGGCTCTCTGAAACTAACGCCTCTGAGTGGGATGTGGACGAAGTGCCCTGAGAACGTCTCCGTATCTCTTCATTCAGTACCCTACTCTTGGCAAACTCCAGACTGACCACGCCTTCCAGAGCAGAAGCGATCATAGACACTCGTACGATTTTCCATGAGTCTGACAATGTACACAGCAACCATAGTCCCTATACTTCGTCGTCGAACTTGACTCCCTTCGAGGATAGCTGGTCTACCACGTCCTGGAACTCACTAAATTGATCCGTAATAGACGCTTCATCTTTGTACCGCAAATCCATCATCGTTTGGATCAAGAACAACTTGTTTACCCTGCTCTTCTTCGCATACAAAGATTTTAACTTATCCCACAGCGTCTTCGCATGCTCAATATTGGCAACGTGGTTGTACACGTTCTCGTCAACGAACTGCCGTATGTACCCACACACTTGTATGTGCTCAAACGTCCAGTCCTCTTCGGATTTGTCACTGGGCTTCTCGAACGCAAATACTGGAAGATGCAGCTTCTTGACGAACAACAAATCCTTCATCTTGTTCCGCCAATAATGATAGTTGATACCGTTCATGTTTACCATGCGCACCACTTTGTTGGGAACGAAAGCGCGAAAACAATTTCCCAAACCAAGAAGCCCTGCGAGAGAACTGAGCAAAAGCACACAAAAAAAAATGCCAAACACAAATCGCAGACACAAAGATTTTTATGTGAAAAATTCAAAAAAAAAAAAACTACGAGACGATCGGAGTCCAACCCTGAAAAGCCTCCACTAATGGAATAAGAAATACACCGACTCATTTACAAACTTTTCACCGATCCAAACAGATCACCACAAATTTTAGGAATAGATAATAGATCACAGACAAACAAAGAACGGAGATGACGAGAAAAGAATTACCCGAAACGATTTTCTTTTCGAAATAGCCTTTAATCTCATCCTCTCTCCTTCCTATTTTGTAAAAGCACTCTTGTCTCCTTTTGCAATATTTTTGAGATATGAGATATATTTTAGGGCTAGGAGACACCTAATATATATAGCCTCAAACCCACAACTAGTATTCCTATTATATATAGGAATACCCAATCCAAATCCATTGACATATTCCTATTATATATAGGAATATCAAATCCAAATCTAAATCCATTGACATATTCTTATTATATATAGGAATATCCAAATATTTTCTACATAGGTTGGAACCCCACCCACTCCAATAAGAAGTGGGAAACTATAAATTTTGATATTTGCATAATTGTTGAAGTGAGTTAAAAAATGTAGTTTTTATTGAAGTGACATGATTAGATTTTTTTTTTTTATTAAAATAGAGAAAAAATGGTTCTCCAATCAAACACACGGAATATGGATGCGGATTTTCTACTTACATGTTTCACTCCGACGGAAATAATTTTGATGTCAGAAGTTCGATTTTGTGGCAGACAAAATTTATTATTTATGTTAGATTATAGTAAATTTTATCAACAAATTCTCCAACAAAAAAAAAAATTGGTCCTAAATCCGTATTCATGTTGTAAATCCGTGAACCAAATGGCTATCAAATATATTCCAGGAACTTATTTTCTTCCCCCTGTCAAGTTTGGGAAGGTCCCCTACATCTCATGGGAGTGGTCACAGTTGGAGGCTATGGCTCTACATGCATGATGCTATAGGATCAGACTTGGTTGCTTATGGATGTGAATAAGGTGTTTCATTGGTGGAGTGGGGGCAGTCCTTCAAGCGGATCAATAGCGCATGTGCGTTCCTTCTGCTGCTAAGCCTGCTATATCATAAGGAATACTAACATAAAATTACGTATATAGCATAAAAGTTTTTTAAAATTATCTGTACAACATAAAAGTTTAAAAATTAAATATAAAATATTAAAATATTATTTTTAAGAACATTTTTGAACAATTGTACAAAAATACCTTTTTTAAGAGCATTTCTGTACTAATTATCTAATTAACACATAATAAATAATATGAATTTAAATTATAAAAAAAAAACTAAAAATGGTGGCGGGATTTGCGTTTTTTGCATATAAAGTTTGAAAATTTTCAAACTTCTATCCCCGCAAACATTTTTTTTTCCTATAATCCTTTAATTTTCTGTTAAAACGTTAATTAAATTTAAGGGCATTTTTGACATTAGGCTTGTAAACGTCATTTTTAGGACATTTCAATGCTTTTTTATATGCAATTTCCAAACTTCAATGATGCACAGGTAAGTTTGGAAAACTTCTATGCTGTATACGTAATTTTTTGGAATACTAATGCAGACGTCCTATCTCACACTTTATCCCAACAGCATGATCGACTGAAGGGTGGTCCTTAATATCATTGCCATTCACCCAGGGTCGGTCCTGGGACGTAAGTCGATCACGACTTTCGGACTTGGACAACTCTTCTCTGCTAGGACAATCTTCCAGGTTCAGCATGATCCCACCAAAGTTCGGAGTCACGGATGACCCCAGATCCGACTCACAATAAAGGTAAAGAAGCAACTAAAATTAGCTCAGAATATGACTGCGTTGATTTTTTTTTCTTCTGATCTTTGGCAATGTTACTTATTAATTGCATCTCAAGACAGGTGGGAGATCGATATCACCGACAAACGTTATTATTAACAAAAGCGATGGATTCTAGCTACGGCAAGCAAAACTTCCGCTAACCGGCAGAATGATTCAGATTTTGTTTTGAGGAAATATCATGTCTCGGGAGGGGACTGTCAGGGTAGCTCAACCACCGGATACATTGGATCGCATCGCATCGCGGAGGCCGACAGCGATCGAGAATTCATGGACAAGAGAGGCTTCAGAGTGACATCAACACCTTCCAAGATCTTGTTGGGACAAGGATGGTTGGTGAAACTAATGATAACTTACAGCCTGTGCTCTCCCCCACCGGTCCAATCCGACCCGACCCGACCCAACCCGTCCGAGCAGAAGAAATTTTTTGCCCCAGTGGTGAAAGAAAGAGCCAAGATAGAAGTGATTTTGATGACAAAACCCCACAAAAATGTTCTGTTGTCTTCATCATTCCTCTCCGGACCACCACCACCACCACCACCACTGCCAGAAGGAGATCGGTCTCGCCATCGCCATTGCCATTGCTTTGCAGCTTCACGCCAAGCTAAAAATTAAGAATCATGGTAAACCTTCTGACTGTTTCCGCATCTCTACCGCCTTTTATCAGGAGCGGTCATTTAGGAGCCTCACCGGAGACAAATGATGTGATTAGGTACTTGGTCTCATTCGTGACGGAAAAAAAAAGCGACAAATGATGCTCGTCTCTATTAAAGGGCAGGGGATAATGACACATAACCTTCCATGTCTCATAGCGGGCAAGAACATTAGCTGTGGCTTTCAAACTATATTCTAATGGAAGAAATTGGTCTGTGGAATCTACCAATCCATTCTGTACTCCAATGCCATATATTCATTTTTCTCCCCCTCTCCTCTCCTCTCCTCTCCTCCGTCGTCACAGAACTGTGAATCTTCACAGCACTTGATTGATATCTTCTTCTCAGTCTCCTCATCAGCACTGTTACGAAGAAAAATGGCACCTACCACCAGCTCAGAATTTTACTACCACACTTTCTTCAGGTGGACCTTCCTCAATCATGCCTTGCGGTGAATCAGAAAGAAGAGGCGATAATTAACTCACGAATTTTTTTGATAATTAATAGTATTTTCCCATGAGCAATACAAAACAACAACATCATCGACCAACAATGGTAATACCCATCTCCATCTTAATACAAATAAATTGCACAAATTGGGCCCAATCTAATAACGCGTCGGTATATATACAAAGGCCATTCTGTATACAATCAGAGCTCGATCTTCATGTGATTCGAGCCTGCATCGGAGCAAAGTTAACGGTGTCAGTCCTTTTCTTCGATGAATGAAATAATAACCTCCTCGTCTCGAAGTGGTGATGAGAATTTACCAACCTTGAAAGGCCTGCGAGGAGAAGACAGACTCCTGGTCCTGCCCAAAGTCCATCTGGACCACACTCTGGAGGTCATCCAGCTCCCAGAATGCCCCAAGCTGAGAATAGGAAACCAAGCATTGATTCAATCATAGTGTTGTTACTTAAGTCACCATGCCGTGCCATTCGTTGCTAAGTGGTCAGAAATTGGACCTGAGACGAAGCATCGACGACGAACCCGTCAAGCTGTGGCAGTTGCAGGGGCCGACGGTCCACGCCATTGGCCACGAGGCTCCGGAGGGAGGGGAGCGGGGGTTGGCCTCCGTAGGGGAATCCTGCGCTTGTTGTGGCCTCCATCGGAAACGCCGGGTGTGGCGGCATCGGGCCACGAGGCTGGTGCATCTGAAGAACACACAGAACGACAATTCAGGACCAAAGGAAGCCAACATTGTCAAGAAAAGGCTGGAGAGAATTGGAGGGAGACGGTGCCACTCACGTCGTTCTGGACGAGGCTGTCCAGCCGCGGGTTCACCGTGGCCAGCTTCATCGAAAGGAACTGCCATCGAATCGATCGACCGATCGTTAGAAAACGAGATAAAATTCAAAATTTTGCAGTAACTTGGTTATTGTGTATATAATGACAAATTCAACTTCACGGTCATTTTTTTTTTCCAAATATATTCTTACATTTGTATACTAATTTAAATTAATTTCTTAAAGTTAATATCAACAACAAAATCATTACGAAAGTTGTATAATAAATTTATAATAATTAATATAATTATACTTTACTTTTTTTAAATAGTCTTAATAAATATTAGAATAATTAATAAAATTATATTTTAGTGTTTTTTTATAAAATATGTACAACTCATGTGCATTTTCGCCAAGTATATATATATATATATATATATATATATATATATATATATTTACCTCGACTTGGCGTTGCAGTGACTGTACGTAGTTGATAATTTCGTCGAGCATTACTGCTTTGCCGGTCACCTACACAATTCATTCGACCATGAGACCACTCTCGGAGTACAAAGTCTACAAAAAATGTTTGTATAATTGAGCATTGGCAGCTGAATTATATATTCACCTCGTTGCAACCAGGCACCAGATCTTGGAGAAACTTCATCCTCTCGCTGATCTTCTCTCTTCTAACCTGGTACAAAATTTCGCGACACAGTTCGGAAACACCGGCCGGACGGAAGGAATTATAAGATTGGGAATTTTTATGAGTATCACGTACGTACCCTCTCGGCAAGGCTGTGGCTATCGGTGGCCTGGCCTCTTCTTGCCCTGACGCGAATGTAGTCCAGCTTAGGAGGCTCCGCTGGCTTCGCGTCGCTCTCCTTCCCTTGCTTCTCGCACCCGTCCTGCTCGGTGGTCTTCGCCTCGCCATCGCCCGACTTGCATCTCTTTGCTCTCGAATCGTCGTCCTCTGTTGCCTGCAAATTCTCAAGCTCAATTCGCAGTTCGAGGAAACATAATTAAGGGTCTGCTTGGCAATTGTAGGACAATGGTTATTGACAATTGTAGGACAGCAGTTACGAGGGATTCGATTTTGGGTGGTTTTAATTAACGACATTTAAATCAGTCCAATCCATACTTGATAATTTATTAACGTGCGGTTCAGATTTTGTTTTTTTACATGAATAAAATTATCTATATATCCATATATAAACAAAACCGTCCTGAACGCGAAAAATGTCACCAAGTCCATGTATCGATCAGGAGGTAGAAGTCCATATTTGATTAAAATAATAGAAATACATAAAATAATAGAAACACATGAACGAAATTAGAAGATTTTTTTAAAAACTTATCTGAATTGTAGTCATAGTTTAAAAAAAATTTAGAAAAAAAACACAGATGATAAAAAAAAATAGAGTAGAATATTAGTAGTTATAATTATATATATATTTTGATGAGAATATAAATAAAATAAAATAATAATTTTTTTGAAGACCCATCTATTTAGGTGTATTTATAAAATTAACCAAAATTATATTATATCAATTTTGAAAAAAAAAATTAAGCCGAACAAAACAAATACCTCACAAATATTTAAGATACAAATTTTCATAAACGGTATGTTCAAAAACATCACAAAACTAGTGAAAATAATATTAACAAGCAGACCCTAAAACTACGGTAATAATGCTGCAATTTGAATAAACCTTGGGTGGCGCAGGAGCCTCCTTTCCTTTTCCCTTGGGCGCGGCCTTCCTCTTCCTGGTGCCGTTCCTCCGGTCGGGGGCTAATATCGAAGACTCCTCCTCCTGCCCATTCTCCAATTGCGCTCCGTTCGTCATCACCGGCGCCGCGGTCTTGAGCGACTGCGGCTTCCCGGTCTCGCCGAACCGCCCACCGTAGCCCCTCACGCTGAAGCACGACAGCCTCGTCGCCGCCTGGTCCGAGAAGCCCCGGAGATTGAGCTTGGGAGGGGAGTTGAGTGGAGTGCTGTAGCAGGAAGTTGTCGTGCTCTGGTAATGGGAGGTGTCGCCGCCGGAGTTGCAGATGCTGCCGAGACGGCCGACGAGCTCGCGGATGACGGCGCTGTCGGCGGCGGCGGCGGCATCGTTAGGCAGAGGAGGAGCGGGGTTGGAAGAAGGGGAGGAGACTAAGGAGCTCAGCGTCGACTCGAATTGCGCGGCGGCGTGGTCGCCGGAGCTGCTGTCCCAGTTGGGGTTTAGGAAGCAGGAGGGCAGCTGGTCGCCGCCGACGTCACTGCCGAAAAATGGGTCCTTTTCCATTGGAGAGCGGGGATTAGTAGGAAAATGAGTGATCTTTCTGATGACCCGGATGAGGAACTGGAGAGAGCAGTGGGACTTGGTGACGGAATGGCAAGCGCTCAAAATGGAAAGGGGTGAACTTTTCCATGAGAAAGTGAGAAAAAGAAGGGTTTGTTTTGGGTTCTTGATAAAGTCAATGCAAAGATAGACTCGGCTGTTCCAAATTTTTTTTTTTTTAAATTTTAATTAGGACTAGTCTAAAACTATATTTAGGACTGTCAAAATTTTGACAATCCTTCAAATAGTTTGAACTGTTAAAATTTTGACAGTCCTTTCAATAGTTTGAACTGTTAAAATTTTGACAGTCGTAAATAACGTATGCAATTCAATGTCCAACATATTGAAAGGACTGTCAAAATTTTCACAATCCTAAATAAATTTTTGGCTAGTCCCAAGTAAAATTTTAAGTGAAAAATTTAGAGAAAATTTTTTTTGGACCAGCCTGAGTGTATTTTGCAGTGCCTTTATCATCAGTCTTGTTTTGATCCTTAATAAAGACACTACAAAAATGATTCGGAACTAGTTCAGTATTGATGTTAATTCAGTAACAAAGAATTTCTACTCAAGTTAGTCCAAAATTTACTAGGACTGTCCACCTCTCCTCCTCCCTCCTCCCGCTCCTCCCCCACCCCCATTCCCACCCCCATCCCCCTCCGGCCCGTGTCCTTGTCCCAACCATCGAACGCGCGCGAGCACAGTACGGCCGCCGCAACTGCTCTTGCCGCCGTCGCTTCTGCTGCTCGAGGAGGAGGAGGAGGAAGATGACGAGAATGATGGAGAAGGAGACGGAGCTGCTCGAGGAGGAGGAGGAAAACGACGAGGTGGAGGAAGACGGTCGCCGCTGCTCTTGCCTCCTCCTCCTCCCTCTCCGTCTCCGTCTCCTCCTTTGTCTCGTATCGCGCAAACATCCTCCCCCTCCGGACTGTCAAAATTTTGACAGTTCTAAAAAATTAACAATTTTTTTTAGAACTGTCAAAATTTTGAGTCCTTACAATTGGTAGGACTGTCTAAGAGTCCTTCATATTTCTAGGACAGTCCTGAAAAAAAATATTGTGCTGTCCTGATCAAATTTGGAGAATAATAAATTTGTAATTATCTAAATAAAAATTTGGGTGGTTCTAAATTTTTTTTTGTAGTGCCTTTATGAAGGTTTTTTTATTTTATTTTTTCATTGAAGGGACAAAGGAAGTAGTTTTGGAATGAGCTGCTACTGCTACCGAGGAAATGGAGGGAGGAAGGCGAAAATGAGAGCTTTATTGCAGACACAGGGGTGGTAGCCTAGTGATCGGCAGTAGAGCGGAAATATTGACCTTTAAATGTAAACTGGTAAATTATAAAATAAATATTTTAAAATATTGTTAAAAATAGTTTAAATATATTTAAATTAAGAGTTGTCAAACAATTTAAATATTTCTGATTTTTTATAAATTTAGTTTTTAATAGTTTTAAATTTAGTTTATATATATATATATATATATATATATATATATATATATATATATATATATATATATTTGTGCGAATGAAAAGAGAAAAGTTAGTTTTGTTTACCGTAATTTTTTTAATAAATAATGAAAAATTTACAAATGATTTAAACGATTCGATTTTAAGCCGTTTTTAAACTTAATTATACGAATAGAGATAGAGATATGTATGCATTATCTAGTCCTTTTTTTTCACCCACAAAAACTAAAATAAATATTCATCCTTCTACAAGGATTATCAAGACTCATTTTTATTCAAATTAAAACCACTTTTATGAGTGGTTTGATGAACATCCACACCTGTTCTAGTCACAATTATTGAGTGAAGGATGAACATCCACATCTGTTTTTTTTTACAATTTTTTGATCCGATTAAAAAAGAGAAAAAAAAAAGAAACAAATAAGCCCAACGCCACAAAATATTCTAACGGCAGGCACCCTTAGGAAGGGTGTGAGATTCTTTTTTTTTCTTTTTTTTTTAAGGAAAAAAGAGGAAAGAAGAAAAAAAAAACACGACATTAGCCATTATTTTTTTTTTCCTTCCGTTTATATTTTAGTTATTTAATTTTGGTTTTAAAGTAGAATTTTTTTGACTTATCTTTCACTTTATTTATTTATATTCAGGATGCATCCCACATTATTTTTATAATGTACAAGACTTTTCATTTTTGACAGAAATCGTCTCTTTCTAACGGCCAACTCGTTTAACTCATTTTTTTGGACGAAAATACCTCCGTCTTCTTCCCCCCTCCTTGCTGCAGGATCCTGCTCCTCCCCCCTTCCCTCCCTCCCCACCCCCTCCCCGCCACCGCCCCCCGCGACCGTCGCCCTCGACTCCGCTCTCCCTCTCCCTCTCCCCGCCACTGCAACAGCCGCCCTACCCCCACGACCGCCGCCATCGACCTCGCTCCCCCCTCCCCGCCACCGTCCCAGCACCCCCTCCTCACCCCCGCTCCCCCCGTCCTCTCCGCCACCGCCTCCACCACCCCACCGTCGCTCCCCACCTCCCCGCCCCCGTTGTCACGTCCCAGAACCAGAATACTAGAGAGCGGGGACGGACAAAGCCAACTACGTACACCAGAGTACTCTATACCCCGAGATACGGTCACGACTGTCTAGACATGTGAGGGTTTACTCTACAATCCAACAGTCATTTCTGAGTCAAGAGTCCTAGTTGTCTCAATCTCGAGCAAGCAACAAGTTACAAGAAGTATAATCACCAAATATACAATAGTAAGGCATCCCAAACTATACATACATAGATGATCATGAAGCTAGTTACCAAAATGAAGAACTAGCAGAGTACAATATTACATGATCAGCTCTAACTATAGTCTAGAATATGTTTTACATGTAGGCCCGCAGGCTAGAATGTCAAGTACCAAAACACGAGCTAAACACGTGCTCGGTGGTTAAACGCCTCAAAAGTATAAGTAAAAGATCAAGTGGGTGATGAAGAAGAAACCCACTCAAGTCCTCGGATGTTCTTGGTATTCACCATCTGGAGGCGGGATGTATGGGAGATCCTGCGATGTTGCTCCAAAATCTGGCCATACAAAACCGGTGGAGTCAGACCCCAAAACAACAAAGTACAACAATAGAGCCAACTTAAGAACTAAAATCAGCATGCAAACATTCAATAGAATAAGAAAATATAAATAAGAGCAATATGTAAATAAGCAGTTTAAGCAGTTTTAGGAATCGGTAACGGTATAGTTCAGGATTAGTAGCTGGATAATCCAAGACAAGACAAGACTAGAAAATATGTAATCACGGTCAAAAATAACCTACGGCTTGCTACCATTAACTAACTAGGGTTATCACAATCCTGGTTACTAATAAATGCAGTTGAGATTCCATACAGCCACATGCCCTGCAAACTATCCGGGTTATCCAGACGTAAGAGTACATAACATAGATTAATTAAGTATAAAGTATTTTTCTAGTAAATTGTAACACTAGATTCAAAAATTCACCTTGTTCACAAGTTGTCCGTGACCAAGCGTATCCTCAAGTCTTCAGATTCTCTTATCAGGTACATGATTCATGTCAGATTCAGGATCTTGTTCACAAACATATCTACTCCTTGAGCCGTGAGATTCAATACAGAATGAGCTTTCACAAGATGTCTAATCATGTTCTTGCTTAACTTGTCATGATGTAGTCCCCTAATTCGGGAACTGCCTTGGCGACCTAACCGTCTCGAATATTTACAGGTTCAGGCTTGCACATAACGACTATTCGATAGTCTTTCGGCTAAATTAAATAATACAAGACATGTTTCGTGTTACTTGGCCGTGACATGAATCTGCGTGACAAGCATTGAAACGAGACGAACGAGTACTAGTTAGCACGTAAAGCAGGCAAGCATTGAAACAGTAAAACATAAGCCTTTATACTAGAGCGAGTCTAAAGGGTTAGTGCGAGTGTTGAAACCGTGTAGAGGCATATAAAGCGGTGCACAAAAAAATCTATGAAGTTATTTTTTTTTTCAAGTTTAAGACAAGCAATACAATATGTGATTATTCCCTTAGCTAGGTGCATTGTATTCTTTATTAGCATCCAAGGGGTGATTCGCGTAGCGGCTAGCATGTATCATCCGTATTATTAAGTGTGCAGGCTAAGCAAAGACAAGTTCATCGTAGCCACTCACCTTAGCGATGATTCGCCTCGGTCGAGCGATACTCCGAGCGCGCTTTTGAAAGTCTAATTCTGAACCCTTGAAGGGCCAAGTCTGAATTCTTTTGCATCAAGCGAGTCATCTCACTGAGCAAGGCGGGTCAGGTCATTGCATTTGCGCTATTTGAATCGGCTCTCCTCATTGACGCGGAGTGGGTCGTTACATATACTATATCAAGTCCTACGAATTAAAAAATTCTATTTCTTAATCATGAAATACGAGAATCCAATTATTTTCAGATTCTTATTTTGTTTATTTTCTCGTCCTTGACTGAGGGCTTGCATGTCGTTCGGCGATCTAGTTTTAGTCACTAAATTTGTAGAACCATTTTCAGGGAAGCTACTATTGTACCTTGACAAAGAACTTTAGAACAAGAACGATATGTTGCAACATAAGACGATTGAGTTGGAACCAGAATTTATTTTTCATCATGTATAAATGTATAAATGAGTTATATGTATATTTGGGATAAATTGTAATTGGGAAGAATAACCCATTTCCTATTTATAGTTTTTAGAATTGTCCTTTACCCAAATTGCTATTAATTGTATTATGTAAGTATGTGACATGTGATAAACCTATCCTAGAACCTTACAGGCGACAGTCGCGAGTATGGATACTGGAGTATTCATATGTCGTGTAGCCTGGAGATGATGTTATGTACTCGTGTAAACCCCCTCACCAAAAATAGATATTTTGTGTGTATTTTATATTATTATATTTTTTATATATTATTTTAAATATTGAATTACTTTAGAGTATTCTCTTAGTTAATTAGAAAATAAATTTCTTAGTATATTTACTTATGTAAATATTTATTTAGAATCATTTTTAGGTTATTTTAGATTTTTGTAAATTTTTCTAGAATTTTTAAGTAATTAAAACATAGGAAACCTAAATTTTTAGGACTTCCATGATTTACTTTGAGACCATACTTGTATGTTGTTCCTACCAAATATTTATTTTAGGTTAAAAATTTAATTATATTTTTCTGTAATTTATTTAGAATTTAAAAAAAATTTATTTAGATTTTTGAAATTATTTAGGATTTATTTGGATATATATAGTCTTAATATTAGATAGATGCTAATTTAGTGTTAATAGATATTAATAAGATTATATATAAATTATTTGTATTATCTTTAATTCTATTTAAGATTATAAATTATGGAGATAAATTCAAACTCTATTTTAATTTAATTCAAATCCTGAGCCTAGAAGGAAAGCAACTTCATGCATATCCTATCTTTATTTAAACTCATCCTAATCCTGTCCAAATTAGCCAATCATAGTCGTATTCAATTAAGTAGTGTACATCATTATAAATACCTCATCTTTCATATTTTTCTCCCCCAAATTCACCTCTTTTTCGTCCAAAAAGAGTCAAAATTCGTCATAATTTTAGCCTCAGTTTCTAGTAGTTATGACGACTTAAAAAGACGATATCTCCTAGCTCAAGACTCCAAACGCGCTCCAGTTTTTTTTGTTAGAATTATATCAAGGTTAGTTTTCTGAATATATAAATTATTTTAATAATTTCAAAACCTATTTTTTCAGAAAATTCTAAAAGTGTCAGTTGTCCAAAATCAGACGCGTTTTGGTATTTTCGAGATTTCGGGAGATCCCGAACTCGGAATTATGAACCGTTTGAAGTTTCAGAAAGTTGACATGATGAACTTCTAGAAAAGCATTTTTTAGAATTTAAAATATAAGTTTATTCTACTGTAAAATTTGTATAACGTAGACGTAAGTAGGAAATCACCGAAAACTTTCATCTGTGTACCCTTGTGGCCATAACTCTTTACCGACTTGTGATTTTATGAAACCGTCGATTCCGGTGTTCATGTAGCCTTGAAATCTATAGGTTTCTACATACAAATCTAGGATTTGAGTTGGTTGACTTTTTGGTCAACGGATTATCTCGATTTGTATGCCACAGATCACAAATCCGTAAAGTTGACTTTCTTTGGACCAAAATTGGGGTTTAACAAAAAAATCAGATTATAATAAGATTAAAATACTATTTTAGGTTATTTTATTCAGAATTAAAATAGATTAAAATGGAGAAACCTATTCACCCACTTTTGTAATCTAACTTATTTAATTTATGTGACGGGTAGATCGGACGACGCCTTGAGTTGGGACTTCATTCTTTTTCAGATCAGGCAAGATATCTTGCCAAATTGCTTACAGTATTTTACATGTTTAGTATATTTCTGTATATTATTGCATTTCTGTTTATTCATTGCATGTGTAATTTCTTTCAGTCATTACTATATATTAGATATGTTGACACACACATGACACTTAGTATCATGAGAGGACAATCATTAGGCGTATGGGCTTTTAACCACTCTGGTAAACCATAGTATATAATTTACACTACGGGCGTGTGTCGCTGTCACGCCCCAGTCCCAAAATGTAAGGAACTAGGCCACGTGGCATTGGCCAGCTGACACGTCACTAAGGGTTTAATCCATTTTTATGGACCCAAAGGAACGTGCTACGCTGTCCTAAAATACTACAAGTCTAGTACAGGCAAGTCTATCTCATCCACAGAAATGTCAGAAAATAGTGCTGAATATATATAATGCTGAGTCTGAAAATGTCATAATACACATCTTGTGGGAACAAATCCACTACAAAATATAATAATAATACAGAAAACAGGATAGACTGAGTATCGTCTATCTAGCAAAACATCTCCATCGCCAAGAGAGCATCTCCTAGAATCAGGTAGATTCTGATTGTGTCTCTTCTAGTTCTTCCTCGGTGGCATGCCTAGTCTCCTGTCCTGGACCATACACCGTGGGATAGAAGCCTCGTCTAAATCTGGAAGGAAACCAGGTCCTCAGTGGGACATAACAAGATACAGGAAAATAACATGCCAGGTATGAAAATACTGAATAAATAAATAAATACAGGGTGCTAACCATCTAAGTGAAATGCAAGTAAAGACCTTGTAGTACGCATGGGAATGTGTAGGTTTGACATATGCTGACTTAATTCACCAATCGTGTTGACTGGCTAGTATATGTGTCATATGCCCCCGGACACACGGGTAGCTCTGCAATCGACCATCTCCGAGGAGCATGGTACGAAGGATAAAAGACTCATGGAGGGGGTATCACATACGTCTACTAGTTATCTTTCCTGTCCAATGTAGCTAAATGCCAAGTCGTACTTTTTCTGAGTTTTTCTGATTGTGCTAAGCCGTGATGCGTGTCACACGTACTGGTAGTAAATTAAATACGCAGCTCGCATCCCAATATGTATTGCAACCATGTTGTATGTTCCCGTGATAGGGTCTAGGAGGATATTAGGATACCCTCACAGATGTTGGTAGGTCTTGAAAAGACTAAGTTAATTTTTCTACAAGTCAACGTATCTATTGACTGTACCTGAGGCAATCTCAGGTACTCACAGTTATATGAATTCAGGAAAAATATAGCATATAACAGCATCTGAGTTTAAACAGTAACTTGGCAATGTATACTTGCCTACTTCCTAATTGTGTTGGACACCTGATCCCACTGTCAAGACTGAGGGTCCTTGTGACAGGGGGTCCCTGACTGTGCTAGAGATGTTTTCTGTTTAACAAGTACAGGTCTCGTAAATATCATGGGTAAAATATAAAGTATGTATATATACTTATATACATATATGACAATATATATAATATAGGATACACACATATATATATAGAGTATATATATACATATAGATATAGTATATAATATATATAACATTATATATATATATATATATATATATATATATATATATATATATATATATATATATATTTGAAAGACAGTGCAGGAAATAAATACATATATAAATACTGTATTATCCAGTATTATATAATATAGTACATATTTATATATATATATATATATATATATATATATATATATATATATATATATATATATATATATATATATATATATATATTATATAATAAAAAGAAAGACTGTGCAGGAAATGTAAATATACATATATATATATATATGCTGTATTATCCAGCATTATTTATTAAATATATTATATATAGATAATATATATATATATATATATATATATACATATATAAAAATGAAAATGAAAATGACAGTGCAGAAATTTAAATACATATATAGATATATATATATATTTACATATTTACATATATATAAAAGAAAAGGAAAATACAAGAATGTAAATACATATATATACTGTATATCCAGTATAATAGTATATAATACATATATTTATATAGATAATATATATATATACATATATATATATATATATATATATATATATATATATATATATATATATATATATATATATATATATATATATATATATATATATATAAAGAAATGAAAAGTGCAGAAATATAAATATACATATATATATAAAAGAAAAAAGAAATATATATATATATATATATATATATATATATATATATATATATATATATATATATATATATATATATATATATATATACTTAGTATATGTAATTATATAATATAATTATTAGATACAATATATATAAACATTTATAAATATATAAATATATATATATATAAACATTTATAAATATATAAATATATAAATATATATATATATATATATATATATATATATATATATATATATATATATATATATATATATATATATATATATATATATATATATATATATATATATATATATAAAACAGAAATTAAAAATATACATATAAAATATACAATAGTATATTTTATACTGTATTTATATACTGTATAATAATAATAATAACATATATATATAATATATATTAATACCATATATACAAATACATATATATACATATAAAAAAAAATATACATGTATATATATATATATATATATACATATATAATAATAATAATAATAATACAGTATATAATAATACATATATATACTGTATATATACAGTATTAAATAATTATATAATAATATAATATATATTATATATTATAATATATAATATATATATATATATATATATAAACATATATATACATATATATATACATATATACATACATATACATAAAATTATACGTATACGTACATGAAAGGGGGGGGGTATATACCTGACAGGTGGGGGACCCACTGGGCTTGCCGCCGGCGGGAGGACGGCGGCAGAGCGGGCGGCGGCTGGCCGGGACGGCAGCCACAGCAGTAGTGGCTGCTAGCAGTGACAGCAGCAGCAGCAGCTCGTGGAAGCTACGGCGGTGGCTGCGGCGGCGGAGGCGGCGGTGCAGGGTGGGGAAACGCCGGAGGGAAGAGTGGCGGTGAGGTTGGTGGTGGTGGCGGGGGTCTACGGTGGCGGTGGTGGTGGCTAGAGGCGGCCGGAGGTGAGGGGTGCTGTTAGGGTTAGGGGGAGTTGGGGGTGCTGCGGGGCTGAGGACGGCCGGAGGGACGGTCGTGGGGCGGTGGGAGGGTGGTTGTCGGGTAGAGGGGGTCGGGGCGAGTCGAGTGGTGGTGGGGGTGCTCGGTGGTCGAAGGCGGTGGTGGAAGTGGTTCGGGTGGTGGTGGCTGTGGGTGATGGTGTTGGGGGAGTTGGCTTGCGGGGGCTCAGGGCGGCGGAGGCGGTGGCCGGAGGGGGGTGGCGGTGGACGGAGGGAAGGGCAGGGGAGAGGCGTACAGCTCTGCGGTGGTCCGGCAGGCGGAGGGTGGCCGGGGTGGTGGTGAGGTGTGGTCGGAATGAGGGGGGGGGTGCTTGGGTATTTATAAGGGTTTTGGGGAGTGGCAGAGTTGTAAATAGGTGGAAGTTTAGGGGCTTTTAGGTAATTTTGGGTTTTTGGGATATTTATGCAGCCATTTGTGGGTCCCACATGACACGTGGACGGTCCACAATCACCAACCAATGAGGTGATGCCACCTAACACTAGAAATTTGCATAAAAACCCCTAAAATTTCCTAAATTGCAAATAGGTCCCAAATTTGGTATTTTGCGTAATTACGCAATTTGTCTGATAAAATACCCTGTTCCCAGAAAATACTAAAATACTCAGAATTGAGAGGGAAAAGCTGTGGGAGGGTCCTGAGGGGGTGGGGGTGAGTCTGGGCAGGGGCAGGGCCTAGTTTCTTGGTGATACGGGTCATCGTATTTATTATTTAATAAATACTGCGCACGGTGTTCTCTAATTATTTAGAGGCAGGTAGGATCATAATTTTACTACGGTGTCAATATACTAATTGTAGTATATTCAAAGTAGAATATTATCGTATTTTTGTTTGGATAAAACTGGTGCAGGTTGGTTCTCAATCTCTAGGGGTACAGAGATGGGTAAAGAGCAAGAAATAAAATAGGAAATAATTATGGACTTTTGTAACGATATTTGTGCGTCTCAAACGAGTCTCAAAATAACGCATCTGGGAGTTGCATAAAATTCAGAAAAATAGTCTAACATGTCTAGGGCAGGTATGTGAATTTGTTTGGAAAACACAGCTAGTGTAATGCTCTAATTAATTATGTGAAGTATAGGTGCACAATCAATAGGATATGTAAACAAAATAAACTTTAAAAAGTTACAGAAATTCTAATTAGCTAAAATAAATCCTAAATTACTGGTCGAGAGAGTTTACAATCTACCCTCCTTAGAATATTTCGTCCTCGAAATAAAAACAGACATATAATGGGAATGAAAGATTGTTTTGAAATATTAGGACATACCCTGGTTTGGAAATAGATGGGGGAAACGCTGTCTGTAAACACCCTATATCTTCAGAGATTTTTTAAAAATTAATTTTTAGAATTAATATGCAATTTTTCAGGAATTTACATAGGCCCTGTAGTGAGTTTATAATTTTTAATTGCCAATAAATAACATTAAAATGAAATGAAAATATGATTTTATGGTGTAAAATAGAAAACCGGACTTAGGGTAATTTTCTGGGATTTTATTGGGCCTCAGACCTATTTTTAAAAGCCTAAAAACTATTTTTTTATAATTAATTAATTATTTCTGTTATTATTATTATTATTATTTGTTTATTTATTTTTATTTTTTGTTTTTCTTGGGCCCGGCCCGGCCCAGTGGGCCGAGCCCGTTAGCAGCACCCCGCCCAGCCCCTCGACGAGCCTCCGCCGACCTCAGCCAGCTCCGACGTTGACCCCTGACCCGGACACAGTAACGCCCTAACTCGGACACGGCAACAGTAGCCGGACACAGGATACAGCGTCTCGTGTCGACACGCGAGGACACGAGAAAACGTCGTTTTGGAGCCCTGTTCAGGTACTCGTAACTTTCTGCTCGTAACCCCGTTTTCAATTCCGTCAATTTTTACGCGAAGCCTGTATAACCCTCTCGGTGTCCGGACAAACCGCTCGGGGCATCGCGTCCTGTGGTGATCGCACACCGCGATCCAAAAACAGGAAAAACCAGACACTGTTTCACCCCGGAATTGAGTACGGCCCGCCAAACGGGACGACTTGGTCGCGTGCGGTCTTCACAGATACGTGCGCCTCGTCGATACGGACGTGTGGGATTTCGCGGAAGCTGATTCGGTGTGCGTGCACACCGGAATCAACGCGTATCCGCGGACATCGCCCCGTATCCGCCTTTTCTACAATTCACCCTAACTTCGTGCACACACGTCAGATCGAGACGAAACTTGCGCCATCGGACTCGTAGCGATACGCTGGTCCTGTGGGTCAAGTTTGGTCCGATTCTGAGAACGTTGACGAAATCGAGTGTCGTGGGCCCCACAGGCCCCGCTCGACGGGCGATTTTGTGATCGGCTTATCGGAATTCAAATCTGAAAGTTCCGTTGGGTTCGTATCAGCGTTCCTGACCTGTTGACACTAAGTTTAGTGAATTTGGAGACCATTGATCCTGACACGTTTTTCGGTGCAAAGCGGGCCCACCGGTGGACCCCGTTTTAGCCCAAAATTGCCGTTTTTGCCCTTGTCTCCAAATTGGACCCAAGGACAGGCATTCCTAGCTGTTTGACACCTTCTGAGCGTGATGGTACTATTTATTTCAGATTTCGAAGACATCTCTGGAAATTTCCGAAACCAGGACCTAAGTGGAATCCAAATACCAGGCAAGTGCACCTTGCCAAACTTGCAGTCATTATTTTCATAGTTTCTGTAAAAAATACTCTGCTGGATTTTCTTGTGCAAATTCATATAAACTGATTTAAACTGCTTAACCTAGGGAACGTATGACGTACCTAGTGTCCGATCATAGTCGGGTACCGACACCGTACGCGGTGTTGGGTTCGTCATTTAGAGATGGATTTACGATCCCCTTACTTTGTACTTGACCTATCAAGTACCCTACAACCCAGGACACTTGACACTATCATGGACAGAATCCTCCTGAGATATTCGTGGTGATTCTGTATAGGATACAGGACTTGACAGAGTTATTTATTTATAGACAGTATGACTTGTTGCATTAGTTATAATCCCGCTGACATGGACATGAGACGTTATGGTCATGGCTTGCATGATTATATTGGGTGGGGAGAGACACACAGGCTACAGGCTGTTCTATATATATATATCTACTATTATTGTGAGGTTGTAGACTCTCCAGCAGAGCTAGACCCTTTACGTGTTATTACTGCTACCGGCTCCCCGACACAGAGCTTGTAGCGGTCTCAGCCTGAGTACTAGTGTTGCTCTCATTTGCATATCACATAGATGGTTACTTAGTTTACCCTGCTGTTCATTTATTTATTGTACTGCTTATTCAGTTGGCTTGTTTTATCTTGTGCCTTGCTATGTCCACTGAGGACCTGGAATGGATTATGTCCCCAGGTCTAGCTGAGGAGCAGTATCCCGAGGTATACGGGACCGGAGCTGAAGCTATTGCTGGAGCTGAACCGAACACTGAAGACGAGGTGACTGCCGAGGACTTCTCCTGAGTGCCTGTCCCAGTACTCATTTATTTACTTCATGTTTATATCTTTTGTTCCTGGCCTGTAGAGCCAGTTATTTCAGACTTAAGTCGGATTGTTGCTCCGACTGACTTGCTGTGATTTGTTGTTGCTACTTATTTCCATTCAGTATGCAGTTTATTTCTTTATCTTTATGGATGAGATTAGTATGACTTGTGTAGTAGACCTTATTTAAAGCTTAAGTACGCCCTGATGGTTCCATTAAATTGGGTTATCCATCGGTGCGTGCTGCTGGCCATTGCCACGTATCTCCAGTCCCTCGGCATTTTGGGACTGGGGCGTGACATGGTTTTTGTGTGGCCCATGCAGGTCCTAACTAAATTGTTCGGTTTCAACTTAGGGACCGAACAGGCCTGCAATAAGATAGGATAATTTATAGGATCTCATCCATTGATTGAATCATTTTTGAACTCTATGTCGAATTCAATTTAATTGCTTGAATTGCATCCTGTTTTGATTCCTCTGTGCGTTCTCATTGTTTCCTTTTGGTGCAGAGTTATGGATCCCAGAAGTGGTGACGAGACCCCCTTGGGTACACCGACTGAAGCAGGGTTTACATGCGAAGCTGGAACGACGCCAGATACCAGAGGACAATCCTCTCAGAGCAATCAAACTGGCCAGCCAAGTTCCAGGTTCAGGCGTGATGACATCCCGCCTCCTCCCCAGTTCCCTCCTACGATGCCTGTCTTTCCTCCAGGACAGGCAATGGACGGCCAGCAAATGTTCCAGATGTTCTATGCCATGATGCAGGCACAACAACAGATTCAACAGGAGGCCCAACGTCATGAGGCCGAGAACCTAAGGAACAGCCTAGTTGCAGCATTGGAGCATGCAAATCCACCAAATAGGCGGCCAGCGACGGGATCTATTACAGATTTCCGCCAACTCAAGCCCCGTACCTTCTCGGGCAAGGAAGGACCAACTGAAGTGCATGAATGGCTTACAAACACACAGCATCAGTTGGAGGCCGCCGAACTACCAAGGGACAAATGGATGACTGCCGTCAGGATGCAACTGACGGACAACGCGCATCATTGGTGGTTGTCCGAAGAAAGAAGGCTCGGACATGATCAGGTTACCTGGGAGGAGTTCTCCAGACTCTTCCAGGAAATGTACATCCCCGCTGTGGCTCGGTCAGAACTCCGAGACAGATTCAACCGCCTGATCCAGGGCAACATAACGGTGGAGGAATATAACGCCGAATTCATTCGCCTGAGCCGCTTCGCCCCTTCGCTAATTCCTACCGAAGAGGAGAATGCGAAAAAGTTCTTTGATGGGCTCAGGTTCGAGCTTCAGAAGTTAATCGGATCGGTCGCGCCCACCTCTTACACCGACGTCCTAGCTGCAGCACATCGGCTGGAGCGCGTTACTCGAAGGGAAATCAAGCCTGAAACGTCCCTTCTCTTCAGCACCGTCCAAGTCATCACCAGGGGAATCTGCTAAACGGCCCCAGAAGAGCCCGCCTCCAAGAGCAGCAACTAAGAACCTGCCTACTTGCCATTACTGCAACAAGGTAGGACATATTGAAAAGGAATGTCGTCGCAAGCTGGGACTCTGCCTGGTTTGCGGATCTGGACAACACTTCTCAAAGAACTGCTCGGAACGTCGAGAGGGAGTTCCGAATCGACCAGCTCCACCTGCAGCTCTTCCAGCTGGGGGAGCAACTCAGACAGGGCCTGGAGGAGCCAGGCCACCTCTACCACCTCAGGCAGCATTGTTCCAACAAGCTCGTCAGCAAAGGGGTCCCGCTCAGGGACGAGGTCAGGCATATGCACTAGCAGTCACTGAGGAAGCTACTGCAGGCGAAGTGATAGCAGGTACCATATTAGTAGCTTCAATACCTGCTGTAGCATTATTTGATTCTGGAGCCTCGTATTCATTTATTGCTGCTAGCTTCGTAGCCACACATAGAATAGCTACCGCACCTCTCTCGAAGATGAAAAGAATTCTAACGGGAGGTGGAATTATCCCGGTTAGTGATACTCTTAGATCATGTTCGGTAGTAGTCTGTGGCCGAGAGATGCGAGCCCAATTCCTGATCTTTTCTATGCCTGATTACGATGTTGTACTTGGTATGGACTGGTTAAGTCAGTACCATGCGACGCTGGATTGCCGGCTTGGAAAAGTGATATTTAGACCCCCTAGCCTTCCTGAGTTTGAATTTCTACGAGGAGCTGTAGAACAAGGGGTCCAGCCAACTCTTAGGGTATTGACTGTAGAAGAAGATTCAAGTTACCCAAGAGTCATAACGGAATTTGTGGATGTGTTTCCCGACGATCTTCCAGGTTTACCACCTGATCGGGAGATAGAATTCACAATAGACCTAACTCCAGGAGCCGAACCTATCACTTCATCGGTATATCGACTAGCACCTAAGGAGTTAGTGGAGCTGAAAATACAAGTTGACGACCTTCTGGAGAAAGGATTTATCCGGCCCAGTGTTTCACCATGGAGAGCACCTATACTTTTTGTACCCAAGAAGGACGGATCTGTATGGCTGTGCATTGATTACAGAGCCCTTAATGCTGTAACTATTAAGAACCGGTACCCATTACCATGCATTGATGATTTGTTTGACCAATTGAGTGGTGCTAAGGTATTCTCAAAGATTGACCTTAGATCCGGTTATCACCAGATTAGGGTGAAGAAGGAAGATATCCCAAAGACGGCCTTCAGAACTAAGTATGGACATTATGAGTTCCTAGTTATGCCATTTGGTTTAACCAACGCACCCGCCGTATTTATGAGTTTGATGAACGGGGTCTTCCATCAGTACTTGGATAAGTTCGTGGTGGTATTCATTGATGATATTCTAGTCTACTCCAAGAACCACGAAGAGCACGAGGAAGACCTTAGAATTGTGCTAGAAACATTGAGAAGGGAGAAGCTATATGCCAAACTCAGCAAATGTGAGTTCTGTATGGACAAGGTGCCATTCTTAGGGCATATTATCTCGGGTGAAGGACTGTCTGTGGACCCAGAAAAAGTCACTGCTATAGAAACCTGGCCTACACCTACCTCTGTTGCAGAAGTGAGAAGTTTTCTTGGACTTGCTGGGTATTACCGGCGGTTCGTAGAAAATTTTTCAAGGATCGCAGAGCCGATGACTAAGCTGACAAGGAAGGATCAGGAGTTCATATGGACGGAAGAATGCCAGAATGCCTTTGAAGAATTAAAGAGGCGTCTAACAACAGCACCAGTCTTGACTCTTCCCTCAGGGTCAGGAGGTTTTGTTGTTTATAGTGATGCGTCCGGTAGTGGACTAGGTTGTGTCTTGATGCAATATGGCAAGGTTATCACTTATGCATCGAGGCAGCTGAAGGTCCACGAGAAGAACTACCCAACGCACGACCTGGAGCTAGCTGCAGTGATTTTTGCATTAAAGATCTGGAGACATTATCTGTATGGAGAGAAGGTCGAGATATTCACTGATCATAAGAGCTTGAAGTATGTTTATACACAGAAGGAGCTCAACATGAGGCAAAGGCGTTGGCTGGAGTTGATGGTGGACTTTGACATCGATCTGCAGTACCACCCGGGGAAAGCAAATGTTGTAGCCGACGCCCTCAGCAGAAAACCCTCGGCTTATTTCTTAACGGAGCAGCCTCAGCTATTACAAGACTTGCAAGATCTTCAGATAGAGGTTGTTCTACCTGGACAAAATGGTTTGCTGGCTAACCTCGAAGTGAAGTCATCGCTGGTGGAGAAAATCAAGAAAGCTTTGCCTAATGATGCCAGATTCCGAAGGTTGAGAGAAAGAACAGAAGCAGGCCTGCAGACGGGACTTCGCATCCACGAGGACGGAACATTAAGGTGCGTAAATCGCCTATGTGTTCCAAATGGAGAATTAAGGCAAGAATTGATGACAGAAGCCCATAGCTCCCTCTACTCGGTTCATCCAGGAGGAACCAAGATATACCGGGACCTAAGAAAATATTACTGGTGGCATGGAATGAAAAGGGAGATTGCCCGATTTATGGCAAAATGCTTAGTCTGCCAGCAGGTGAAGGCCGAGCACCAAAGGACTGCAGGTATGTTGCAGCCGCTTCCCATCCCTGAATGGAAGTGGGAGCATATTACCATGGACTTCGTCACTGGATTTCCAAGAAGCCCTAGTGGAAAGGATGCAGTATGGGTCATCGTGGATCGGCTCACTAAGTCGGCTCACTTCTTGCCGTTCAGAGTTGGACAATCCACGGAAGTACTAGCCGACATGTATATGCGTCAGATCGTAAAATTACATGGAGTGCCGGTTATTATTGTATCAGATCGAGACTCGAGATTTACATCTCACTTCTGGCGAAGCATGCAAGAGAGTCTCGGCACCAGGCTCAAGTTCAGTACTGCCTATCATCCTCAGACAGATGGCCAATCAGAGCGCACAATTCAGATCCTGGAGGATATGCTACGATCATGTATACTGGACTTCGGAGGATCTTGGGAAGATCATCTGCACTTAGTGGAGTTCTCCTACAACAACAGCTATCAGGCAAGCATTCGGATGGCACCTTTCGAGGCATTGTACGGAAGGAAGTGCAGATCTCCAATATGCTGGAGCGACGTTGGCGAACGTCAATTACTAGGTCCAGAGCTGGTAACAGAGACAGTAGAGAAAGTAAAACAGATTCAGAACCATCTCCGTGCAGCCCAGGATAGACAGAAGTATTGGGCCGATGCACACAGACGACCCCTGGAGTTCAAGGAAGGAGAGCATGTATTTTTGAGGATCTCGCCCACTAGAGGTACTATCAGATTTGGCAACAGAGGCAAGTTAAGCCCAAGGTACATTGGGCCATTTGATATCTTGGAGCGCATTGGTGAGGTGGCTTACCGTCTTGTATTACCTCCATCCTTAGAGGGAGTGCATGATGTATTCCACGTCTCACAACTGAGGAGATATGTGACGGACCCAAGCCATATAGTTGATCATTCTGAGATTTCGGTGGGACCTAGCCTGAGATACGAAGAACAGCCAGTGGGTATACTCGACACCAGCGAGAAGACACTGCGAGGGCAGACAATCAGGCTGGTTCGAGTAGCTTGGAAACAGCACTCTCCTGGCGAATCGACTTGGGAGCGAGAAGATGTTATGCGACAGCGTTATCCACACTTATTTGCAGAATCAGGTAGAACTCAAGCATTCTTTAATTCTGTAAATCTTGTCTTTATAGTTTACCCTTCGATTGCGAGGACACAATCCTCCTAAGGGGGGTAGATTATAAACACCCTATATCTTCAGAGATTTTTTTTAAAATCAATTTTTGGAATTAATATACAATTTTTCAGAAATTTATATAGGCCCTGTAGTGAGTTTGTAATTTTTAATTGCCAATAAATAACATTAAAATGAAATGAAAATATAATTTTATGGTGTAAAATAGAAAACCGGACTTAGGGTAATTTTTTTGGATTTTATTGGACCTCAGACCTATTTTTAAAAGCCTAAAAACTATTTTTTATAATTAATTAATTATTTCTGTTATTATTATTATTATTATTATTATTATTATTATTATTATTATTATTATTATTTATTTTTATTTTTTGTTTTTCTTGGGCCCGGCCCGGCCCAGTGGGCCGAGCCCGTTAGCAGCACCCCGTCCAGCCCCTCGACGAGCCTCCGCCGACCTCAGCCAGCTCCGACGTTGACCCCTGACCCGGACACAGTAACGCCCTAACTCGGACACGGCAACAGTAGCCGGACACAGGATACAGCGTCTCGTGTCGACACGCGAGGACACGAGAAAACGTCGTTTTGGAGCCCTGTTCAGGTACTCGTAACTTTCTGCTCGTAACCCCGTTTTCAATTCCGTCAATTTCTATGCGAAGCCTGTATAACCCTCTCGGTGCCCGGATAAACCGCTCGGGGCATCGCGTCCTGTGGTGATCGCACACCGTGATCCAAAAACAGGAAAAACCAGACCCTGTTTCACCCCGAAACTGAGTACGGCCCGCCAAACGGGACGACTTGGTCGCGTGCGGTCTTCACAGATACGTGCGCCTCATCGATACGGACGTGTGGGATTTCGCGGAAGCTGATTCGGGTGTGCGTGCACACCGGAATCAACGCGTATCCGCGGACATCGCCCCGTATCTGCCTTTTCTGCAATTTACCCTAACTTCGTGCACACACGTCAGATCGAGACGAAACTTGCGCCATCGGACTCGTAGCGATACGCTGGTCCTGTGGGTCAAGTTTGGTCCGATTCTGAGAACGTTGACGAAATCGAGTGTCGTGGGCCCCACAGGCCCCGCTCGACGGGCGATTTTGTGATCGGCTTATCGGAATTCAAATCTGAAAGTTCTGTTGGGTTTGTATCAGCGTTCCTGACCTGTTGACACTAAGTTTAGTGAATTTGGAGACCATTGACCCTGACACGTTTTTCGGTGCAAAGCGGGCCCACCGGTGGACCCCGTTTTAGCCCGAAATTGCCGTTTTTGCCCTTGTCTCCAAATTGGACCCAAGGACAGGCGTTCCTAGCTGTTTGACACCTTCTGAGCGTGATGGTACTGTTTATTTCATCTTTCGGAGATATCTCTGGAAATTTCCGAAACCAGGACCTAAGTGGAATCCAAACACCAGGCAAGTGCACCTTGCCAAACTTGCAGTCATTATTTTCATAGTTTCTGTAAAAAATACTCTGCTGGATTTTCTTGTGCAAATTCATATAAACTGATTTAAACTGCTTAACCTAGGGAACGTATGACGTACCTAGTATCCGATCATAGTCGGGTCCCGACACCGTACGCGGTGTTGGGTTCGCCATTAAATTGGGTTATCCATCGGTGCGTGTTGTAGGCAACTTCTCCGATGCGTTGTAATACATCGAAGGGTCCAATGTACCTTGGACTCAGCTTTCCTCTTCCTCCAAATCTTATAGTACCTCAAGTGGGTGAGATTTTCAAGAACACATGCTCTCCCACTTGGAACTCTAGAGGTCGTCAATGAACATTGGCCCAGTGCTTCTGTCTGTCTTGTGCAGCTCGTAGGTGTCCTTGTATCTTCTTTACTTTCTCCACCGTACGAACAACCAGTTCTGGTCCCAAGATCTGTCTTTCGCCAACATCGCTCCAGCATACTGGGGAACGACATTTCCTGCCATACAATGCTTCAAAGGGAGCCATTTGAATGCTCGCTTGATAGCTATTGTTGTAGAAAAACTCCACCAGGTGCAAATGATCTTCCCATGATCCGCTGAAATCAAGCATGCAGGCTCTCAGCATATCTTCAAGTGTCTGGATGGTGCGCTCTGATTGGCCATCTGTCTGTGGATGGTACGAGGTGCTGAACTTAAGGCGGGTACCAAGACTTTCTTGCATACTTCGCCAAAAGTAAGATGTAAACCTCGTATCTCTGTCAGACACTATGCTGACTGGTACTCCATGCAGACGTACTATCTCCTTCATGTACATGTCCGCCAAGACTTCGGTAGATTGTCCGACTCTGAAAGGTAGGAAATGAGCAGCCTTTGTGAGTCTGTCTACGATCACCCATACAGCATTATGACCACTGGGACTTCTTGAGAAGCCCGTAACAAAGTCCATCGTAATGTGTTCCCATTTCCATTCGGGTATTGGGAGGGGTTGAAGTAGACCTGCTGATCTCTGATGTTCAGCCTTGACTTGCTGACACACCAGGCACTTTGCCACAAAGCGTGCTATCTCTCGCTTCATTCCATGCCACCAGTAGTATTGTCGCAGATCTCTGTACATCTTTGTGCCTCCAGGATGTATAGAGTATGTTGAGCTGTGAGCTTCTGACATCAGCTCCTCATGAAGTTCTCCATTTGGAACATAAAGACGTTCTCCACATCTTAAAGTCCCATCTTCGTGTATGCGACATCCGGTTTGGATTCCAGTCTCTGTTCTTTGGCGAAGCCTCTGAAATCTTGCATCTGCTGGTAGAGCAGCCTTGATTCTTTCGACCAATGTTGATTGTAGCTGGTAGTTTGATAATTGGCCGTCAATTCCTGGCATAATGATCGTTATTCCCAACTTTTCTAGATCTCTCAATAGACCTAGTTGGGTGATCATAAAGAATACCGAGGGTCTTCTGCTTAGTGCATCAGCTACTACATTAGCCTTTCCTGGATGGTACTGCAGATCGATCTCGAAATCCGTCATCACTTCGAGCCATCGTCTTTGTCTCGGGTTTAAGTCTTTCTGAGTGTAGACATATTTCAGGCTCTTGTGATCGGTGAAAATCTCCACTCGTTCGCCGTATAGATAATGTCTCCATAGCTTCAGGGCGACGATGACTGCGGCAAGCTCTAAGTCGTGAGTGTGGTAATTCTTCTCATGAGTCCTCAGTTGTCTTGAGACATAAGCTACAACCTTCCCATGTTGCATTAAGACACAACCCAATCCTTTTCCGGATGCATCGCTATAGATTACGAAACCTCCGGATCCAGATGGTATGGTCAAAATGGGGGCAGTAGTCAGACGCTTCTTCAACTCATCGAAAGCTGTCTGGCATTCCTCAGACCAGATGAACTCCTGGTCCTTGCGGGTAAGACGGGTAATTGGCTCCGCGATTCTTGAAAAGTTTTCTACGAACCTCCGGTAGTATCCGGCAAGTCCTAAAAAGCTTCTCACCTCTGAGACGTTGGTAGGGGTTGGCCATGTCTCCACAGATGAGATCTTTGCTGGGTCCACCGAGATGCCTTCTCCTGTGATCACGTGTCCTAGAAAAGCGACACGATCAAGGAAGAACTCGCACTTGCTTAGTTTAGCATAAAGGCTCTCACGTCTCAGCGTCTCTAGCACTAGTCTCAAGTGCTCTTCGTGATCCTCGTGGCTTTTTGAATATACCAAGATGTCATCGATGAAGACTACCACGAACTGGTCCAGATATTGGTGGAAGACTCTGTTCATCAGGTTCATGAATACGGCTGGTGCATTATTCAGTCCAAAAGGCATCACCAGGAACTCGTAATGACCATAGCGAGTCCTGAATGCTGTCTTTGGAATGTCTTCTCGCCGTACTTTGACTTGATGATAGCCAGATCTTAAGTCTATCTTTGAGAATACCACAGCTCCCGTCAGTTGATCGAACAGGTCATCGATCCGTGGCAAGGGGTACTTGTTTTTGATCGTCAAAGCGTTGAGGGCTCTGTAATCAATACACATGCGATATGTTCCGTCCTTCTTGGGTACAAACAACACTGGTGCTCCCCAGGGTGATGCACTAGGACGAACAAATCCCTTGATTTACAATTCTTCAAGTTGCAGCTTCAGCTCGTCAAGTTCCTTCTTCGCCAGTCGGTACACATTTGAGGATACCGGTGTAGCTCTGGGTATCAGCTCAATCGTGAACTCTACTTCTCTGTCAGGCGGTAGGCCTGGCAATTCCTCCGGGAATACGTCTTCGAATTCTACAACGATCGCTGGGGGTTCTATCTCCATCGCCATGTAAGCTCTAGGAGTCTGGCCTACTCCTTGCTCGACGGTACCTCGTACGTATTCGAACTCCGGGTGTCCTGGTGGTCTAAAGATGATACTACCTTTTCGGCAGTCTAGGATAGCATTGTTCTGGATTAACCAGTCCATGCCTAAGACGACGTCAAAATTTGGCCTTGGGAGTACCAAAAAGCGCGCTCTTAGCTCTCTACTACAAACAACTATTGAACATGTTTCAATAATGTTGGTAACTGGAATAATACCTCCTCCAGTAAGAATTTTCCAGCACTTGGGTAGCGGGGAAGTGATTAGTTTATGCATGGCTACGAAACTACTAGATATGAATGACAGGGTAGCGCCGGAATCAAATAATACGGTTGCAGGTAATGATGCAACTAAAATGGTACCTGCGATGGTTTCTCCTTCGGGTTCTTCAGCAACTGCAGCTAAAGCAAAGGCTTGTCCATGCCTTTGTCCTCCAGATTATTGTCTGGCCTTGTTGAACTTGGCCTCTTGTGTAGCCAGGGGTGCTCCCCTCTGATATCCTCCGGATGTTGAAGGATGTGTACCTCCAGTTGAGGTCTGCGTCTTCTGGCCCGGGGCTCCATCTTTGCGTTGTGGGCAATCCCTAGCCATATGTTGGCTAGCTCCACATACTAGGCAGAGTCCGTTCTTCTTTCTGCAGTCTTTGATATAATGTCCCTTCTTGCCACAATAGTGACAAGTCGGGAGCTCCTTCTTCTGGTAGGGCCCCGTCGTTTGCTGCGTCTGATTTTGTGGACGACGGATAGGGCCTCCTGCCCCTTGCTGGTTTTTGGCCGGGAAGGTTGGATTAGAGCGTCTAGCTCCTCGGCCAATAGCTTCTTTGTAAACCCCCTCACCCAAAATAGATATTTTGTGTATATTTTATATTATATTATATTATTATATTAAATTTCTTTAGAGTATTCTGTTATTTAATTAGCAAATAAATTTCTCGATATATTTACTTATATAAATATTTATTTAGAATCATTTTTAGGTTATTTTAGATTTTTGATATTAATTAGGATTTATTTGGATATATATAGTCTTAATATTAGATAGATGCTAATTTAGTGTTAATAGATATTAATAAAATTTTATAAATTATTTGTATTATATTTAATTATATTCAAGATTATAAATTATTGAGATAGATTCAAACTCTACTTTAAATTAATTCAAATCCTGAACCTACTAGGAAAGCAACTTAATGTATATCATATCCTTATTTAAATTCATCATAATCCTATCCAAATTAACCAATCCTAGTTGTATTTAATTAAGTAGTCTCCACCATTATAAATACCTCATCCTTCATATTTTTCTTCCCCAAATTTCTCTCTTTTTCGTCCAAAAATAGTCAAAATTCGTCATAAATTCAGCCTCATTTTCTACTAGTTATGACTAATTAAAAAGACGATATCTCCTAGCTCCAGACTCCAAACGTGCTCCAATTTTTTTTGTTAGAACGATAATGAGGTTTGCTTTCTGATTATATAAATTGTTTTTCTAAATTATGAGTATTAAATTCTGAAAAATTTGTAGAGCACAGCATGTCTGAAAATAGACGTGTTTCGATGTTTTCGCGATTCCGGGAGAACCAGGAATCAGAATCATGAACCGTTTAAAGTTTCGAAAAGCTAATGTCGAGATCATCGACATATATTTTTTCCATAATTTATTTCGAAGTATTTATATACTGTTAATTCTGTAGAACTTCTAGGTTAGAATTTAACCATCGGTGCACAATACAAAATTTGTATGTGCCATAATTCCCAAACGAATTTGAATTCGGACGAGCTGTAAATTCCAGCATGTTTTTGACGCTAAAATCTACAGGAAATCATGCATGAAAGTTGAGTTTGTGTCAGTTGACTTTTTGGTCAACATATCGCCTCGATTTGCGTGCCATGAGTCTCGAGTTGATAAAATTCAGTTTCTTTGGACAAAATTTAGGAATTAACATAAAAATCAGAACAATAAGATTAAAAATAGGATTTTAGAGTAATTATTCCAGAATTAAATAAATTAAAATAAATTATCTTTTGACGTGATAATTTTGTAATACATAGGCTATTTGGACTGTGACTTGGACTCTGATTCATACCAGCAGCAGGACCCCAGGCAAGATACCTTGCCAAATTATTTACAGTACTTTGCATGCTATTTATATTTCTGTTTATTTATTGTATTCTGTATATTTCTTGCATGTGTAGTTTTCTTTCAGTCATTACTATGTATTAGATATGTTGACACACACATGGCACTTAGTATCATAGAGGACAATTATTAGGCGTATGGGCTTTTAACCACTCTGGTAACACCGTAGTCACTAGCACGCTCTATGGTGGGTCGTGTCCGATGGTCGCTACCCCCGCGGTATGTCGATTGATGGAGTCCGAGGGTCGCTACCCCCGCGGTATGTCGTCTGATGATGTCCACTGACGAGCGTGAGGTTGTGAGGATTAGATCGAGTAGCCTACCCTTGCCCATATGTCGAAAAGTTGTCCTCATTTACATTCATATAGATTGTCATGTACAGCGTACTTATCTATTTTCAAACCATATGCATGTTTACTGTATTCAAATTGGCTCGTATTTTCTGTATCTTGTTACGTCCCTCTGAGGACCTGGTCCGCTGCCAGGTGTATCTTTTCTTGAGTATTTACAGGAGCACAGATTTGGATGGTTACATGTGATCCGAGGATGTCTTCTCTTCGAGCTGTGATGGATAGCTGGTATTCTTATATTGTGTTGTGGTGTTGTACTCATATTGTATTTGCTCTTATATTCGAGTTGGTAGTGGATTTGTTTCCATCCAACTATCATCCTTAGATACTTCTTATTGAGATCTAGTTTCATAGATACTGGTTATTTATTTCTATATGATTTTGGTGGATGAGATTTAGATTTTACCCTGTGACTTGTATTACATTTTATACCACTTGTGGATTTTATATTCATATTACAGCGTACGTATGGATTTGGTTTCCATATATTGGAGTTGCCATATCCATGCGGCTGGCATGCTTACGTGTCCTAATCCTACGTATTTTTGGGACTGGGACGTGACATGTTTTTGTGGTGGCCCATGCAGGTCGAGAGCATATTGTCTCGGTTACGTTACTGTACCGAACAAGCCTGCACCTAGGACTAGAGTATAGGATCTCATCCACAATTGACTGTGATTTATCTCCTCCTATCTGTTCTATTTTGAACAATTGTATCCTACTTGATTCATGTGCTTCCCTAATAGTTCCTTGAGTATAGTCTTCTGCTAGAATATAGGAACCCTTGTTATTAGGATGATAATTAGAGTAGCACACCTATTAAGAATACAACAAAAATATAGACACACCACTAAGTTTAGAATATCTAGTGAACCTAGAATTCCTTATCGTTAGATTGTTATACCATTACCCCTTGATGTATTAAGAAGACTTGAGAGTAGTATAGACACTACTAGAGTTAGTTAGAAGTTTTACCATAATGTTTGACACCTAGTATCACATAGTCTTTTGACCTATTAATTGAAGTATAACCGAATGATATTTATCGCATGCTAGCAAAAGACGACATTGTTTATTCAGACCATAGAATTTAAAGGTCCTTGCCCTATTTGGTCGACTAGCGACTTAGATAAGGAGGTTGTATGATAACTGTAGAGATTGTAGAGTCTTTTATTATTATTGCTTATGTTGTTTTTGCTTTTGCAAACTTGAATTATTTTGTAACTTCTCACATCATAATCCAGCGTTATATTTTCTGTGCTACCTTGAATTATGCTGCTATTATAGCCTAGTTTTTGCAAGCTTAATCTTATATCGAGCTTGTTCATGACATATGTGTTATTGGGGCCTGATCAACCACACTAATACAAATTGTCTAATCAGAATCAATGTATTATGGTCTAGCTAGCCATAATGCGCTTGAT
This sequence comes from Iris macrosiphon, assembly GCA_036927795.1. Classification (NCBI taxonomy): domain Eukaryota; kingdom Viridiplantae; phylum Streptophyta; class Magnoliopsida; order Asparagales; family Iridaceae; genus Iris; species Iris macrosiphon. The sequence continues at coordinate 152,642,966 of JAYESA010000008.1, forward strand.
TTGCCCTTCGCAATAGTATTTTACGTGGATTGAGATGTATAGTGGACCAGTAGACAAATATACTTACCCTCTAGATACGACAAAGCATATCATATCAAGTACATAACTGTACCGATGTGAGCATGCGAATAGGAAATTACCAAATTAAGATTTTAATCTACAACTGTCTTGACAATTCCTATTTGAATTTTTTAAACGCTTTGATTCCCATACTTCCATTCTATTACCCCTCCTTGAACTCTTTTCCGTTGCTTTCCGTCTTCCCTTGTTTCGGAAAGACAAAATCTCGTGCTTGGATATAAGTGATACACGGATAGTACAAGATATACCCCATAGGCCAATCACATTATTTGGTGACTATCTTTCATAATTGATTAAGGGCATATGATATAGTTGGTGTTAAAGTTTTGAGGATTGAATGACATGAGAAAATAAATTGAGGAATATTTTCTTAAGTGTAAGAGCCTTATGTGATAGATGGATAAATTCTAAGTTGGGTAGAAATTGCATTATTAAACTTGAGGTAAATTCTTTTAGATTATGATCAAGTGAGATTAGATAGAGAGAAACCATGTTCTATTTTAATTTCGAGGACGAAATTTTTGTAAGTTGGGTAGATTGTAAACCCCCTCACCCAAAATAGATATTTTGTGCATATTTTATATTATTATATTGAATTTCTTTAGAGTATTCTGTTATTTAATTAGCAAATGAATTTCTCGATATATTTACTTATATAAATATTTATTTAGAATTATTTTTAGGTTATTTTAGATTTTTGAAATTAATTAGGATTTATTTGGATATATATAGTCTTAATATTAGATAGATGCTAATTTAGTGTTAATAGATATTAATAAGATTTTATAAATTATTTGTATTATATTTAATTATATTCAAGATTATAAATTATTGAGATAGATTCAAACTCTACTTTAAATTAATTCAAATCCTGAACCTACTAGGAAAGCAACTTAATGTATATCATATCTTATTTAAATTCATCATAATCCTATCCAAATTAACCAATCCTAGTTGTATTTAATTAAGTAGTCTCCACCATTATAAATACCTCATCCTTCATATTTTTCTTCCCCAAATTTCTCTCTTTTTCGTCCAAAAATAGTCAAAATTCGTCATAAATTCAGCCTCATTTTCTACTAGTTATGACGAATTAAAAAGACGATATCTCCTAGTTTTTTTTGTTAGAATGATAATGAGATTAGCTTTCTGATTATATAAATTGTTTTTCTAAATTATGAGTATTAAATTCTGAAAAATTTGTAGAGCACAGCATGTCCGAAAATAGACGTGTTTCGATGTTTTCGCGATTCCGGGAGAACCAGGAATCAGAATCACGAACCGTTTAAAGTTTCGGAAAGCTAATGTCGAGATAATCGACATATATTGTTCTCAGAATTTATTTCGAAGTATATACATACTGTTAATTCTGTAGAACTTTTAGGTTAGAATTTAACCATCGGTGCACAATACAAAATTTGTATGTGCCATAATTCCCAAACGAATTTGAATTCGGACGAGCTGTAAATTCCAGCATGTTTTTGACGCTGAAATCTACAGGAATCATGCATGAAAGTTGAGTTTGTGTCGGTTGACTTTTTGGTCAACAGATCGCCTCGATTTGCGTGCCATGAGTCTCGAGTTGATAAAATTCAGTTTCTTTGGACAAAATTTAGGAATTAACATAAAAATCAGAATAATAAGATTAAAATAGGATTTTAGAGTAATTATTCCAGAATTAAATAAATTAAAATAAATTATCTTTTGACGTGATAAATTTGTAATACATAGGCTATTTGGACTGTGACTTGGACTCTGATTCATACCAGCAGCAGGACCCCAAGCAAGATATCTTGCCAAATTGTTTACAGTACTTTGCATGCTATTTAAATTTCTGTTTATTTATTGCATTCTGTATATTTCTTGCATGTGTAGTTTTCTTTCAGTCATTACTATGTATTAGATATGTTGACACACACATGGCACTTAGTATCATAGAGGACAATTATTAGGCGTATGGGCTTTTAACCACTCTGGTAACACCGTAGTCACTAGCACGCACTATGGTAGGTCGTGTCCGATGGTCGCTACCCCCGCGGTATGTCGATTGATGGAGTCCGAGGGTCGCTACCCCCGCGGTATGTCGGCTGATGATGTCCACTGACGAGCGTGAGGTTGTGAGGATTAGATCGAGTAGCCTACCCTTGCCCATACGTCGAAAAGTTGTCCTCATTTGCATTCATATAGATTGTCATGTATAGCGTACTTATCTATTTTCAAACCATATGCATGTTTACTGTATTCAAATTGGCTCGTATTTTCTGTATCTTGTTACGTCCCTCTGAGGACCTGGTCCGCTGTCAGGTGTATCTTTTCTTGAGTATTTGCAGGAGCGCAGATTTGGATGGTTACATGTGATCCGAGGATGTCTTTTCTTCGAGCTGTGATGGATAGCTGGTATTCTTATATTGTGTTGTGGTGTTGTACTCATATTGTATTTGCTCTTATATTCGAGTTGGTAGTGGATTTGTTTCTATCCAACTATCATCCTTAGATACTTCTTATTGAGATCTAGTTTCATAGATACTGGTTATTTATTTCTATATGATTTTGGTGGATGAGATTTAGATTTTACCCTGTGACTTGTATTATATTTTATACCACGTGTGGATTTTACCCTGTGATATTGTGTCCATTGGTTGGACAGGTGCTGGTGCTGGGGTAGTCGTTCTTTCCAAGGCCGTCATCAACGTCTGTCTCAAGGCCTCAGTCTGTTGCCACTGAGATTGTCTCAGGGCTTCAGTCTGCTGCCACTGAGTTTGCATCATAGCTTGGAGGAACTGGAATATTTGAGTTTGTCCCTCAAGCTGCGGCATCTGGGCAGGGAAGGCGGGAGGTGGAGGCAGTAGTGTCTCCGCCTGGGAGGTTTGCCCTTCATGCTGGGCTGGTGTTCCTGTCTGGGCAGGATTTTGGGGAAGGTATGGAGTCATTGGGTAGACCAGCATCCTTCTCGAGGATGGGTCTCTCGGGGTGGATGGGGTTCCCTGGACATCGGGCGAGGGGTCTGTTGCTGGGTCAGTCCCATCAATCGCATGTCCTCCGGGTATGTCTATATTTCTGAAGAAAATAGAATAATTAGAAAAAGTACAAGGAATTAATGATTGATAATCAAGTAAGATGCAAAAATTTATGAATGAAGTCAGAGTGGATGAGACCTAGTATTTCTATCCTATTGCAGGCTTGCTGGGCATGTCATCATACCACTAGCAATAAACTAGACCTGCATGGGCCACCACTAAAACCATGTCACGCCCCAGTCCCAAAATGTAAGGAACTAGGCCACGTGGCATTGGCCAGCTGACACGTTACTAAGGGTTTAATCCATTTTTATGGACCCAAAGGAACGTGCTACGCTGTCCTAAAATACTACAAGTCTAGTACAGGCAAGTCTATCTCATCCACAAAAATATCAGGAAATAGTGCTGAATATATATAATGCTGAGCCTGAAAATGTCATAATACACATCTTGTGGGAACAAACCCACTACAAAATATAATAATAATACATAAAATAGGATAGACTGAGTATCGTCTATCTAGCAAAATATCTCCATCGCCAATAGAGCATCTCCTAGAATCAGGTAGATTCTGATGGTGTCTCTTCTAGTTCTTCCTCGGTGGCATGCCTAGTCTCCTGTCCTGGACCATACACCGTGGGAAAGAAGGCATCGTCTAAATCTGGAAGGGAACCAGGTCCTCAGTGGAACATAACAAGATACAGGAAAATAACATGCCAGGTATGAAAATACTGAATAAATAAATAAATACAGGGTGCTAACCATCTAAGTGAAATACAAGTAAAGACCTTGTAGTACGCATGGGAATGTGTAGGTTTGACATATGCTGACTTAATTCACCAATCGTGTTGACTGGCTAGTATATGTGTCATATGCCCCCGGACACACGGGTAGCTCTGCAATCGACCATCTCCGAGGAGTATGGTACGAAGGATAAAAGACTCATGGAGGGGGTGTCCCATACGTCTACTAGTTATCTTTCCCGCCCAATGTAGCTAAATGCCAAGTCGTACTTTTTCTGAGTTTTTCTGATTGTGCTAAGCCGTGATGCGTGTCACACGTACTGGTAGCTAATCAAATACGCAGCTCGCATCCTAATATGTATTGCAACCATGTTGCGTGTTCCCGTGATAGGGTCTAGAAGGATATTAGGATACCCTCACAGATGTTGGTAGGTCTTGAAAAGACTAAGTTAATTATTCTATAAGTCAACGTATCTGTTGACTGTACCTAAGGCAATCTCAGGTACTCACAGTTATATGAATTCAGGAAAAACATAGCATATAACAGCATCTGAGTTTAAACAGTAACTTGGCAAGGTATACTTGCCTACTTCCTGATTGTGTTGGACACCTGATCCCACTGTCAAGACTGAGGGTCCTTGTGACAGGGGGTCACTGACGGTGCTGGAGATATTTTCTGTTTAACAAGTACAGGTCTCGTAAATATCATGGATAAAATATAAAGTATATATATATACTTATATACATATATGACAATATATATAATATAGGATACACACATATATATATAGAGTATATATATACATATAGATATAGTATATAATATATATAACATTATATATAGACAATATATATATATATATATATATATATATATATATATATATATATATATATATATATATATATATATATATATATATATATATATATATATTTGAAAGACAGTGCAGAAAATAAATACATATATAAATACTGTATTATCCAGTATTATATAATATATATATATATATATATATATATATATATATATATATATATATATATATATATATATATATATATATATATATATATATATATATTATATAATAAAAAGAAAGACTGTGCAGGAAATGTAAATATACATATATATATATATATATGCTGTATTATCCAGCACTATTTATTAAATATATTATATATAGATAATATATATATATATATAGATATATATATATATATATATACATATATAAAAATGAAAATGACAGTGCAGGAATTTAAATACATATATATATATATATATATATATATATATATATATATATATATATATATATATATATATATATATATATATATATATATATATATATATATTTATATATTTACATATATATAAAAGAAAAGGAAAATGCAAGAATGTAAATACATATATATATACTGTATATCCAGTATAATAGTATATAATACATATATTTATATATATATATATATATATATATAAAGAAATAAAAAGTGCAAAAATGTAAATATATATATATATATAAAAGAAAAAGAAAAAGAAAAAGAAATATATATATATATATATATATATATATATATATATATATATATATATATATATATTACAATATATATATATAGTTAGTATATGTAATTATATAATATAATTATTAGATACAATATATATAAACATTTATAAATATATAAATATATAAATATATATATATATATATATATATATATATATATATATATATATATATATATATATATATATATATATATATATAAAACAGAAATTAAAAATATACATATAAAATATACAATAGTATATTTTATACTGTATTTATATACTGTATAATAATAATAATAACATATATATATATATATATATATATATATATAATATATATTAATACCATATATACAAATACATATATATATACATATAAAAAAAAATATACATGTATATATATATATATACATATATAATAATAATAATAATAATAATACAGTATATAATAATACATATATATACTGTATATATACAGTATTAAATAATTATATAATAATATAATATATATTATATATTATATATTATATATTATAATATATATATATATATATATATATATATATATATATATATATATATATATATATATATATATATATATATATATATATATATATATAAACATATATATGCATATATATACATATATACATACATATACATAAAATTATACGTATACGTACATGAAAGGGGGGGTATATACCTGACAGGTGGGGGACCCACTGGGCTTGCCGCCGGCGGGAGGACGGCGATGGAGCGGGCGGCGGCTGGCCGGGACGGCGGCCACAGCAGCAGTGGCTGCTAGCAGTGACAGCAGCAGCAGCTCGTGGAAGCTACGGCGGTGGCTGCGGCGGCGGAGGCGGCGGTGCAGGGTGGGGAAACGCCGGAGGGAAGAGTGGCGGTGAGGTTGGTGGTGGTGGCGGGGATCTACGGTGGCGGTGGTGGTGGCTAGAGGCGGCCGGAGGTGAGGGGTGCTGTTAGGGTTAGGGGGAGTTGGGGGTGTTGCGGGGCTGAGGACGGCCGGAGGGACGGTCGTGGGGCGGTGGGAGGGTGGTGGTCGGGTAGAGGGGGTCGGGGCGAGTCGAGTGGTGGTGGTGGTGGGGGTGCTCGGTAGTCGGAGGCGATGGTGGAAGTGGTTCGGGTGGTGGTGGCTGTGGGTGATGGTGTTGGGGGAGTTGGCTTGCGGGGGCTCAGGGCGGCGGAGGCGGTGGGCGGAGGGGGGTGGCGGTGGTCGGAGGGAAGGGCAGGGGAGAGGCGTACAGCTCTCCGGTGGTCCGGCAGGCGGAGGGTGGCCGTGGTGGTGGTGAGGTGTGGTCGGAATGAGGGGGTGTACTTGGGTATTTATAGGGGTTTTGGGGAGTGGCAGAGTTGTAAATAGGTGGAAGTTTAGGGGCTTTTAGGTAATTTTGGGTTTTTGGGATATTTATGCAGCCATTTGTGGGTCCCACATGACACGTGGACAGTCCATAATCACCAGCCAATGAGGTGATGCCACCTCACACTGGAAATTTGCATAAAAACCCCTGAAATTTCCTAAATTGCAAATAGGTCCCAAATTTGGTATTTTGCGTAATTACGCAATTTGTCTGATAAAATACCCTGTTCCCAGAAAATACTAAAATGCTCAGAATTGAGAGGGAAAAGCTGTGGGAGGGTCCTGAGGGGGTGGGGGTGAGTCTGGGCAGGGGCAGGGCCTAGTTTCTTGGTGATACGGGTCATCGTATTTATTATTTAATAAATACTGCGCACGGTGTTCTCTAAATATTTAGAGGTAGGTAGGGTCATAATTTTACTACGGTTTCAATATACTAATTGTTGTATATTCAAAGTAGAATATTATCGTATTTTTGTTTGGACAAAACTGGTGCAGGTTGGTTCTCAATCTCTAGGGGTACAGAGATGGGTAAAGAGCAAGAAATAAAATAGGAAATAATTACGGACTTTTGTAACGATATTTATGCGTCTCAAACGAGGCTCAAAATAACGCATCTGGGAGTTGCATAAAATTCAAAAAAATAGTCTAACATGTCTAGGACAGGTATGTGAATTTATTTGGGAAATACAGCTAGTGTAATGCTCTAATTAATTATGTGAAGTATAGGTGCACAATCAATAGGATATGTAAACAAAATAAACTTTAAAAAGTTACAGAAATTCTAATTAGCTAAAATAAATCCTAAATTACTGAAATCTGGTCGAGGGAGTTTACAGTCGCGCTGGTCGCTACCCCCGAGGTATGTCGATTTCTGTAGAGTCGCGCTGGTCGCTACCCCCGAGGTATGACGATTTCTGATGTCCACTAGCAGGTGTATGAGTTGTGAGGCTTAGATCGAGTAGTCTACCCTTGCCCATACGTCGAAAAGTTGTCCTCATTTGCATTCATATAGATTATCTTGTACAGCGTACTTATATATTTTCAAACATTATGCATGTTTACTGTATTCAAATTGGCTTGCTTCTATGTATCTTGTTACGTCCCTCTGAGGACCTAGCCCTTCCAGGTGTCGCTGTTCTTGAGTATTCGTAGGGGTGCAGATTCAGATGGTTACATATGTTTCGAGGATGTTTTCTCTTCGAGCCGTGATTGTTAGCTGGTATTCTTATATTATGTTTGTTGAGGTATACTTATATTGTATTTTCTCTTACATTCGAGTTGGTAGTGGATTTGTTTTCACCCAACTATCATCTTTAGATACTTCTTATTGAGATCTACTTATATAAATGTTGGTTATTTATTTATATTGATTCTCTGTGGATGAGATTTAGATTGTACCATGTGACTTGTGATATATTTTATACCACTTGTGGATTTGATATTCATATTACAGCGTATGTATGGGTTATAGTTTCCATATATTGGAGTTGCCATATCCATGCGGCTGGCATGCTTACGTGTCCTAGTCCTATGTATTTTGGGACTGGGGTGGGACATATTTTTGTGGTGGCCCATGCAGGTCGAGAGCATATTATCTCGGTTACGTTACTGTACCGAGCAAGCCTGCGCATAGGTTTAGAATATAGGATCTCATCCACTTATTTATCACCTCCCTTGATTTCATTCGCACTCTCATTTGATAGCTTCATTGCATCTTGTTTGATTCCTTCACAACGTTAATCTTATCTTTTCTTTCGTGCTTGATAGGAGTTAGGAAGGTGCCTTGTACCAGGTATATATACTATATGTTTAATTATACTATTAGTTAAATCCTTGTAAGTTGGATAGTATGCCTCATAACCTAGTAACACGTAGTCTTTTGATCCATTAATGAAATATAAATGAATGACACCAACTATAGGCTTGCATAAGAAGATAGTGTTTATCTAGACTGTAGAACTTAGAGGCTCATATACCCATTTGGTTGACTTTAGACTTAGGCAAGAAATTAGTATGGCAATTGTAGAAGCACAACACCAATCTTCTTGGTGAACTTAGATTATTCTGTACCTTCCTCCATCATAATCAAGCGTACTTATATTTTTACTACCTCGACTTATGCTGCTATTATAGCCTAGTTTTGCAAGCTTATTCTTTTATTGAGCTTGTTCATGACATATGTATTATTGGGGGCCCACACTAATACATTGTCTAAATCAGAATCGGTGTATTATGGTCTGATCAACCGTAGTGCACTTGGTTCGATCTTTGTATCACTACCTTACGTGGATTGAGATATAGTTGACTCAACTTATTAGACAAATATACTTGCCCTCTAAACTGGTCAGAGCATATCATGTCAGGTACATAACTGTTCTGATGTGAACATTAGAATATGAATTTACCAAAATAAGGTTTTAATCCATAACTGCCTTGGCAACTCCCTTTCAAATTCTCGAATCCCTTTGAATCCCGTACTTGTATTTTATCACCTCCTCCTTGAACTCTTTATTGTTGTTCTTCGTCTTCCCCTATTTCGGAAAGACGAACGTTCGTGCTTAGTATAAGTTGATATACGGATAGTACCAGATATACCCCATAGGCCAAGCACTCATGATGACAAATAAGAAGCGCGGGCACATGAAGTCATAGATACAGGTACGACCTTAGCTATATGTGTCACTTCATACTCATGACCCCCATTGTGACACGAGATCTTAGGTGCATAATAGCCGTAGAATTATATATAAGGTAGTTTAGCAGTTATGAGGATATGTTGATATCCTAACTAGATGGCATATCCATGAAGCTAATAGATGACACGCGTAGCAGTAGTGGTATTCTCTTCCTATCACCCTGTCACGCCCCAGTCCCAAAAATACGTAGGATTAGGTCACGTAACCATGCCAGCTGGCCGTATATATGGAAACTCCAATATATGGAAACCATATATACGCGCGTACGCTGTATAATGAACAATAGTTCACCAGTGGTATAATTAATCACCAGTCACAGGGTAATATCTAAATCTCATCTACAGAAATCACATAAACATATGAATAACCAATAACCATGAAACTAGATCTCAATACAGATATCTAAGAATGACAGTCAGATGAAATCAAATCTACTGTCGAAATAGAATATAAAAATGAGCCAGATACACACCATATAAGAACCGCATCTGACAATCACGAGGCTCGAAGAGAAGACCTCCTCGGAAAATAAGTAGCCTGTCCGGATCTGTGCTCCTGTGAGTACTCAAGAACATATACACCTGGCAGGGAACCAGGTCCTCAGAGGGACATAGCAAGATACATAAAAATAACATGCCATAATATAAATACTGAATAAATAAATGGGGTGTACTAACCATCTAAGTGAATGCAATTTAAAGACCTTATAGTACGCATGGGAATGTGTGGCTAGACATATGCTGACGTAATTCACCAATCGTCGGGACTGGCTAGTATATGTGTCATATGCCCCCGACGCAGGGAACTCTGCAATCGTCCATCTCCGAGGAGCATGGATCGAAGGATAAAGACTCAATGAAGGGGGTGTCCCATACGCCTACTAGATGTCTTCCCCGCCCAATATAGATGTACAAGTCGTGAAAACGACGTGGACACCTCCTACTATGATACAAGTCTCAATAAAATAAACAACTGAGCTAAATACCGCTACACGTGTTGCTCACACTGATGGCCAGTCGCGCATGAGGCACGCGTCCCTACATGTACTCACTCTGTGACGTGTAATGATACGTGTCAAGGCCTGAGAAGTTATATCAATAACTTCACAACTTTAGGTGGGTCTACTAGACACTAGGTCAGACACAAGTCATAATGTCAACGCCATCGTTGACTGCACCCGAGTTTTCTCGGACGCACACATTTATATAATATAAAAATAGATAAACATGTAACTAGCAATAACTGAATTTAACAGTACAACAAGGCAAGGTATACTTGCCTGGCAAGAGAGCTGCAAAATATGACGTCCAGATGTCAAGTGCCAAAAGTCAGAAACAATGGCCTCAGAATAAAGGTCTCCGGATGCTGAAATAAACATCACTAACAGTCTCAGAAAATATCAAATAGCTAGAAATGCCTGTCCTTAAGTCCAATTTGGACACAGGAGCAAAAATGACAGTTTCCGGTCAAAGCGGGGTCCACATGTGGGCCCACTTTGCACCGAAAAGCGTGTCAGGGTCAAAGGTCTCCAAATTCGCCAAACTTAGTGTCAACAAGTCAGGAACGATGATACGAACCCAACGGAAATTACAGAATTGGATTCAGATGAGCCGGTCACAAAATCGCCCGTCAAGTGGAGCCTGTGGGGCCCACGATACGGGATTTTGTCAACGTTCTCAGAATCGAACCAAACTTGGCTCACAGGACCAGCGTATTGCTACGAGTCCGATGGCGCAAGTTTCGTCTCGATCCGACGTGTGTACACAAAGTTGTAGCGTATTCCAGAACTGACGGATACGGGGCGGTGTCGGCGGATACGCGTTGATTCCGGTGTGCACGCACATCCAAATCAACTTCTCCGAATTCCTACACGTCCGTATCAACGTCGCGCACATTTTGGTGAAGACCGCGTGCGACCAAGTCGTCCCGTTTGGCGGGGCGTACCCAGTTCCGGGTGAATCGGGTCGTTGTTTTTCCTGTATTTGGATCGCAGTTTGCGATCGCCACAGGACGCGATGCTTCGAGCGGGTTGCACGGGCACCGAGGTGGTTACATAGTCTACACGACGCAACTGACGGAATTGAAATCGGAATTACGAGGAGAGAGATATCGTTACCTGAACAGAGCTCCGTGGAAACTGAATTCCGCGTGTCCGTGAGTCGTCTTGACACCGGATTTGTGTCCTGGACGTGTCCGGGCCGCGTCCAGCTGCTGTGTCCGGTTCTGCTCGAGTCGGGGTCGTTGCGGGGTGGTCCGGAGCTGCTGCGGTCAGGGCTCCGGAGTTGCTGTTGCCGAGGCCAGGGGGAAAAAGTGGAGGAGAGAGAGGAGTGGTGATGATGATGGTGGTGGTGGTGGCAGATGGTGGTGGTGGGCGAGGCCGTGCGTCCCAGGCGAAGGGGAGAGGGAGGTGGAGGAGGAGGAGCTGGGGAGTCGGGGCGGACGCGTCGGGTGGCGGAGGGCGGCCGCCGCGGGGGAGGGGAGTAGCTGGCCGCCGCGGGGGGGGGGGGGGAACGCTCGGGGGAAGGAGGAGCTAGGGAGAGAGAGAGTGGGGAGTTCGGGGGAGCGGCGGGGGAGCTCCGGCCAGGGGCGGCGGAGCCGCCGGGGGGGGGGGGGGTGGTTTGGTCGGCCAGGGGGGGGTTCGGGCTGGGGCTGGGTAGATTAGGATTTTTTTCTTTTATTTTTCTTTTTCTTTTATTTTCTTTTTATAAAGAAATTTATTATTAAAATAAGGAAAATATCTAGAGATATTTTCAGGATATTTCTGGGATATTTTCGGGATATTTCCGGGATCTTTTCGGGTGGGTCTCGTCTCCAAATGGATGGCGCAGGTTCACCGGCCAATGAGGGGGTGACACCTTGCACTAAAATTTGCAGGAGAGTCCCTGTAATTTCATAAATTGCGTAATAGTCCTATTTTTGGGAAATTGCGCAATTACGAAATTGTCTGGGAAAACACCCGATTCCGAAAAATACTAAAATTCACAGAATTGAGGGAAATTGCTATGTGAGGGTCCCGGGGGAATGGGGGTGAGTCTGGGCAGGGACTGGGCATGATTTCTGAGTGATACGGATCACCGTATTTATTAATTAATAAATACTGCGCACGATGTTCACTAATTATTTAGAGGCAGGTAGGGTCATAATTTTTCTACGGTGTCAATACACTAAATGTAGTATACTCGGTGTAGAAAATTAACGTATTTTTGTTTGGGCAAAACAGGTGCATGTTGGACCTCAAATCTCTAGGGGTACAGAGATGGGTAAAGAGCAGGAAATAAAATAGGAAATAAATACGGGCTTTTGTAACGAGATTTGTGCGTCTCATATGAGGCTCAAAACTGAATATCTGGGAGTTGCACAAAGTGCAGGATAGTAGACTGGCATGTCTAGGAGAGGTATGCGAACTTTGTTCGGGGTTAACAGTCAAGGTAAAGCTCCAAATAATTCGGTGATGGACCGGTGCACAAGTCAACAGGATATGTAGGAAAAATAAATTAAAATATTGCCATAAATCCTAAATTGTGAAAATAATCCTAGAAATACTGAAATCTGGTCGAGGGGGTTTACAATCTACCCAACTTATAAAAATTTTGTCCTCGAAATTAAAACTAAGCCATGGTAGAAGTCAAGGATGACAATAGATATAATTTAACAAAGTAATTTATATCTTGGTTTACGAATAGGTTCGAAAAACGTTTACGCATGTCGTCCACACGCTCCCAAGTAGATTCTCCTGGTGCGCCATGCTTCCTTGCCACGCGGACCAAGGGAATAGGCTGGTTTCTCAATACCTTTCCTCGATGATCAAGGATTTCCACGGATTACTCTTGATACGACAAGCTTGGCCTAATGGCGATCTACGAATGGTTGAGAACCTGACTGCTGTCTGTCACATATCGCCTGAGTTGCGACACGTGGAATACAACAAGCACTCTCTCAAGGGAAGGTGGTAGCGCAAGTTGATATGCCACTACTCCCACTCTTTTTAGCACGTCCATGGTTCAATATAACTTGGTCTCAACTTGCTGCGTCCTCCGAATCGAATGATGTCTCTAGTAGGTGATATCCTCAAGATGACATGATCGTCCTTTTTGAATTCCAAGGGACGATGATGACGGTCTGTCCACTGCCTATGTCTGTCTTACACTGCTTGCCAGTGCCCTTGTATTTACTTAACTGTCTCTACGGTGTTGACCACCAACTCTGGTTATGCGAATCCTTGTCTGGTAAAATGCTGACTGGTATGCCGTGCAATCTTACGATTTGCCTCATATAAGTACTGTCTTCGTATCTTCAGAGTAATTACGACGGTTGCAAGTTCCAAATTCTTCTCATGTACTCATAATTGTCTAGATGCATATGCCATTACCTTGCCATCTTGTATTAATACGCATCCGAAACTTTTTTTTTCCTGATGCGTCTGTAGATCACATCCGCCTGATCCGGATAGAATAGTCAATACGGGTGTTGTGGTCAGTCGCTTCTTCAACTCCTCGAAAGCGGCTTGACACTCGTTGGTCCCTAGGAATTCTTAATCCTTATAAGTCAATCCTAGTCATAGGTGCTGCTATCCATTTCAGGAGTCAGTCAATTGTTTATCCAGGTGAAATCCATTTAGACTCCTGTCAACAAAATGATACATTCCTTCATTGTAACACTTTGAACCAAGTTACGAGGCAAAAATTTCATGCTGCCATAGTGATGCACGTACCAGGAATGTAATAGAACGTTAGGTAGGTAGCGAAGGTCATTCTAAAAATAGTACAGTTTTAAACTGCAATCTAATCTAATAATAGGGTTTGGTAATTACCCAAGGAACACACAGAAATGGCTACAGAAACAATACACTCTCGTATTTATACTAAGTACGAGGTTTCATCTTTCCGAAATAAGGGAAGACGGAAAACAGTAATCAAGAGTTCAAGGGGATGGTAATAGATTATGAGTGTGGGGATCAATGCGTTTAAAGAATTCAATGGGATTTGTCAAAGCAGTTGTGGATTGAAATATTATTTTTGGTAATTCCTATTCACATGCTCGTATCAGTACAGTTACGTAACTGATACGATATGCTCAGACATATCTAAAGGGCAAGTACATCTGTCTACTAATCACTATATATCTCAATCCACGTAAAGTAGTTATGCGAAGGGCGAATCAAAATGCACTAAGATTGATCAGACCGTAATACACTGATTCTGAATAGACAATTGTATTAGTGGAGTGGATCAGGCCCCAATAACACATGTGTCATGAACAAGCTCGATAAGGAATAAGCTTGCAAAACTAGGCTATAATAGCAGTATGAGTCAAGCTAGTATAGTAAATATAAGTATGCTAGATTATGATACGAGAAATTACAAAATAATTCAAATTCACAAAAAGATAAGACTCTACAATCTCTACAGTTATTACTCTAATTCCTTGTCTAAGTCGCTAGTTGACCTAAAAGAGGTATGGCCTTCTAAGTTCTACAATCTTAATATACACTATAGGTTGTCTGCCTAAAACAGAGATTTCAAGAGAGTTCACGTAAAGTAGGGGTTCGAGGTTGTCTGCGTAAAGCAGGGATAAAATAATTTGGTGTAAGGTAAAAATCCGAAACTGTCTGCGTAAAGCAGAATTTCAAATTGTCTAACGCAAGGTAGGGATCCAAAGTAGTTTGGCATAAATCAGGGATTCAAACTGTCGGCGAAAATAGGTTTCAGAGTTATCCGCGTAAAACAGAGAAGCATAAGGTAGAGCTTCAGGGCTGTCCGCATAAATGTCTGTGCGTATAAATCTGCGCTTAAAAGTCTGGGTGAAAGTCTGGGCGTAAAAGTTTTTCGCTAAAATCTGCGCAAAATATCTCCTGCGTAAAGTCTAGCATACGCTGCAGCATAAAGTTGTACAAGAAATTTATGAGTTTGTCAGTCAAGTTAATGAATCCTGACATCTGACAAAAGTACTTGCACAACGATCGAGTGGATGGTTTGATGATGGTTTGCACGGAGTTCAAGGTTGTCGTTTAGGGACATATGGATACAAGTCATCTACGCTTGAGATGAGACAAAATCAGATGTCCTGTCAAAAAGCTGTTTCCTTTTGCACAGGGCTCGAGGTGTATCTCTGTGCAGGATTTGGTCGTGCCTGGGGAAAGCTAAGGCTGTAACAAATATGCTAACATCCTATCCTTATATTGTACGCTTAATCAGGTTACTCTACGCTGGTTATCTATGAATCATCAGGTTTACGCAGGGCAGTTACCTATGTGGCTGGCATGATGCAGGATAAGGAAGACTAAGGAATCGAGGGTAGCAGTTATCATAACTGCGGCGTAAGGAGACAATCTCCTGGATAATTTGGTTTTTACGCCAACTAGGCAGTTGTTTGGTTCTTATGTCAACAACGGTCAAATGGATTTTACGCCAACAAGGGTAAAGAGTTTCTGGCGTAACACTGGGTTTATCCAAACATAGGGGGAGGTTTCAGTCCTAGTTTTTAACCTTAGAGTTCTATGGGTTCCTCAAGACTAGGGTCAACACTATGGTCAATTCTCTAACTAATCCTAGTAGTGGTTGTACTACTCTCAAGTCATACATAAATGCGTCAAGGGATGATGGTAAGTTAATCTATAGGTAGTGATGCTAGGGTTCATTAGGTAATAGGGGAGACTAGGGTTCATTAGATAATAGGGGAGACTAGGGTTCATTAAGTAATAGGGGAGACTAGGGTTCATTAAGTAATCTGAACTTAATGATATGTCAATGCCCTAGTTGTATTCTAAGTAGGAATATTACCCTAAGTATCATCCTATTAACAGGGATTCCTATATTCTAGCAGGGGTTATACTTAAGGAATTATCAGGAAAGCACATGAATCAAGCAGGATGCAATTATGTAAGTAGGACAGACTGGAAGGAAGATAAGTCATAGTCAAATATGGATGAGATTCTATATTCTAATCCTAGGTGCAGGCTTGCTCGGTATAGTAACATAACCGAGACAATATGCTCTGAGACGCAGGCTTGCTCGGTACAGCAACGTAACCGAGACAATATGCTCTCGACCTGCATGGGCCACCACTAAAAACATGTCACGCCCCAGTCCCAAAAATATGTAGGACTAGGTCACGTAACCATGCCAGCTGGCCGTATATATGGAAACTCTAATATATGGAAACCATATATACGCGCGTACGCTGTATAATGAACAATAGTTCACCAGTGGTATAATTAATCACCAGTCACAGGGTAATATCTAAATCTCATCCACAGAAATCACATAAACATATGAATAACCAATAACCATGAAACTAGATCTCAATACAGATATCTAAGAATGACAGTCAGATGAAATCAAATCTACTGTCGAAATAGAATATGAAAATGAACCAGATACACACCATATAAGAACCGCATCTGAAAATCATGAGGCTCGAAGAGAAGACCTCCTCGAAAAATAAGTAGCCTGTCCGGATCTGTGCTCCTGTGAGTACTCAAGAACATATACACCTGGCAGGGAACCAGGTCCTCAGAGGGACATAGCAAGATACATAAAAATGACATGCCATAATGTAAATACTGAATAAATAAATGGGGTGTACTAACCATCTAAGTGAATGCAATTTAAAGACCTTGTAGTACGCATGGGAATGTGTGGCTAGACATATGCTGACGTAATTCACCAATCGTCGGGACTGGCTAGTATATGTGTCATATGCCCCCGACGCAGGGAACTCTGCAATCGTCCATCTCCGAGGAGCATGGATCGAAGGATAAAGACTCAATGAAGGGGGTGTCCCATACGCCTACTAGATGTCTTTCCCGCCCAATATAGATGTACAAGTCGTGAAAACGACGTGGACACCTCCTACTATGATGCAAGTCTCAATAAAATAAACAACTGAGCTAAATACCGCTACACGTGTTGCTCACACTGATGGCCAGTCGCGCATGAGGCACGCATCCCTACATGTACTCACTCTGTGACGTGTAATGATACGTGTCAAGGCCTGAGAAGTTATATCAATAACTTCACAACTTTAGGTGGGTCTACTAGACACTAGGTCAGACACAAGTCCTAATGTCAACGCCATCGTTGACTGCACCCGAGTTTTCTCGGACGCGCACATTTATATAATATAAAAATAGATAAACATGTAACTAGCAATAACTGAATTTAAACAGTACAACAAGGCAAGGTATACTTGCCTGGCAAGAGAGCTGCAAAATATGACGTCCAGATGTCAAGTGCCAAAAGTCAGAAACAATGGCCTCAGAATAAATATCTCCGGATGCTGAAATAAACATCACTAACAGTCTCAGAAAATATCAAATAGCTAGAAACGCCTGTCCTTAAGTCCAATTTGGACACAGGGGCAAAAATGACAGTTTTCGGTCAAAGCGGGATCCACATATGGGCCCACTTTGCACCGAAAAGCGTGTCAGGGTCAAAGGTCTCCAAATTCGCCAAACTTAGTGTCAAAAAGTCAGGAACGATGATACGAACCCAACGGAACTTCCAGAATTGGATTCCGATGAGCCGGTCACAAAATCGCCCGTCAAGTGAAGCCTGTGGGGCCCACGATACGAGATTTTGTCAACGTTCTCAGAATCGAACCAAACTTGGCTCACAGGACCAGCGTATTGCTACGAGTCCGATGGCGCAAGTTTCGTCTCGATCCGACGTGTGTACACAAAGTTGTAGCGTGTTCCAGAACTGACAGATACGGGACGGTATCGGCGGATACGCGTTGATTCCGGTGTGCACGCACATCCAAATCAACTTCTCCGAATTCCTACACATCCGTATCAACGTTGCGCACATTTTGGTAAAGACCGCGTGCGACCAAGTCGTCCCGTTTGGCGGGGCGTACCCAGTTCCGGGTGAATCGGGTCATTGTTTTTCCTGTATTTGGATCGCAGTTTACGATCGCCACAGGACGCGATGCTCCGAGCGGGTTGCACGGGCACCGAGGTGGTTACATAGTCTACACGACGCAACTGACGGAATTAAAATCGAAATTACGAGGAGAGAGATATCGTTACCTGAACAGAGCTCCGTGGAAACTGAATTCCGCGTGTCCGTGAGTCGTCTTGACACCGGATTTGTGTCCTGGACGTGTCCGGGCCGCGTCCAGCTGCTATGTCCGGTTCTGCTCGAGTCGGGGTCGTTGCGGGGTGGTCCGGAGCTGCTGCGGTCAGGGCTCCGGAGTTGCTGTTGCCGAGGCCAGGGGGAAAAAGTGGAGGAGAGAGAGGAGTGGTGATGATGATGGTGGTGGTGGTGGCAGATGGTGGTGGTGGGCGAGGCCGTGCGTCCCAGGCGAAGGGGAGAGGGAGGTGGAGGAGGAGGAGCTGGGGAGTCGGGGCGGACGCGTCGGGTGGCGGAGGGCGGCCGCCGCGGGGGAGGGGAGTAGCTGGCCGCCGCGGGGGGGGGGGAACGCTCGGGGGAAGGAGGAGCTAGGGAGAGAGAGAGTGGGGAGTTCGGGGGAGCGGCGGGGGAGCTCCGGCCAGGGGCGGCGGAGCTGCCGGAGGGGGGGGGGGGTTGGTCGGCAAGGGGGGGTTCGGGCTGGGGCTGGGTAGATTAGGATTTTTTTCTTTTATTTTTCTTTTTCTTTTATTTTCTTTTTATAAAGAAATTTATTATTAAAATAAGGAAAATATCTAGAGATATTTTCAGGATATTTCTGGGATATTTTCGGGATATTTCCGGGATCTTTTCGGGTGGATCTCGTCTCCAAATGGACGGCGCAGGTTCACCGGCCAATGAGTGGGTGACACCTTGCACTGAAATTTGTAGGAGAGTCCCTGTAATTTCATAAATTGCGTAATAGTCCTATTTTTGGGAAATTGCGCAATTACGAAATTGTCTGGGAAAACACCCGATTCCGAAAAATACTAAAATTCACAGAATTGAGGGAAATTGCTATGTGAGGGTCCCGGGGGAATGGGGGTGAGTCTGGGCAGGGACTGGGCATGATTTCTGAGTGATACGGATCACCGTATTTATTAATTAATAAATACTGCGCACGATGTTCACTAATTATTTAGAGGCAGGTAGGGTCATAATTTTTCTACGGTGTCAATACACTAAATGTAGTATACTCGGTGTAGAAAATTAATGTATTTTTGTTTGGGCAAAACAGGTGCATGTTGGACCTCAAATCTCTAGGGGTACAGAGATGGGTAAAGAGCAGGAAATAAAATAGGAAATAAATACGGGCTTTTGTAACGAGATTTGTGCGTCTCATATGAGGCTCAAAACTGAGTATCTGGGAGTTGCACAAAGTGCAGGATAGTAGACTGGCATGTCTAGGAGAGGTATGCGAACTTTGTTCGGGGTTAACAGTCAAGGTAAAGCTCTAAATAATTCGGTGATGGACCGGTGCACAAGTCAACAGGATATGTAGGAAAAATAAATTAAAATATTGCCATAAATCCTAAATTGTGAAAATAATCCTAGAAATACTGAAATCTGATCGAGGGGGTTTACACACCCTCTCGTCCTTGGGTGACTCATCTTCTCTTCTATATCCATTTCTTATCTCGTGCTTAACTCTTCCTATCATAGTCGTATCCTTTCGTGCCATTATAAATTATTGGTTTACTTTCATCTCACCCTTATTTTGATAGTTAAAAACATAAATGGGTTAGTGTATGATTAATAACTAAAAGATGAGTACTTAATAATAACCATTATGTATATACACTATAGCAATATCTGTATTCTCCTATTAATTCAACCCTTAAGTAGCATCCTTTAGCCTAATATAAATGTGTTAGATTGTTGAAATAGTCCGTACTCCTAATAGTTATAAAGTTAGTCAAGACCTTAACTGTTGCCAAAAAACTTAGACTAAGCTTAGGAAAGAGTTGAAGACACTTGTTACGAACTGACGACTATGAAAAATCACTAGCGAAGTAGCGACAGCTGCAGCTAGACCGTTATAGTAGAGTAGTCAAAGTATTTGCAGACATACTAGTCAGGTGGCGTGGCAATATTAGACTACGATACTTGACGGTTACGGAGAAAAATCATGGTTGTGAGATTCCAGACAGGTATCCAAGATTCTCGACCCAATAAATAAATTCGTCTTACAACTTAGACAATAGCCGCAAGAGACTTTGACTACTAGTGGAACTTTTGTAAGTTGGGTGGTATAGACGAGTTAGAGGATGATAGAATAGTGTATGGACAATAAATAAGAAAGTGTTAGAATGGCAGAGCATAACTTTTAGGAAGCACTGCTAGATAACAATGAAGTGTAATAGCTATAGTGATTTATTATGAATATGGGTTAGTGTCAATTTTGAGGACAAAATTTTTGTAAGTTGGGTAGATTGTAAATCCCCTCACCCAAAATAGGTATTTTGTGTGTATTTTATGTAGCGCCCCGTTCTCCCGGTGCGGAGAGCGCGGCTAAGAAACACAAGACGGTATCGTTCGATCGGGATAGATTGAAACAAGAACTCGTCCTCGTTATGGATTTGTTTCTTCGGAATCGATTCCCATATTCAGTGGACCGTGCCCCCGGGATCGACTTAGCGGCAGAGTCAGGAGGGACCTCTCCGCTGCTATCTTTTACTGCCTCAGTTTTCGATGTCGCTTGTTGCTTTCGTGCTTTGAGTTGGTTTTAGGATTTGCTTGTTTTCCTTGAACAGTTTCGATGGTTTTCATTATTTTCGTTCATTGAACTGCACTTCAATTCCGAGATTGGAAAAGTGGAAGAGGTATTGATCGAGCTGTTCGTAATGCAGGTGAACGAGCAGTAGGCAGCTTGCGAGCGGAGTCGTGAAGCACCTCTTTCCTTCTTCCTTCCAACAATCTAAGTGAGTGGCTACCATCCCGATTAGCTAGCCCTGCTTCCAAGTCTTCACACCAAAACTCTTGTATTCTTGTTGCCCCGATCAAACGATACCAAGTAATAACTAAAAGATACCAAGATAAAAAGGGAATAGACTTGGTACATTATGCTTGTCAATAAACTTCGTGAACGGATACTTAATTGTATGCTTGTTCGTTGGAATGTTTTATTATATGCATCAATACAAGATAGAATGCATACCTTTCTTTTAATTGTGCAATGTATCGAACTCATCCTGAATGCAATAAATTTAACAGGAAGACTATGCAAAAATAGATCTTGCCCTGTTACTGTCCTGTGCCTGTTATTGCCCTGAATTGCCTCAACTGCTAACTTAGTGTATTATGTTGATCACGGACAACTTGTGCACAAGGCCTTTAGTTCCTGCGGACGGTCGCTGGGGCACTGGCACCGATCCGATCCGGGCGGGAACTCCCCTGTTTAGTCACCCTGTGCAAGGACGGAATGGCGTACAGCACATCCTGTGCTCTCGCTGCATACCATCCTCGTCAGCGACTAAAATTGGTCCATTATGGCATCCAGCCAGTGATCCCCTGTATATTTAAACCTGTTGCAACTAACTTGTGTCTTCGTGGCAGGGAAGGCATGGTAAGTATTGTGCAGGTGATTCAGACGGTCAGGTAAAATCCACCGTACGGTAGCAAGTTCATTTCAGTATTATACATATATACTGTTGCTTGTAAATGAACTAAGGCAAGATAGAAACCCACAACAAACATTCATGCTTCATTAAAACAACGTGTTGATTGGTATAGTTCGGTTAGCTCGCCTTCACCAGTATGTTTCGACATGCTGACCCTCGTTGAAACAGGTTCTCCGCACTAAGTCGAACCGAGCGAGGAGCCGAAGTCGTCTTCCCGATCCAGTCCAGCTGTAGGCGCATCCTCTAATCACGCCGCTTTTGAAGTACTTGAAGAAGAAGCTTGCAACTTTCCATACACAATGCAGCTTCGTGGCAAAGCCGTCCTCCAGCCCGGAGGTCTATATCATTTTAAAGTTTAGTAAAGGGATATAATGTACATAACTGCTATCTCATTTTGAGTCAACACTTTTGTAAGCCCGTGCGGCAAATTAGCTGACTCGTCAAGGAGTTTGTAATAGATGTTCATTATCAATAAAGAGAACTTTTCCATGTTTCAAATCTATGTTTCAATTTATCTGCGTACTCTGAATATGTGCTTGTTATGCAAATCATTAAAGCCTTGTGCGGGCACAACCCCAGGCCCGCACGGCGGTCACGATTCGGGGGACGCCTCAACGATTCTACGGAATCGGGTCGTGACATAATGGTATCAGAGCACAGATTCAAGTTCCTTAGACTCTCGCACTGGAAAAATTCCTTTAACGATCAAATTCCTGTGCGAACTCTTGAAGTCGCTTGGCCAAAATGAGATACATTCATACAATAAATCCATAATACATTATGATTCTAATGCAATTTACCTTCTTTTGAAGGAATGGCACCAGCACAATCTGTAACGCAAGCACCGAACGAAACGCAAGGCCAAGAAAGTAGTTCGGACACTTTGGGAAGCTCTCAGAGCCAGCGAGGCATATCTCAAGTCGATCCGCTTGAGCGGATAATGCTAATGTTAGAAGCACAACGACAAGGAGATGATGCTCGCCAAGCCAAGTTCGAAAGCAATTTAGAGACCCGATTCTCAGTCCAACAGAAGCAGGTAGATACCCTGCAACAGATCGTTCAGACTTTGGCTTTCAACCATTCTGCTGCAACAGCAACGACTCTGGTGGAACAACCCGTGCTTGAAGTAGAGACGCCGCAAATCCCAAGGCCGAGGGAAGTGACTGCCTTCGACTTTGGCCACTTCAAGAAAGTCTGCAACACCCCATTCAACGGGACTGAGGACCCAGTGGTAGCTCTAGATTGGCTAGCCGAACTTGAAGATCACTTCGCTCTGCTAGAGGTCCCCGAAGAGAAGCGCGTCGCCTGTGCGCAACTTCAGCTCCGCCTCAATGCGCACGATTGGTGGAACGTGCATCGACGATCTCTCCAATTTGATCACGGAAAGGAGGCAATCTCGTGGATGACTTTTCGTGCCGCGTTCGAAGAGGAGTTTGTACCCCCTCCAGTGCAACATCGGATGGAGAACGACTTCGTGCAGCTGCAGCAGGGCAGTATGATAGTTAAGCAATATTCCGCCGAATTCAACCGACTTTCCAAATTTGCTAGGGCCTATTTACCTGATGCAGCGAGTCGAGCTAGAAGGTTTGAAGGCGGTTTGCGCCCTGCCATCCATGCACACATGGTCGTTAATCACTATGGAACAATGCGTGAAGTCATGAATCACGTCCTATCTCTTGAACCGCAGTATCCTCACGTTTCCACCGGCGCTGTGCATACCTACAATCACAAACGCCAAGGCAACGATAGAGGAAACAACGCTGCAAAGCGTCACAATGACGGCTGAAAGCAGAAAGCAAATCCCAACCAAATATGTAACTTCTGTAGGAAGCTAGGGCACCTTTTCAGGGATTGTCGTAAGCGACTCGGGAATTGCCTCCGTTGTGGTGATCCAACCCATCGGGTCGATGTTTGCCCCCTCCCGGATCGCCGTACTCAGCATAATGCTCCCTAACAGTAGGCCCTATTCTTAAGTTTTGGGACGAAACTTCCAATTGGTTGGGTAGGATGTAGCACCCCGTTCTCCCGGTACGGAGAGCGCGGCTAAGAAACACAAGACGGTATCGTTCGATCGGGATAGATTAAAACAAGAACTCGTCCTCATTATGGATTTGTTTCTTCAAAATCGATTCTCATATTCAGTGGACCGTGCCCCCGGGATCGACTTAGCGGCAGAGTCAGGAGGGACCTCTCCGCTGCTATCTTTTACTGCCTCGATTTTCGATGTCGCTTGTTGCTTTCGTGCTTTGAGTTGGTTTTGGGATTTGCTTATTTTCCTTGAACGCTTTCGATAGTTTTCATTATTTTCGTTCATTGAACTGCACTTCAATTCTGAGATTGGAAAAGTGGAAGAGGTATTGATCGAGCTGTTCGTAATGCGGGTGAACGAGCAGTAGGCAGCTTGCGAGCGGAGTCGTGAAGCGCCTCTTTCCTTCTCCCTTCCAACAATCTAAGTGAGTGGCTACCATCCCGATTAGCTAGCCCTGCTTCCAAGTCTTCACACCAAAACTCTTGTATTCTTGTTGCCCCGATCAAACGATACCAAGTAATAACTAAAAGATACCAAGATAAAAAGGGAATAGACTTGGTATATTATGCTTGTCAATAAACTTTGTGAACGGATACTTAATTGCATGCTTGTTCGTTGGAATATTTTATCATATGCATCAATACAAGATAGAATGCATATCCTTCTTTAAATTGTGCAATGTATCGAACTCATCCTGAATGCAATGAATTGAACATGAAGACTATGCAAAAATAGATCTTGCCCTGTTACTGTCCTGTGCCTGTTATTGCCATGAATTGCCTCAACTGGTAACTTAGTGTATTATGTTGATCACGGACAACTTGTGAGCAAGGCCCTTAGTTCCTGCGGACGGTCGCTGGGGCACTAGCACCGATACGATCCGGGCGGAAACTCTCCTGTTTAGTCACCCTGTGCAAGGACGGAATGGCGTGCAGCACATCCTGTGCTCTCGCTGCATACCATCCTCGTCAGTGACTAAAATTGGTCCATTATGGCATCCAGCCAGTGATCCCCTGTATATTTAAACCTGTTGCAACTAACTTGTGTCTTCGTGGCAGGGAAGGCATGGTAAGTATTGTGTAGGTGATTCAGACGGTCAGGTAAAATCCACCGAACGGTGGCAAGTTTATTTCAGTATTATACATATATACTGTTGCTTGTAAATGAACTAAGGCAAGATAGAAACCCACAAAAATATGCATGCTTCATTAAAACAACGTGTTGATTGGTATAGTTCGGTTAGCTCGCCTTCACCAGTATGTTTCGACATGCTGACCCTCGTTAAAACAGGTTCTTCGCACTAAGGCGAACTGAACGAGGAGCCGAAGTCGTCTTCCCGATCCAGTCCAGCTGTAGGCGCATCCTCTGATCGCATCGCTTTTGAAGTACTTGAAGAAGAAGCTTGCAACTTTCCATACACAATGCAGCTTCGTGGCAAAGTCGTCCTCCAGCCCGGAGGTCTATATCATTTTGAAGTTTAGTAAAGGGATATAATGTACATGGCTGCTATCTCATTTTGAGTCAACACTTTTGTAAGCCCGTGCGGCAAATTAGCTGACTCGTTCAGGAGTTTGTAATAGATGTTCATTATCAATAAAGAGAACTTTTCCATGTTTCAAATCTGTGTTTCAATTTATCTGGGTACTCTGAATATGTGCTTGTTATGCAAATCATTAAAGCCTTGTGCGGGCGCAACCCCAGGC
The DNA here is from genome assembly GCA_036927795.1 of Iris macrosiphon. Lineage (NCBI taxonomy): Eukaryota > Viridiplantae > Streptophyta > Magnoliopsida > Asparagales > Iridaceae > Iris > Iris macrosiphon. The sequence continues at coordinate 152,668,682 of JAYESA010000008.1, forward strand.
CCGCACGACGGTCACGATTCGGGGGACGCCTCAACGATTCTACGGAATCGGGTCTTGACATATTATATTATTATATTATATATATATTATTTTAAATATTGAATTACTTTAGTGTATTCTCTTAGTTAATTAGAAAATAAATTTCTTAGTATATTTACTTATGTAAATATTTATTTAGAATCATTTTTAGGTTATTTTAGATTTTTGTAGATTTTTCTAGAATTTTTAGGTAATTAAAACATAGGGAACCTAAATTTCAAGGACTTCCATGATTTACTTTGAGACCATACTTGCATGTTGTTCCTACCAAATATTTATTTTAGGTTAAAAATTTAATTATATTTTTCTGTAATTTATTTAGAATTTTTTTAAAAAAATATTTAGGATTTATTTGGATATATATAGTCTTAATCTTAGATAGATGCTAATTTAGTGTTAATAGATATTAATAAGATTATATATAAATTATTTGTTTTATCTTTAATTCTATTTAAGATTATAAATTATGGAGATAAATTCAAACTCTATTTTATTTTTCTTTTTTGTATTTTTTCTTCTATCCAAACAAAGAAAAGTTCATCCCTCAGTTTTCTATCCCTCTTAACAAATACAAAGAAAAGAAATTGTCTTTTCATTCGTATGGACGGGAATTATTTTTCAACTAATTTTTCTTCATTCTATTTTTCCATCATTTCTACGGTTCTCTATTTTTCATTTTTTTTTTTAGAAATATTTTACACCGACTTTTTTCATGCTTTCTAATCCAAATGTTATTGTCTATTGAATTTGAGGTATATATACGCAATTTTTATGTAACGATTCTAGTTTGTCGTAATTACTATTAATTAATGCAACATAATCCTAAGACCTGTCGACTTTTGAAAGAAAATTCCTTACAACTCTGGGCTTTTAAAAGAAAATTCCTTACAACAAAAGTTGCAATAGTCAACTAGGGTGATCCAACAGTTGGAACTATTGAGGATTATTATGGATTTCCTTAGCAGAAAAAGAAGAAATTGTAGTTGGCCGCAACAAATACTGCAAAAATTAGGATAATATTTAAGCATTTATCACACTAAGTCACTTCAATATAAATGCTGCCACAAAATCTGAAATAATAAACATATATAGCCAACAAAACAACTAACAAGTCCTAAGTGCCATCGTTTACAACAAAAAAACTCACATTGTAATTGATACAAATGCTTAAATAAATGTTGCTACAACAATTATATTTAAAAAAAAATGGGATATGAACCGTAGGTTCATATTATTACATGAACCAATGTACATATGGACTAATAGGTATAGAGTGTACTAGTGCACATGGATGCACATGGAATGTACGAATTCATTGCTATTGGTCCAAATATGTCTGACTCATATAGAAATATGAGCCTATGACTCATATTCCGTTTATCCTATATAAAAATAGTATGGGACCTTTACGAATGAGTCGCAATGCAAATAGAATATTTTGCGGTTTCTAAGTAGTCAAAGTTCAGTTCCAGGTCAACGTTACTAAAGACCTCAATAAGATCAAGGATGGTATATTCTAGCCATCCAAATAACTCTTTAAGCTTGAAAAATCGAAATTTCTGTCTGTAAAACAAATTAGTCGATAACAGTTACTTTTTGGTCATATATAACAATCAAGTCTCTCTCTCTCTCTCTCTCTCTCTCTCTCTCTTCACTTCACTTCACTTCACTTCACGTGTGTTGTACATAATTTTTTTATTTTTTGATATTATTGACAACAGTTTAAATATTTGAATATATTTGAATTAAAATTTATCATATATATGACTATATTTTAATTTTAATTTGTTATCTATATGTTTATATTTTAATTAAAATTTACTATAGATATATGTGTCGATAGTTATATAATATTACGTAGTTAATTTTTTTCTAATTTTTAATTGTGACTAGTCATTTAGACTAATTTTTTTAATTAAGATTAAAATTTAGTTTTAGAATTGCTTTCTTCCACATTTTTTCTCCTTAATTATAAAACTAAAATATTTTGGGTCGACCACAATGCATGCACACAACACAATCTGTCTTCTGATTCTTTCAATTTCATTTATGGACACCGCCATGCAAATGACGAATCCTTCTCCGAAAACGACAAACAACTAATTATCTCGCATTTTCGGCCGATTTTGTCGCTGTCCAAAGAAAATTTCACGCGAACATTACCACCACCGTCACTTGATCTTCATTGCATCATTTATGGTTGAGCTATTTAAATTTAAACTTTCTTTGCTTGTTTTCTTGAAAAAATTGATAATATTATTTTGTATTTATTCTTAAAATAAGATGTTTATTAGATTTAAATTTTATTTTTCTTTTGCTTTCATTTTACCATGAAAGTCTTTTTTTTCCCATATTCGTTGCTTTCAGAGAATTCAAAATGCAAGTATTATTATACAATCACGGGAGCAGGAAGTGATTAATTTTATGCCTCTCTCCAAACATTTTGAACATCATTCATCATTGGGTGGCTTTGTGACAGTATATTATTAGTATTTGATTTCTTTTACACGTTAGAAAAATAAATGAATTTTTTTTTATAATACATATAATAATATTTTATTTTAGAGGTAATTATAAATATGTAAGTGGGACAAAAGTCAAAAATATCTTTCTTTCTTTCTCATGAGAGAATCTTGATAGCCAATAGTTTACATCCATGCAATTACCAAGGAGCTGTTAAAGTTGGGTAGAATTTTCAACCTTATGTGAAGAATATTCTGGAGTGTGAGGAACGTCATCCGTGTGTCGGAGAAGTTCAGAGAGTGTATCAAGCGCCGTTTATTGGAACATATATGGTAAGCAAATATATGATTGTATTTTCATATATTTGACTTTGACCATATATTTATATATTTATGATTGGATCTTTCATGTATTGACTTTATAACCTTCATATATAGATTTTCAATACATGGTAACCCTATTCCATGCAAGGGTTATAAAAGTTGATCCAAGTTGATGAATATCATAGATCAAGGTTAAAACTTTTGAGAGAGAAAAGAAGAAGAAGAGATTTGAGGCTACTGTGAAGGAGAAATCGGGTAATTCTTCTTGTCATCTCTTATTCTTCGGAGTCTGTAATTGAGTTTGGATCGGTGAAAAGTCTGTAAAGAGCCGATGTACTTTCTTATTCCAATAGTGGAGGCTTTTCAGAGTTGGACTCCGATCATCCCGTGATTTTTATCTAAATTTTTCACGTAAATATGCTTGTGTCTGCGTTTGACTTTTCTGTGTGATTTTGACAATTTGATTTTGTGTGATTTTATTCGATTCTCTCGCAGCTTCTTGATTTGGGAAAACGATTTTCGTATTTTGTTCTAAAAAGGAGGACCTGAAAATTGTCTCACAGGCTATAAAGTCTTGACGTACCAAGATGTATGTTCTATAGAATTTGCTATTGGAGAGTTAGCATTTATTTCTTTTGACACATTAAACGAAAGAGTGGAAGGAGAGACATTCAAATAAGCATTTATTATTTGCGGCAAATAGTTTTGCACTACTATATATATATATATATATATATATATATATATACAACAACAACTGGGCTCATACTTAATTTATGGATGATCTGATCATAGTTAAACAAGTCGTCGAGGTTATATATATAAAAAAAAAAAAGATGCAATTGGAGTTATTTTGTTCACAACTATTTATGTTCTTTTGTTGCAGTCGGCAACTGTTGTGTAGTTATGACTAATATTCAAATTAATCATTGGGGTTGGTAATTAGTAATAAACAAAAAGTTGGATAGAAAAGTAGGAACTTTAACGAGAGTGAAAACATAGGGGGAAAGAACGGAAAGTGCATGCAGATTACTTTTCCTCTAATTTCTCTTCACTTTCCTCGGTCCCTCCTCTCTTCTCCATTCACCAAGTTAAGAGGTCACGTAAAGAAAGTAAAAAAAGGTGTTTTATGTTGCATAATTTAATTTTCTTACTATAATACTTTTTACAATCCAATAAGCTTTCACTCAACACTCCTTTCTTTTTGGTAGCAAAAGTCATATATATATATATATATATATATATATATATTAAACGAAATATGAATCATAGTGCTTATATTTTTATATAAATCATGCACATGTAGACCAATAAAAATATAATCCTATATCCCATGTGCATCCATGTGCACTAGTACACTCTATTGCTATTGGTCCATATGTGCATGACTTATGTAGAAATATGAGTACTATGACTCATATTTCGTTTATATATATATATATATTAAACGAAATATGAGTCATAGTATATATATATATATATATATATATATATATATATATATATATATATATATATATATATATATATATATATATGTGTTTGTGTGTGTGTGTGCGCGCGCGTGTACGCGTGCCTATGCACGTGTGTGCGTGCGCGCCAGTACATACAGTGGTCCAAAGTTGTACATAAATATAGTTAAGCATAGCTAGTTAGGTTAGCATGCATGCATGCCACAAACTTAGCTGTAGTACGTATATATTTTGTACTGCATTGGTTGTAAGTCAGCCATAACGAATTAGAGGATCTGCTAGCACAGTTCCTCGTGACTAGCGTGATAGTTATCTATTCTCATTCTCTGGTAGGAAATCATGCATGTATGGTACATATGCATGGAGTACTTGTTTCTTTCTTCGACTTCCTTTCTTTCACATATTCTCTAACAAACAAGTACTTCGATGTCTTTGGATCCTCTCTTACCTACTAGACATGAAGTAGCAATCTGTCAAACCCAGTGGGGGGACATGCAAACTAGCTAGCTAGCTAGTTACTTTACAATCTCTTGTAGACCAGAGAGAATGTAATTAATAGAAAGGCAAATAATTATTTGAGAAGATTAAGAAGATTCCAACAAAATTTTCTAATATATATTATTTGATTTTTCGGATTAAATCAAAATATTGCATAAAATTGAATAGTTTAAGGATTTAATCTGAACCGTCAAAAAATACAATTCAACGACTGCTGTTGCAGAAATATTTGGAAATGCTTAAGTGACAGGATCCTAATCTCTCTCTCTCTCTCTCTCTCTCTCTCTCTCTCTCTCTATATATATATATATATATATATATATATATATATATATGATGGAAAAACATGGAGAGAGATATTTTCAAGTTATGCATGACCGTGAACCAAATTATGATCGACCTATTATGAGGAGGTCGATTGTACATATATGGTTTGGACGAAAGGGGAGGCGGTTAAGATATCGTTGCATCTCTACAAAATGATCATGAACAGACTTCTCACTTGCGATATGCATATCATGTTTGGGATATCCTGTGAGGATAGAAGGTTCAGCTTATCCGAAATTGAGGTTGAGTCTATGGAGCATTTGATTTTTGTTTCTTAATTTGTTTGGACTATTTGGAGCACTACAGCTCTAAGCTTGGACTTCTTACCGTGCATAGCAGGCACCTTTCTTTTGTTTTGAATGAAGTTAAACTTATAAAGGGAGTGGAACAAGAGGCTACCGTTGTCACGCCCAATCTTCTGTAATTTCGATCATCCTCGCTGGACGTGAGATCACCACGTCAACGCTCCCGCAGGACAATTGTTCTCATCGGAACGTGATGTCATACGAGCCTGGAGTTGCGCTCGCATAAGAAAATTATGTCAAACGTCAACGTTATCATCGAAACGACCAAGTTGTATCGAAAGCCAAGTATTGTTACCAACAACAACACAACAGAGTATACGCAGCAAAGCTCTCGAAGGGTCCAAATAAAAATGCTGTTGGCCCATCCAGTCTCAGTCAACTTGATTTTGATAGTTAACTAAATCATACATTGATATGTCGCATCTGAAGCCTCAACATTGCTATTGCATGTCGTCTGTATTGCGTCTATTCAAATGTAATATTTCATTTATTTGAGTCTAGAAATGATGTACGCTGAGTCGCACTGGCAAAACCAAGAACCTATAAACCAAATACCTAGCCCACTCAAATAAACCAAAGAACCTATCCACAAAATCAGGCCACAATCATTTACAAAGTCTACCATACTAGGAGACCGAACTCGGGCCGAACTCGTGCCGAACTCGGACCGAACTCGTTTACCCTTTTGGTATGAAATTAACCAGTTCAATAAGCTCATGATTTCTTGGCCCAACGGTTAGAAATTTGAATTAAACCCTGACCGAATTCTGTTTGCCTACAACCTATAAATAAGATTGGAATTCTCATTCTTACTTACTCAACTAACTCAACTATTCTTAAGTCTTCTATCCTATTGTGAGCAAACCCCCGATCCTTAACCTTCCCATCTAAAGAACAACTCCCTAGCCTTCCTAGTGCCAAGTGCGATCTCGGTCTAGAAGTCTTCTGAGTTGTAAAAAGCTTTGTTCGACCAATTACTCTCTCTCTAAAGTTGTGAAGTTGCAAGACTTCGGATCAAAACTCTTGGTTTATATAGCAGAGTTTACATCAAAACTAACTCATGAGGGTACTACTGATTCCCTACAATCATGGTTAGAGATAATTACAAAAATAAACTAACTCATGAGGTTACAACTGAATCTTACAATCATGGTTAGAGATAATTATAAATCAGAGAAAGACTAAGTCAATAACTTAATATCCTCCCGCAAGCTCACGATCGAGTACGAACGAGAAGCTTGGACCGTAAGTTTTGAAACCATGAGGAGCCAACAACTTTGGTAAAAATGTCCGCTATCTGATCAGCAGATTTGACATGCCTAACAATCAGAGCACCTACCTGAACTTGTTCCCGGACAAAGTGATAGTCGATTTTGATGTGCTTGGACCGTTGGTGAAAGATCGAATTTGCAGTAAAAAAGGCGGCACTGAGATTATCACAAAGAAGAATGGGAGGACCAGGAGATGGTGCCGCCATTTCCTTGAGAAGCTGTTGAAGCCAAATAAGTTCAACCGAGGCAAAGGCAATAGCCCTGTACTCAGCCTCAGTGCTAGAGCGAGCAACCACATTCTGTTTGCGAGAAGACCAGCTCACAAGGTTGCCTCCAAAGTAAACCGAGAACCCATGTTGAGAGCGGCAGTCCTCGGGATCAGAAGCCCAGCCAGCATCAGTAAAGCAAACAAGCCGAGTGTCACGAGCAGGACGGAAGAAGAGGCCGGAATCGAGTGAACCCTTGAGGTAGCGGAGTAATCGTTTGACCGCAGCCCAATGATGTTCCGACGGCTGGTGCATGAACTGGCAGACCCGATTGACTGAGTAGGAAATCTCAGGCCGGGTGATGGTGGCATATTGGAGAGCTCCTACGATGCTGCGGTAGAGATGGACGTCGGAGAATGGATCACCGACTGAAACGAGCCGAGAACCTGGAACAGCCGGCGAGGCTATGGATTTAGCGCCCATCATTTTGCTGCGATCAAGGAGGTCCAAAATGTACTTTCTTTGGGAGAGTAGAAGACCAGCTGAATTACGATGGACTTCAATTCCCAAGAAAAAGTTGAGATCACCCAAATCCTTCAGAGAGAAAACCGAGTTGAGATACTTGACAAACTCATCAATGAAGGAAGAGTTGGAACCGGTGATAATGAGGTCATCCACATAAACAAGCACATAGACAACATCGGAGCCATGACGTTTGATGAAAAGAGAGGTATCGGAGATGCATTGCCGAAAGCCGTGACGAAGCAAAGCCTGGTTAAGCTTCTGAAACCATGCTCGCGGAGCTTGCTTGAGGCCATAAAGTGCCTTTTTGGGCGACAGACATAGGACGGCCGATCAGGGGAAGTGAAACCCGGTGCTTGCTCCATATAGACAGTTTCTGCTAGATCACCATTGAGGAAGGCATTATTAATGTCAACCTGACGGAGAGGCCAATGACGAGTGACATCAATGCTCAATACCACCCGAATCATGGTAGGCTTGATGACCGGGTTGAATGTGTCGAAGTAGTCAACTCCCTCTTCTTGATTGTATCCCTTGGCAACCAAACGGGCCTTGTACCGATCAATAGAGCCATCTGGTTTCTTCTTGATCCTGAAAACCCACTTACAACCAACAATATTAGAAGAGGAGGGCCTAGGAACCAAGTCCCAAGTCCCAAGTTCCATTAGCAATTAAGGCATCAAACTCTAGTTGCATAGCATGTTGCCAATTAGGGTTCTTTTTGGCTTGTAAGAAAGTTTTGGGTTCAAAATAAGAGGAATCACAGGGAATAGAGTGTTTGGTAGCAGTGTGGGCTTTAGGTTTAAGGAAATTAGTGGAGGCTCGAGTGACCATACCGTGGGTCAAAGTGTTGGAGGGGCGAAAATACGAGGGAGCATGCTGATATGGCATAACCGGCGAAGGGATCGGTGGTGGGGAAGGTGGCACCACCGTGGGGGAATGTGGCGTGAGGTCAGAATGAGACGAAGACGACGGTTAAATGGTAGTCGGTCGAGAAGGATCCGAAGGAGAAGATGCAACCGAGAGTGGTGTTAATGCAGCTTCTTGAAGCGAAAAAAGAGAGAGGTCAGGACGAGGCGAATCTACCTGTCCGGACTGAGAATTATGCTCCGGAAAAGGAAAAGAAGACTCATCAAATACAACATGACGAGCAATATACGTTCGAGAGGAAAAAATATGATAGCACAGATATCCTTTATGTTTAACACTATACCCTAAGAAGATGCACGCCACAGAACGGAATTTCAACTTGCTACTGTTGTAAGGGCGAAGATAAGGAAAACACAAGCAACCAAAGGATTTCAGAAAATGATAATCAGGTTGACGCTGATATAGGCATGCATACGGAGACTTGTTCTGAAGAATATGAGTTATAGTTCTATTATTCAAGTAAATGACGGTATGAAAGGCATGTTCCCAAAATTCCATAGGAAGATGGGAATGTGCCAAAAGAGCCAACCATTTTTCAATGATAATCATATTCCTTCTTTCAGAAGCACCATTTTGTTCAGGAGTGTGAGGGCAAGAAACACGATGAAGTATACCATTAGTTTGAAGAAACGTTTATACAATTCGGTACTCGCCACCCCAATCAGATTGAAAAGCTTTGAGTTTAGTAGAAAACTGTGTCTCAACCATAGTTTGGTGCAATCATCAATAAAAATGACAAAATAGCGATTACCATTTAAAGAAGACACAGAGGCAGGACCCCAAACATCCGAATAAATTAAATCAAAAGGATGTTTAGAGGGAACATAACAAGAGGGTAGATGATGTCTTTGACTCTTGCCTAATTGACAAGCACCACACAAAGGCAATGATTTATTTGCAAAAACAGGCAAATTAAAAGTAACTAATTGACGACGCAAGATGGACTCATGCGGATGAGCAAAGCGATGATGCCAACAAGTGACAGAGGTGCGTTCACCAACAAAAACTCTGGGAGCGGGTGAGCGAACAGGAAGCCGGTACAAACCATTCTCAACGATTCCCTTGAGTATTTTCGTGCCCTGAAGGTCCTTAACATAACAATGATTAGCATGAAGTTCCACAAAAATATTGTTATCGAGGCATAATTGACGAACACTAAGAAGGTTTTTAGATACTTTAGGCACAACAAGAATATCTTTAAGGGTAAGGGATTTAGCAACATGTTTAGCAGAGAGAGAAAGATTGCCTGTATGCGTAATGGGAAGGGACTGACCGTTTGCGACGACAAGGCTGTCACTGCCAGTGTACTTGGCCTGGAGGTTGAGGCCGGACAGGTCAGCCGTGACGTGATTCGTCAGTCCAGAGTCGACCACCCATGGGTCGGTGATGGCGGACGGGCTGGCGGTGTACGCCACATGAGCCTGCTTGCTGGCGGACTGGCGGAGGCGATTAGCGGTGCGGTGATTGGTGGCAGGGAAGGCAGACAGGTTAAGTCGTTGATGGCAGTTCCGTGCTTCATGACCCTGCTTGTCGCAGAGTTGAGACACCGGGCAGGAGCGGTCGCCAGACGTGGCAGAGTCCAACGGGGAATGCCGACTTGTAGTCGCGCCTCTACGATGAGCAACATGGGCCACCGAAAAACTGGATTCGGTGCAAGAGTCAAGTATGCGCTGTTCTTCCTGAAGAAGGAGGCCGAGCAGCTCATTCGACGAAATCGGTTCCAGCTGCATGCTCAGTGCTGTTTTGAACGCACTATATTCAGCCCCTAAGCCAAATAGCACAAAAGAGACAAAATCCTCGTCCGATACAGAGGTGAGACATTCAGCGAGAGAATCAAAAATTGTCCTTTTCTTCTCAACATATTCCAAGATAGACAGGTTTCCCTTGGAGAGCAATTGAAGTTGTTGTTTCAAATGCATCTGCCTGGCACGAGTTTGGGAGTGAACATCTACTCTAACATGGACCAAAGTTCCGCGGTTGTGGCAGCCCGAACAACGTGACCAAGCATAGGAGTGGAGAGAGTGGACCGCAGCCATAAAAGAACCAGTCGGTCCTTGCGCTTCCAAGCAACAAAGTCAGGATTCGGGCTGGTGGTGGTTGATGAATCTGCGGCCGATGAAGCAGTCGGCGGAGGAGCACCACCAGCGACAAGAAATCCCTCAAGCTCATAAGCCTCAAGAGCCGAGCGAATAGTGCCGCGCCATAGAGAGTAATTGAAGCGATCGAGACGGACTGCTAGCGCCGGGAATTGAAGGTTGGCCGCGGCGCCACCAGAAGCAGTGAACAAGATTTGAGTAGCGGAAGGAGTAATCTGGTTGTTTTCGGAAGACATAGCGTAGGATCGGTTTAGGCTATTCTGATACCATGTAAAGAAATGATAAATATGAAAAAATGTTACTTTTATTATTTTGATGCGTGAGCCTTTATATAGCAGAGTTTACATCAAAACTAACTCATGAGGGTACTACTGAATCCTTACAAAAATAAACTAACTCATGAGGTTACAACTGAATCCTACAATCATGATTAGAGATAATTACAAATCAGAGAAAGACTAAGTCAATGACTTAATAAGAGTTGGCGGCGGCGGAGGAGACGGAGACGGAGACGGAGACGCCGCCGTACTCGGCCCCGTGCAGTGTCCCCGACTGTGTAGGCACGCGAGCCAAACAACATTTACGATATATATATATATATATATATATATATATATATATATATATATATATATATATATATATATATATATATATATATATATAGTAATCCGGGTAGAAGTCTTTCAGTCGGTTTCCTTTTTACTCCGCTGCAGTTTTGTTCGGTTTCCTTTTTACTCCGCTGCAGTTTTGTTGAAACATCAAATCAAAATAAAAGATGCATATATGAAGACATTTTACTACAAGTTTCACCAACTAGGAGTATCTGCTCATAACAAATTATATACATATATTACAGACTGGCATGCATAGATGCGCCTGTATAGCTTTCTACTTCACTGCATTGAAACCAATTTGTACATATATATATGATTCTGTGCTGGAGAGTGCCCTAGGAGAGTCCTTTTAGACCCCTAGCCCTAGGTTGTTGTACTTGTTGTTCGGTGAGACGGGCTCATCATTTATGAGCTAGGGCACGCTACTCTTCTTGTCGGTCATACATAAGAGGATCGGCATCGATCTGGCACCATCATACAGCTCACTGGAAGCAGCCTAGCTAGCTGTAAAGGCTTCTTGCACTGCTTGGAGTTGGGAAGGGGTAATTAGAGACGAAGGACTGGAATGGAAGTCAAATTGACTGATCAGTACTTTCGTCGACGCCACTGCTGGCAAGCAAGCAAGCGCGTGGAAAAATATTTTACGGCAGACAGAAATTCTCATACATGGTATATATATATATATACACATGTGATAACTCGATCAAATTGTTAATAGATTTGCTATCACCTAATGCAGCGGCCACTTGGCATCTGTGAATGTAACGCATGCATGTCATTGTAGAGGAACAGCAGAATGCAGGACCAACCTGTCGACCATTCGAACGATCTGCTCAGTCGATGTATGCATCTGTAAATTAATGTAGGAAAATGCTAAGTTTACTTCCCAATGTTTACAACCTTCTTACAATCCTTCCCCCATGTGTGGGCCACACTCGGCCCCACCTCTCATCCAATGAATGGCAGTCACGTGGCACTCCTACCACGTGGCGGCCACGTGACAGACACCGGGTCCCACATATCCCACTCATCCAATGGACGGACACCCACGTGGACGTCACGTGGCGGTTGTAAAAAGAGTGTAAGCATTTGGTTGTAGGCGTAGTATTGCCTATTAATGTAATACCTGTCATTGTAGATGGACAGCAGCAGCTAGCGCAGCATGCAGGACCAACCTGTCGACCATTCCGATATCTGCATGCTCAGTCGATGTATTATATCTTATGAAGATATATAGTTTTAAATAAGAGACTAAGAGTAATGCTATTAATCCCTCGAAATTGTACTTTCAAATCATCTCTGCTAATATGACACATGACATATTAAATAGCATTATATGATATCTAACATGACAATTGACATGATAAATTTTAATCCAAAAAATTAATCACCCAAATTTTTTATTTTTATTTTTAATTTTAATTTTATTTTTAATTTAATTTTTATTTTTATTTTTATTTAAAATATATCATATCACTTGCAGAAAATTGTATATATATATATATATATATATATATATATATATATATATATATATATATATATAATTTTTGATATGTGTATTTCCAATTTCTGAAAGTTTTTCAATATATAGAACAACTCAGTCGACCATTATTTTCCTGACATAAAGAACTGGTAGCATCAGACTGAGAATTGAGAATGTAAAAACCAAAACTAACCATTCATTGAGCTAGCTAGCTCCTTCTTCTTCTGCAGTAGGTTGTTTATGTACATGCAAAGCCAAAAGCTGCAAGCTGATCGAAGAAGTAGATCGACCTGACGGTCGACTCTATAATTAAAGTCACACAACACGTACGTAGTCATGCATGGTACAGTTTTCATGCACGCTAAGGAAGAGTCATCTCTGATTGGAGAAGATCACGAAGCGTTACGGCATTCGCATAGCATAGGTGGTGGTTGTCACTATTGCTATTAACAACAAATGAAGTATCTAGAGTTATAAACATGCATTTAGTACATAATAATATAAAATTGTCGTAAATGTATGTGCAAACAATGGCAAGTAATGTGAGGAACATTTGCCGTTTGAAAGTTAGAATACAGATTTCTGTGTTAAAAATTAAAGGAAAAAAAAAATGAACAGAAAACCTCCACAGTATAAAACTGATAATATCTGTACATTTTGTGGATGCAAAAGGAACGCTAGTGTAGACTGACAAGATCAGGCTCATTACTACGCATCATGCCAAAATTCTTCAGGGAGTCAGACTGTCAGCTGGCAGCTCTTTAAAGCAGAACAGGACTCTTCTGCCCAAACTGCAATAATTCTGTATCTGAAAAAAATGAAACATCATCATCATCATCATCATCATCAAAGTCTTCTCCGACCAAATTTCTAATCAAGATCTCTATGAGACTATAATCACGCCATAAAACCCAGATGTGTAGTAGATCTTTTTTAGGTGTGGAGTTTAAGTTCATGTAAGTGTTGTCCAAGTTTTCACATATTGTTAAGGGTCGATGACAATTTTTCTTTTATTGAAAATTACATTCAACTCTACGATGTACTAGTATATATGCACATACGTGATACGTATTTCATAGATTATTATTAAAAAGACTAAAATATAGCTAATGTAATTATTCTAGTTTTGAATAAGACTACTTAGAAAGAATAAAGGATATTTAAAAAATAAAGGATATTTACCTTAATTATTTTAAATTTATTATTATATTATTATTATTATTATATATATACACTATTATATATATGAGTTGCAATTGCCAAGAAGACTTTTACAACGTCGAAAATTTTTCAAGATGAATTACCAAAATATCTCTCAATTTATTACAGCTTTAATTTAGAAATAAAATTTATAGCCTTTCTTGTAAATCAAGGATAAGTTTGGCAACACATCTTGAATTTTTTTGGATGTTGTAAAAGCCTTCTTGGCAACTGCAACTCCCTTTATACATGCATGCAAGTCAAAGACTATTTAGGAAGACTAAGAGATAGCTTCTGTAATTATCTAGCTCACTACCAGAAAAAGTCAAATTAGCGACGGAAAAAAACGTCGCTAAATGACCAAAAAATGTCGCTAATCACTTTTAGCGACGTAATTAGCGACGATTTACAGAAGTCGGAACCCAGCACGTCGCTGAAAGGAAAAACGTCGCTAAACCTCGCTATACCGACGTTTTTTAGCGACTTAAATATGTCGCAAAATTAGCGACGTTTAGCGACGCAACATCGCTAAATTAGCGACGTGTTCATCCGTCGCTAAACGTCGCTAATTAGCGACGTATGCAGCGACGTATTCAGCGACGTATAGTAACGTCGCTAAATTTTTAGTAAAAAATAAAAAAATGTTAAAAATTACCAATCTCCTGTAATTTATGAATTTCTAATTAAAAATAGACCCAGAGCAACCCTCCGTTGAATTCTCTGGGTTCGCCGACCCCTTCGGTGGAACACTCAACACCGGTAAATTAACATCATTTAATATGAATAAAAAGTATCACAGTCACACAATACACACAAATATTATAGACATACCTGGAGCAACCCTCCATTGAATTTTCTGCGTACGAAATAACACAAAAAGTATATAAAATAACACAGTCACACAATACACACAAAATAAAAGTATCACAGTCACACAAAATGCATAATATATAAGTATCACAATCACACAATAACCACAATAAAAGTATATGAAATATTACTGTATCAATCTCCAGGATATCCAATACGCTGGGGCACATACCAGTCCCTCACATACTGTGCATAAACAGCGTCTATGTGATCAATCTCCGCTATAGGTGCTGGTGCCTGTAATGCCCCGCTCCGCGTCGGCATTATGTATCAGGTGAGTGGGCAGAACTTCGTTCTATGATTCTTGCACGCCTTAATAATAACCTGAATTTTTGCTTGCAATATTTTCATAAGAGAATGATAGAACCTGCCTTGCATGTTAATGAACGAACTCACCTAGCTTGATGCCGTGACACATGCAGTTCAGCTCTCCACCAAAAGCCATTGTCCGACCGCATGCAAATGCATGAAACACTATCAAATAAACTCTAGTATGCAGACGAGACGAACCATCAGAACAGTTATCGTTGTTGCGGGACAATCTGACTTATCACTTGAACACATTCAGGCACAATATGGTTCTCTCGAAGCATAGACGATAGTGAACATGTTCATGCACTCTTAGACAAGCGTTTCAAGATTCACGTTCAGCAGACTTATTCGTTTCAAAGACAAGCTAGGTGAGTTCGTTCGTTAACATGCAAGACAGGTTCTATCATTCTCTTATGAAAATATTGCAAGTAAAAACTCAGGTTATTATTAAGGTGTGCAAGAATCAGAGAATAAAGTTCTGCCCACTCACCTAATACATAATGCCGATGCAGAGCGGGGCATTATAGTGCCTGCCCAACAGTAGGAGGCACAACTTCCTCCTTAACAACTGCTTCCAATTTAACAGCAGGTGGTATCTCTTCCTCCTTAACATTCACTTCCTCCTTAATAGTAGGAGGCATCACTTCCTCCTTAACAGTAGGAGGCATCACTTTCTCCTTAACTGTAGGAGGCATCACTTACTCCTTAACAGTAAGAGGTGTCTCTCTCAAGCGACGTGCACGTGCTCGGGTCATGTCACGCCCCGGTCCCGCAGGGCCGTTCATCCTCGCTTTGGTCCCTACGGAACCGATCGTCCTCGCACGGGCGTGATACCGTGCAAGCCTAAAGTGCGCTTGCACAAGGCCAAAGCTTTGATACAAGGGCAAGTAAGCTATTCAATACTGAAGCAGCGACACATAACATTTGCAGAAAAGTAAAGAACACAATGGCATAAGAAACAGGCTCTTTTATTGATACTCACAAGTGTTACAAGCGGTACATGGCCGAGGTTACAATTCGCTCAAGTACTCTATCTCTCGATTACAATGACATTGTTCTATACATTATGTCCCTCTATACAAAAGCAACTTAAAGCAGGCACAATCTCGATGCGGCTCAAGGCATCGACTCCAGATTTCTGGTTCCTTGGGATGAGTCACAGCTATCGCTTTCTCGGACGAACAGGCACCTGAGAACAAGCAAATTGTTGGTGGGTCAGCACTTTATACAAGTACTGGTGAGATAAAACAACTGAACAGAAGCTACACCCCCTGAAACCCACACTAAGTAATCATGTGACAAAATATTGCATTACTAGTGATCTTGCTAGTTTTACCTAAGTTTATTTCATGCAGCTCAGAACTATAGTCAGATTTTATCTTTTGAAAACATAACTTTGAAACAGTTTTGCATATTCAAACTATAAGCATACGAATCGGGATAGTGCTCTATCGTGCAGTGCGCAGCATGTATTGTGGAACATAAACTAACCCGTTGGGGCAAAGTTCTTATAGTGGACTGAAACATTTCAGATCAAGCAAACATATAGTGAACTATCATAGTTTCAAGCACACAAGCAGAACTATCTATATGATTTCGGTCCCTGAGAAACTCAGAATCGGTAGCTGTAATCCAGCTAACCAATGACTCATATTCTGATACTATTAGCAGAAGTGACCGAGGTTCAGCTCTGCACTAATAGTCATTATCTGACCGATGCAATGCATGAAGCACTAACAGATAATTTCTACGATGCAGACAAAATGAACAAGCAGGCTTATGTATAAACTCATATTTCTTACCCCATAGCCGAACGGTTATCCTGCAGCAGACACACAAGTTAGTCACAATATGCATATATGGACAAACTTATGAATCAATCATTTGGTGTCATCAATCGATAGGTATGCAAGAAGGTAAAACTAGCATGCGCCCTATCTATATGACGGTCCATGAGTTGCCCCATTAATGGACAATAACACCCCTCTAGATCCTTTCGGAACGGAACATCGGGGTGCTCTCACAATCCCTTCCGGACCGACCGATTCTCAGTGCCCCAGGAATCGATCGAGAGACTATTACCTTGTACACAAGTTGTCCGAGACCAATGCATGACAAGCAACATTCAATCAATATGCATTCACATTCACAAGCATTTAACAATCTAATAGCCACACCCCCTATAGAAGCATAAAAAATATGCTGGATAGCTATACGCAGCATGTTGATGCAGGGCAGCGTAAACAGAGGACCTCAGAGCCATCAACGTACAAACAGAGCTTTTTCACTGAGCACAGCGTAAAATATGGGCTCAAGGACCATCCGCGTAAAGCGATGTGTCCAAGCTGCTTCAGCGTAGAAAGGGTGCTTTATCGCCTTTATGGCGTAAAACTCATCCGCTTTCAATACAGCATTGAAGTGTACGAGGAACGCTTCGTATTCTTCGAAATGAACCTGTCAGATCATGCAATGAACCTGACGTCTGGACTGCTGACAAAGAGTACTGAACGACTACACAGGCGACGGGTATAATGATAGCGTGGCACTGCAACCCAGGCTGTCATTTACTGCCATTTCCTTTACGTAAACCACTTTTACACATACGAAGGAATATGCTGTCTAGTTTTACACAGGCAGATGTGAGCTGTTTACGCTTCGTAGAAGACAAACAGCCTGCCACATCAAAAGCTGCACTTCGTACAGGGCTCGAGGCACGTCTCTGCATTTAATGCACAGAGCGGTGACAGTTTCTCGAGGCACGTCTCTGTATTTAAAGCGCCGTATACTGACAGATGCCCAAGGCACGTCTCTGCACTTGAGGCACAGAAGGGTGGCAGACCTTCAAACCACCCCTCCTCATTTAATGAGCAGGATAATGGCGGATCTCCGCATTTAATGCAGGAGATTTGATTAAATGTCACCGAACCGTCGTTTAGTGACCTCCCCTTTACGTAAACTACTCTTACGCATATAAGGGAATACGCTGCCCAGTTTTAAACAGGCAGACGTTAGCTTCTTACGCTCCGCAGAAGGCAAACAGACCGCCACATCAGCAGTCACTCTTCGTACAGGATTCGAGGCGCGTATCTGCATTTAATGCACAGAATGATGACAAATCTTAAAGACAAGCCTCTGCATTTAATGCGCAGGATGGAGACAGATCTCTGCATTTAATGCAAGAGATTTGATTATATCTCCAAAAGCCGTAATTTCGGCTAAAACGTCCACATCGTCTCGGCTTCTACGCCTGCTCGGCTTCTATGCCCACTTGGCTTCTACGCCTTCTCGGCTTCTATGTCCACTCGGCTTCTACACCTCCTCGGCTTCTATGCCCACTCGGCTTCTACGCCTGCTCGACTTTTATGTCCACTCGGCTTCTACGCCTCTTCGGCTTCTATGCCCACTCGGCTTCTACGCCTGCTCGGCTTCTACGCCCACTCGGCTTCTACGCCTACTCGGCTTCTATGCCTACTTGGCTTCTACGCCTACTCGGCTTCTATACCTACTTGGCTTCTACGCCATGGTGACAGTCATTTGGCTTCTACGCCAACCTCTTCTACACAAGGGATAACTACCTACGTGACTTCTCTGCCGTGATCTTCGCAGCAGATATACGCGTTCTGTCCCTTAGTTGGATGCGCGTCACATGCTCACTCAAAAGGTCATCTATATGCAGGCATTGGTTATTTTAAACCATCGTGTAAAAGGGTGTTGTACTTTCCACTACTCGGTTTCTACACCGACTGTGTGGTCACTGTCACTAAAAACTCTATAAATAGAGACCTCTATCAACAGAGGAAAATGAGGGAAGAAAAACTGTCGAAAAACTGAAGGTCGAACGATCGGAAATAGGTCGAAGAAATTGGAGGTCAAGAGAGAGAGGAGAATCCAGAGCTCAGGCAAAGAGAAGGGATCGACGACTTTGGCATCGGGTATCCACCCTCTTTAGCAACCTTCGAAGCTGCTTTCTGTCTTCCATGGCACTTCTTCAACATCGTGTGGTCCAAGGGCTAAAGTGATCGACTGCAGATCAGACACCTATAGCAACATTTACCCAGATTAAATAAATTATACTTAGTCATCCTCGTATAGGATTAAATTGTACAATCTTGTTTGTAAACATAAAAGAAGGGCGGGTTTTCGTATAAAGTCTCATTTTCCACATTATCAATCTTTTCCGTTTATTATCCTAAACAAGATGGCGACTCTGCTGGGGACGTCTTTCTCTTCTGATGAGGAAGCAATTGCTCAACACGATGCGGTATCCGTGGGATTCGTGAAGAAGACACTGGTCGTCCAGTTCGACCAGTCTGCCTACGAAGACATGCTTCGAACAGGGGGTTGCTCTCACTCCCTCTTCGCCCAAAATAACAGGAAGCTGCGTAAGGTCTGGATGCCCAAGACATCCTCTACCATTCCTGTGGACCCTCCGATCTCTCCGACCAATGAGGTTGTAGCAATGCTCCCTCCGCGCCTTGCGCGTAAAATTCAGTCGCCTGTCCCTGACAGGGCCGACAAAACTTCTGGCAATGCCTCAGCGCTAACCCAGAAGTACAATTCGTGCCTTGCACGTAAAATTCAGTCGCCTGTCCCTGACAGGGCCGACAAAACTTCTGGCAATGCCTCAGCGCTAACCAAGAAGTACAATCCGTGCCTTGCACATAAAATTCAGTCGCCTGTCTCTGGCAGGGCCGACAAAACTTTTGGCAATGCCTCAGCGCTAACCCAAAAGTATAATCCGCGCTTTGCGCATAAAATTCAGTCTCCCGTCCCTGACAAAATTTCTGATAATGCCTCAGCGCCAAATCAGGAATCCCAAATGCGCTCCGTGCGCAAAAATACATCTGCCTTCTACGAAAAAACAGATGATCCTTGCAAACTACGCAAGGAAAAGCAAGCGGCGGACTACTCAACTTCTCGGCCTTTACAGCCAGGGAATAATATGCCTGCCCTCCGGATTACGCGAGAAGCTGATGGCCGACTGAGGACATCCTCAGCTTTACGCCAACCAGAGCAGAGCTCCAAATTACGCCAGGAGAAGCCCCTCAGCGTAAAGAAGGCTCAATTTGCGGGAAGATGCCCTCATCGGGGATTATCCGCCACCCAGATGGCCAACCTGTTGTATATAGGTGGCACAAGGAAAACTATGGTTCCCAACATCCGCATGCCCACTGATATGAAAAGAAGGAACAAGCCATCATCTTCTTCTTCTGTAACTCCTCCTGACCTGCGCAATTATCTGATCCAGAAACGCAAGGAGAGGGGATCTTCCATCATGTCTATTATGCCTCCTAACGAGCACTCTTGTAATAGTCATAAGATTGTAATTAATTGTTGTTGTTCTGAAGCAAAACGGTCGGTTTTCGACCGGTTGAGCTACTCTCCATCTTTCCAAGAAGAAGAGCCCACGCATGCATCTGTGAATATGGCTTCACACATATCTAGAGGAGGGTCGGGCTCAAGACGTCATCCCTCTAGAACTCCGAGCCGAAGGAGATTCAACATGCTCCTTAGGAACACCGAAGCTGGGGTGTTCCAAAATACCCGTTCAAGGTCGCAACAACCGGCTTCGTACTCTTCTGATTTCGATGCTGGGGGTCGCCAGTCTTCCGAATCAGATGTCGAAAGTATAGAGTCAACTTCTACAGAGACCTATACTAATCTTTCAATGACACCCAGGGAGATGGAAGTTTATGCCATCTTTCAATGACTCAACATACAGCTGCTATGGCTCAAGCATCGGCCCCTCCAACTCAGATACGCGTGGGGGTGGACTTACCACCATCCAACATGATCCAAGAGCCCGCTCTAGATCAGGAGTCAGCAGTTCCTCCGCTTCCTCACTCGGAGAATGTATTACCTCCTGTCGTAGTCGCGATGCAATCAATTCCTCATCACTCCGTAGTCCCGATATCGGCTGAAGATTCGATGCAGGCAGTACGGGAGTTGAAAGCCCAATTTGATGCCCTGAAGCACAAAGATCAACTCAAGAAATTAGGAATCAACCAACCTTACCCAGCTATCTGGGAAGAGGTCCCGTTCCCTCCTAGATACAAACCACAGACTATGGCTTTGTTCGAGGGAAAAACATCACCGAGTCAATATGTAAACCCCCTCGACCAGAAATTAGGGTTTACTAGTTTAATTAGCCTAATTAGGGTTAACCTAAATTAATTAAGATTTAATATATAGTATTATAATACTTGTGCAATAATTTATTGTTTTAGGATACTACCTTAGCTGTTGCCCTAAAACAGATTCTACATATTTGACCTAGACCTGTAAACCCATCATATTGAACCAGGAACAAACCCCGGATACCGATTTTCGTGCCTAATTTTAGACGCACAAAAAGTCGTTACGAACGTCCGTGCGCAAATTATTAAATTTGCGTAATTACGTTCGTTGTCCGTTCCAATCGAAATTGAGACCCAACCTCAACCAGTTTTGACCAACCCAGATCACGATAATATTGTACACTGAGCCTACTACACCAATGACCCTTGTCCAACCCAATTTAGACTTCCGGTTTTTAATTAAATTAAATTAGAAACACCGTTACATTAATTACGAATTAATTAATGTGGAGACCTAACCTAAATTAAATTGGACCCAAATCCAACCCAAACCCACATGCACACCCACAAGCCTCATACAAAACACCAAACACCATCATAGACCAATGAGGAACACCAAACATGGTATTTGGTCACATTAAATCCCTAATGCAAATTAATTGTGCAAATACCAAATTGTTAGGGGCCTAATTGCAAAATTGCAATGAGGTGCCCCCCTCTCATTGGCCCAAACCATCATGGAGAAAAGTAATGGTCATGACCAATCGTGAGCATTAAATTTTCCCCCCATTTTCATGTCCTTGCATTTCCTTTATGAGAACCCATCTTGACCCTACAAATTTGAATGGCCTATTCCTAGCCCTCCACTCATCTTGATGGACAACCCCACCCCCCAAAGATGGTTGTCCAGCCGGCCCTAATCCCTAGGCAGCCCCCCTCACTCTCTCTCCTACATATACATACTATTCACTCATTAAATGAGAAAACCCAAAACCTAAAGACTAAAATCCCAACCAAACCCAACACCAGCCGACCCCAACTCCCTCATCCCCGAGCTCCACCACCGCCACCAGCCTCCACCGACCGCCACCATACCAACTCGACCACCCTCGCCAGTCTCCCCCCCACCTGCCACCGGAGTCTCCGGCCCCCACGACGCCGGAGTAGCTCCCCCAGCCGCCAGCACCGATCCTAGCTTCCCCAGCCCGCACAGCACAGCCGAACACCCCTCGACTTCGTGCTCTGCCACCACCGCAACTCCGACCGCCGTACTTGGCCGAACCCTTCCCCGTCCAGTCCTCCACCACCCCACAAAATTTCAGCCGACGACGTCGACGCACCGGAGAGATCTCGAGCCCGCAGCGTCGACGAGTCCAGAACAGCGGCTGCTGCTGCCGAACTCCCCACGCGACGCCGGAGCGCCGTCCGGCCACCCCCGCCGGCGACGACCGACCCACTCGACCTCCTCGACATGAGGTACAACACAGTACATTATTTTATGTGTATTTATCATTATTTCTACATGTATTTTAGGTTGCAAGGTTTAGGTGTATAGTTTCGGTATTTTTCTTGTATTCAATACGTATTTTATGAATTTAAGAATACCCTGTATATATATATATATACTTATTGTATTTTTTTGTATACTTTATATATAACAGTAAATATAAGTATGATATACTAAATATTATATTTTATTATTTATAAATACTCATTACGTATATAAATACCTATTATATTTATATATATGTGTATATATATATGTATAAATACATGTATGTATAAATATTTGCATTATATGTAAAATATTAAGTATTTAATATATTGTGTTTATATATATTCTGTGATTTAGTATATATAATATAATAATATTGTTATATCATAGATTTGTATTTAATAACCTAGTATGTATATGTATATATATATATAAATATCTATATGTGTATGTACATATATATTAATATACATCTTATGATATTTGTGTAAATATAAGTATAGGTGTATTTCTGTGAAACTAGTTATTTAGTGCAATAAATATATGTATTATATACATTTATATATATACTAAGACATATTGTGTACATAGTATATCAATACGGGTATATATATATCTATAAATATAAATATATACTTGGGTATACTAAAATGAGTATATATATATATCTGTATATATATAAAATTATGTTATGTATATTTACTTATGTACAAAATTAATGTTTAAATGCAAATAATTATGATTGTGTAAATTTTTTGTGTACATAAAATTATATTTAAATATATGTTATGTGTAATATATAAAAATTATTTCTAAATATATATATGTATATATATTTATGATATTACCCAGTTATGCACATATATTTAATATGTGTATTATTAGTATATACTAATTTATACATAAGCACTATTTTTGTACTATTAAACAAATGTATTATTTTAATAAAATTAAATATGATGTAATGTATATGTATATGATAGTGTTAGCTATATATACATACAGCCCCGACCCTGTGTCAGTTGTAGATACGGACAGTGTGTCTTAGTCGTGCTATTGTAGCGACTAATTTGGACATTACTATATCCTATATAGGATTGCTGGACACTACTGCCGAGGCATCAGGAGCAGGGCTTTGGATTTCGCAGCTACCCGGGACAGGCAAGTATACCTTGCTGGATTACTGCTTTAAATTTAAATATTAAATATTTCAATTATACATGAACTATGCGTGTCCGAGAATGACTCGGGTGCGGTCGACATTGCGTCGATGAGTAGTGTACATGTTCTAGTTGCTAGCTGACTCACCCACTGTGAGGATATTTTGATATCTTCCTTGACCATGGCACTATACACGTATCGTGATGGTACACTCATATTGGGATGCGGATCCGCGTACCCGATTCGCTATCGGTACGTACGACATGCATCACGGACTAGCTTGTATTCTAGAATAATATAGTTAATTGAGACTTGGCATCTAGATACGGTACACTCAAGTCGTGCATTCGACTTGCGTATCTACATTGGGCGGGAAGGACAACTGACAAACGTATGGGATACCCCCACCGGATTCCGTGGTATCCAGAGGAACCATAGACCCGGTGACTCCCTATATTCAGACACCGCGCTCTACGGAGTGTTACGGACGTATGTATACATAGCAGATACCACGCCTTAGAGTGTGGACGTTATACTTATATACAGATACCTCATTCTTCGGAATGATGGACGATTACAGATACCACACTCTAGAGGACGTTGGACGTTATGCCTACACCTACTTATACGTTCCTAGGTTGTCCTTATATTGCATTCACTTAGATGGTTAGCACACCCCCTCTTTACTTTTATTTCAGTACTATATCCAACATGCATATTGTATCTTGTTACGTCCCTCTGAGGACCTGGTTATCTTCCAGATCTGGACGAGGCCTTTTATCCCACAGTTTACGGGCCAGGTGTAGAGGCGAGGTTTGCTCTTGACGAGGAGCTAGAGGTACTTACATCAGAGTACCCCTGATCAGATTGGTAGGCCTTCCGCCTATGACTGGAGCTCCTTACCTAGTTAGATATTGTTCCAGTCTCTCCTTATCTGTACTTTCATTTCAGACATTCAGTACTTTATTTCAGTCTATCAGTACATTGTAGTGGGTTTGTTCCTACCAGACTTATTTCAGTTGTACTATGTCTTCGTCTATGTCCTTATATTCCAGTATTTCTTTCAGTATTATACTTGTTGTTTGTGGATGAGATGAGATTAGACACTGCCTGTTGATATATTAGACTTGTTAGATTTAGGACATCGTAGCACACTTCGCCAGGATCCATTAAATTAGGATATCCTCGAAGACGTGTCAGCTGGCCAATGCCACGTGGCCTAGTTCCATAATATTTTGGGACTGGGGCGTGACACAATACATGAACTACTTCAGCATGATGACAGTGTTGTTACAAGGGAACGAAGCCTTCCTCACTCGGGTGTTCAAGGGTTGTCTTTCGGAAGTAGCTTACCAGTGGTACCGAAGTCTGGCGGACAACTGCATTACTTCCTTTGAAGACTTCAAGGCGTTATTCTTCATGCGATTCTACGAGGGAGGGATGGACATGTCTATGTCCTCTCTCATCGAAGTTAAGCAGAAAGAAAAGGAGAATGTTCGCACTTTCATCGAACGTTTTCATCAAGCCACTCTGCAAATGCCTCCAGGAGTCCCAGACTCGGCATTGGTGGACAGACTCGGCATTGGTGGACATCTGTAGGAAGAACCTTCTCCTCGTGATCTCGGTGTTCATAGAACCATATCAGTTCCATGATTGGCCCTCGTTCATCATCTCAGCGGTAGCCGCGGAGGACAATAGTCAGAAGGCGCACGATAATGGCATCATGATCTCGGCCTCTGATAAAGGCAAGAGGTCATCCTCCAACATCGACCATCCTCAGGGTTCCAAGGGTAAAGAAGGTCTGGCGATCAACACGTCCAGGCAAAAGACGGTCGCCACCACGCAGACGAAGCATGGGGCTTCCAGGCCCCTAGAAGTGTACTCTTTCGACGACGACGATATTTCGAGCATATTCGAATGTCTCGTCAAAAGCGGCAAGATTACCCTTCCTGAAGTGAGACGGCCCAATGAGGCCGGCAGCACCAACAACCCCAAGTACTGCATCTTCCATAGGTACATACACCACCCCACAAAGGCGTGTTATATACTGAAAAGGAAGATCCAGGAGCTGATCGATGCTAAGGCCATCACTCTGCGCAACAGTGAGAAGACGCCCCGCAAAAGTTATTCAAGTGGATTATGGGCGATGTTATTGACACCGTATGACATGGTGTACGTCCCCCAGAAGTCCGTCAAGGGCCAAGTGTTGGCTGACTTCCTAGCTGCTCATCCGATCCCAGAGGCCTCCAAGCTGTACGAGGACATTTCGGACAAAGTTGCAGAATGTAATTCCGCAATGGAAAGTGATGCATGGCAACTGTTCTTCGATGGTGCCTCCAGAACTGGTCCCAGGGAAAACGTGGTTTCGGGAGTAGGAATTGTCCTGGTTACTCCTGATGAGCTCGTCATCTACCGAGCATATTCTCTTAGTGAGCCCTGTTCCAACAATGTGGCGGAGTACAACGCTCTACTAATCGGCCTCCAAGTCGCTAAAGAATTGGGCGTCGAATCTCTGGAAGCTTTTGGTGATTCTCTGCTGATCGTCAATTAAGTCAGAGGAATATGTGAAGTCCGGAATCCAGACCTCATCCCCTATCACCAAGCAACGGTCGAGATAACCATGACATTCAAAGGATTCTTCCTAGAGCATGTACCTCGATCTCAGAATCTGGAAGCTGATGCCCTGGCCAGTCTAGCTGCAGATTTAGCTACCCCTATAAGAAGGCAGAATTCGGTAATCCTTCTTAGAAGATATTTATTCTGTGTGAAAAATAACTTCCACATAGAATGCAGCTACGCGGTGGACACAGATCCTCCCAGGAGAGACTGGAGAAGTCCCTTTATAGATTTCGTAGCATACGAAATCTTGCCAGAGGATCCTAAAGAAGCAGTATCCGTCAAAAGACGATCATTACGCTTCTATTTTGATGCATCGTCACAATGTCTATATCGCCGGTCTTATGACGGACTATTATTACGATGTCTCTCTGGTGACGAAGCACAGATGATTATCCGTGAAGCCCACGACGGCGTATACGGAGTGCATCAACCCGGTCCTAAGCTACAGGATCCATCAGGAGAATGGGCTATTACTGGCCTACTATGATCACAGATGCAATAAAGTATGCAAGATACTGCAGAGCCTGTCAGGTCCACGCAGACTTTATCCATCAACCTCCCGAATATCTACATCCTACGGTTGCATCCTGGCCTTTCGAAGCATGGGGTATGGATATCATTGGTCCTATTCACCCGTCTTCTTCCAGAGGTCACCGGTTCATACTGGCCGTCACAGATTACTTCTCCAGATGGGCAGAGACGATCCCTCTTGCTAAGGTAAAGGCATCTAATGTGATCAACTTCATCAAGCATCATGTCATTTATCGCTTCGGGATACCCCAGAGAATAATTCATGACAATGGGCCTCAATTCATCAGCCAAGTATTTTATCGATTTTGCGATAAAAATCGGATACAGAATATCGCCTCTACGGCATATAATCCTGCTGCTAATGGTTTGGCGGAAGCTTTCAACAAAACCATTATCAAGCTCTTGAAGAAGTTCGTCTCTTCGAACAAAAGGGATTGGAATAAGAAGCTGGAAGTATGTCTCTGGGCATACCGCACAACAGTACGAGCGCCTACTGGTTGCACCCCATTCTCATTAGTTTACGGGAGCAAAGCAGTTCTCCCCATCGAGATCCAAATTCTGTCACTCAGGATAGCCGTGGCTAATGAGTTGACTCAAGAAAAGAATGACCTGTTAAGGCTTCAAGAGCTAGAAGGATTAGATGAGAAATGTCTCCAAGCTCAACAGCGCATCGCGCTCTACCAAGCACGCATTTCCAAGGCTTTTAATCAAAAAGTGAAGGAAAGGGTGTTCAAAGTCGGCGAGCTAGTTTTAGCTGTGAGAAGGCCGATGATTCTTACTCACAGAAGTAAGGGCAAGTTCCAACCAAAATGGGAAGGCCCTTATGTGATCGAGACGACGTTCTCAATAGGCGCTTACAGGTTAGCCCAGCCTAATAGAGACCTGTTAATGGCTCCTATCAATGACAAATTCCTGAAAAGGTACTATGCTTAACCTCCTCTGCTCAAGTGGAATATGGCAAAAATCTCATTATGACAAAACTACTTCCAAAATGAAACTAGTTGGATCATATTCTATCATGTCTATATAACCTCTGAATAGATATGTTTAACTAATTTGGAACTTCAAGACCTATCACGTCCATACTACCTCTGATAGTGTCTTGTGTACAAATTTTAGCTAAAAAGCATATTTCTATCATGTCCATATAACCTCTGAATAGATGTATCCTGCTAAAACTTACCGAGAGTATATCACGTCCATATTACCTCTGATATCACTTTCACCCAAACCTGTCATTTATATTCCGAAATGATGGGTCCACAAAGTCAGATGAAAGCCTCTTTATTATTCCCAAAAAGGAGCGAAAGTACATTGAAAAGCAAAAGCAAAAGTACATCATTTTGGGGGAGCGGTCAGGTCGCGAAGCTGCTGCGCCAGTGCGGCCATCCTCTCAGTCCTGGAATCCAAGACATCAGCACGAGCCCGCTCCAGCCGTGCCTCATCATTGCTCAGGAGGGACAGTTCGGCTCTAGCCCGAAGAAAACCAGCACGGGCGACTCCTGCACGCGCCAAGTTCTGTTGTGCTACGCCCAATCGGCTATCCGCTACAACTAGAGCTTCCGACGACTGAGAAGTCCACTCTTTTGCCTGAGCGAGTTTCGTTTCCAGCCTGAGGACCCTCGCTACATTCCCTTCGTGCTCGGCCTGGCACTTCGTTTGAAGAGCAATGGCCTCCTCCATGACGGCTTTTCCTTCATTCATCTCCTGCTGATGTGTCTGGATGGATTTATTTGTGCCTGCCATCTGTTTGGCAAGCCGCACAGTCATGGAGTCGTATCTAGCCTGGACCAGATCTTCAACATTGTCTCGAGCTAGCTGCAAGTATTCGTTAATGGGTTGCTCCAAACCATTAACTATCTCCTCCAGCGTATCAGCTAGCCCGGTGTTGTCGAATTCTCGGATCGACACTATCGCGGACAGGGAGGACCTCTTCAGCGACGCAAAACTCAGATTCTTCGCCAACACCATTGATATTAACATTTTCAAAGTAGTGTAGAAGATGCCGATGAACTGCTCGATCAGCGCAGCTAGGTCCGAATGGACGCCGGAAGTGGCCTCAATATTGGCGAGTCCCCCTCCAAGAACAACCGCAGACGATGTCGCCACGGCCGTCGCCTCAACAGGTGGTGCGACATAAGAAGAAGCGCCAACACCGGACGAAGATACCAGCATACACATAGGAGGCATTGTCGCAATGACGGGCTCGTCCTCCTCTTGAGATATCGGAATCTCGTCGACAGGCGAGCCGGCACCCGAGGATATCCCCTCTTCAAAATTAGCCACCTCTGTGTCGCCGCCAGGACCTGACACAGAGCCAAAGGACGCATCTACACTGCCCTCCCCGAAGAGGTCTTCCCCTGAAAAGAGGATGAAAGGAAGTTAGTATTGAAATGATGGTAACTTTTCTAAAAAGAGGCATGAAGACGACATTTACCTATGGCCGACAGCATATATGTCGCATCTGCGGCCTGTACAGCTAAATCATTTCTTAACGATGCTAAGCAAGCTGTCATACCTGGAGAAAGGGGTCTGCTAACCGACACTGGCAAATAGTCTTCCAGGTCCTCGTCAAATTCCAACCGAGGCTCATCGGCAGGAATCTCGCCAGGTGCGCTTACAGGCACGGCAGGGGTCCCTCCCGATGACGATCCGCATAAAGGTATACTCAGCCCCGGAGGCGACCTCGTTCCACTACCTGAAGCAGTAGCAGTGACGGCGGCCTCCAGCAGAGATTCGCCGGCACCACCGGCCGGAACTGTAGAGGGTCCCTCTCTAAAAGGCGAGGAACCTCCAATGAAAGAATCATCCCCAACATGGGGAGATGCAGGCTCACTTCCAGGAGCCTCGATACCAGGAATTCGGAGAGGATGATTGACCATCTTCTTCTTCCTCTTGCGAGGGGAAGTCTCCTTTGGAGCAGGAGCCCTTCGCTTTTCGGAGATTATCAAAGGCCCTGCAGGCAGAGGTACTTCACCCCTCGATACCGCCAACAGAGGCTCATCTGGAGTGACGGACTCCTCATCCTCGTCGGAAGAAACCGAGGGGACTTTCACTCTTCCCCCAGACTTGGAAGAGGGCACCCTAAAACTTCCATGCATATCAAAATCGCGATGGAAGGTGTTCGTTGCCACATAGAACTGGGCATACGAGTGCAGGATGCGCAGCTCCGTGGAGAGGGTAATGATTGGTACAGTGAAAATTGCTCCAGTGCAACCCATGAGGAAGTATCGCCAGCCTCTCGCTCCATCAATGAGTCCATCCCTGGACCGGAAGCTGGTGATGGCGTTGCCCACGTGCAACTGATCATACCCAAACTGCCTGGCAAACCGACTAGGCTGGTAGGGCTCCAAGAAGCAATGGTCTTCACTCCTGTACAGTAAATGAAAAGGTCTAATGCAGACCAACCAATTAAAAGCTTCAGGAGAAAGATTGGTCTTCTCTCTACCAGAATCCTCAAGCCTAATCCCCGATTGATTGCGATATACGGAGGGGACAGTGCAGAAGAGCTTCCAGCTGTGACTAAAGCCCAGCACCCGCCGACAGTCTAGAACCGTGGTCACATTCCAGGAGGATTTCTGGTAGTTCAACAAGAAACTAGCCCCCGAACTATTACCGGAGCCGGGAGACATAACCCTGGGATTATGAAGAATTAACCATCCCATCAGATACAGGTATGGTAATTCTACCCTGGGAAAGCTATCACGCCGAGTCTCATCGGCGAGCAGCCCGTCAGTCATGGCCCTCAGGCCAGCTTGAATGTGGTACACCATGGCAGGGAGCAAGCCCAGTCTTGCCCCGAACACCAGACGCACTACAGGCCATAGCGTATTGCGGTGAATGCGGTCCGCAGATGCGATGCCAGGTACCTCCACTCGGCGCAACCATATGGAGAGAAAGCCAGCCAGTTGAGCTTCCCTGGACAGAGGCCTGCGGCAGCGCCTCAAATAACTATAGGCCTTAGTGCCTACAGGATACTGTCCTATCCCTTCGTCGAGGATCAAGTACGGAGCCCCAGTGTCTACCATGAGATCGTCGACTACCTGAGCATTAAGCACGCTCAGAAGATTCACAGGTTGATCCTTGCCCTCCAATACCTTCTCCGGCTTAGCAGTCCAGGACCGGTGAAAGAAGAGGTAGGACGTCCATTTATTGATGTGAGCCAAATCTGAGGGCTCACCATAAAAAGCGGCACGAGTGAGGTAGTGGCACATCAGTCCTGGTACACTTTCACTACCCGAGGGTCTGAATCCTCCAGCTCCTGGTTC
Organism: Iris macrosiphon; assembly: GCA_036927795.1. NCBI lineage: Eukaryota > Viridiplantae > Streptophyta > Magnoliopsida > Asparagales > Iridaceae > Iris > Iris macrosiphon. The sequence goes on from JAYESA010000008.1 coordinate 152,699,770, forward strand.
GTGGGAACATACTCTTCATATGGAGTATCCCCCATCGGCAGTCTCGAGATCTCTGCCATCTCATGGAGGGCCAATCCCAACTCCCCCAGTGGAGTGGCGAAAGTCCCGGTGAGCGAAATATATCGCTCCATCAGTGCCAGAAACAGGTTGGGGTTAGGAGGTAACCCAACACTGGTGGCACTCACAGCTGCAAACAGACTAATGTTCTCTAACTCGGTCTGAAAATGCTTCAGGGCCCAATCAACTAAGCGAGCCCATCGAAGGTTTGTAGGGGTGATCCACCCACCACACCGAGGGTTCACCTTGGGGTATACTCCCCCGTGCCCCATAAAATTATTGCAAAAGGTCGATAATTGGACCGGCTGGATCACTAAGCTATCTTCACTCGGGACACTGCCCGGGTACAGTCCCCTGAACATCGTCACATTGCCGGAAGGGCGGCTGACGAACGACCCCTGGTCCGCTCCTTTCAGATGAAAGATCTTTCCCGACCTGCCATGAAGATCGGGAGTCAGCGTCCACGACATCCTCCTGGGATGTGTAGCATGAAAGAAAGCCGAGATGGGATAGTCTCTCGGCATCTTGGGCAGATACAAAACCAAGCTCCCGGCAGGGAAAACCCAGAGTTCTTTCTTGGGCTTCGTCTGAGACTGCTTGTCAATCATGTCCCCGAAGAGGAAAGCCGGCTTTAGGTACTGGTCCCCATTTATATACGTCAGGGGCTCTCCGTTGATCAAGTTCAGCAGCGTTCGCTCGCCCTGAGACGATATCAAAATTTCCCTTCCCTCGGGATACTGGGGCCCGGAGATAGGAAATGTCACGTGTGACAGATCCTCCAGATTGTTGGAGTGCAGCATCCCGGCGGCAGAACCCATCACATCGGCTAGCGGAGACACATGCAAGTTAACTACAAGAGTGCAAGAAAAACATATCAGTTCTTATAACTAGACCTCACAGATCTTGCAGCATACGCCAAAAATCAACAGTCTGTGCTTTACGTCAAGACCGTAAAAACTTGACCATTACGCTGGAATCCATTTCCTAAAAACGTAAAGATCAAGGCTGGCAGTATACAGTCTGTGCTTTACGCCAGACTGATAAAGTTGAAGTATTACGCCAGAATCTTCGTCCAGAAGCGTAACACTCAAATTTTATATGCCAACTTTCGACAGTCAAAGCTCTTACGCCAGACTGCAAAAATATGGAGTTTTTACGCTGACACATTAGAAATGTGGGCGTAAAATATGAAACGTCTCTGTGCATCATCTTCCTCAAAGAGGCTATCAGCACAGAAGACGACCTAGCGCGGTCACGTACAACGTGTGCGAAGGATTTTCAATCGTTCTTTTTCGTCCCAAAAGCTCTACCTTTAAGGCCGGGTGCACTGCTCGTCGGCGGGATACTTCGCTCAGAATGAAGTTTGCCTTGCCCGACCGAAGACGCTCTCACTTGAGCAGAAGAACGAGAAGAAGAATCAACCTTCTTTCCCTTAGTGGAGGAGGATTGTTTCGAGGCCATTATTGAAAACTTTGAAATCTCGGAGAAGAAACGAAGAAGAACTCGAATAGTCGAAGGCTTTCTTTCGTAGAAGACGGATGCAAAAATTTTCTCTCAGAAACTTGGGGTATATATAGAGTTCGGATGGACTCCTCGAATCCCGAACCAAATCTCCTAATTAATATCTGGTTATGATTGGGGACTACGTCAGCCTATTACTCTGAGAAGGCGGACAGTCAGCGAATTCGAAAAGTTTTCGCGCAAAGCAGATTCATGGTTCTTACGCTAAGGAGCTTTCTATGCTCGACAGCTACAGATCTACGGTTTTACGCTCACAGGCTATGAGTCTATGGTTTTACGCCCGGATGCCTTTATGCTCGGTAGCTTTTACGCTCGAGAGGCTACAAACCTACGACTTCATACTCAGCAGCTACAAATCTATGATCTCACGCTCGGTGGTGTTTAGCTTACGCTCAGAGGCAACATATCCACAATTTTACGTTCGGAAGATTTTCTTTTCACAGGCTACAAATCTACAGTTCTGTGCCAAGGAGTTTTCTACGCTTGACAGCTACAAATCTACGGTTTTACGTTCAAATGGCTACAAGTCTATGGTTTTATGCCAGGATGCTCTCATGCTCGGTAGCTTTTATGCTCGAGAGGCTATAAACCTACGACTTCACACTCAGGAACTACAAGTCTATGATTTCACGCTCGGTGGCGTTTAGTTCACGCTCAGAGGCTGCAAACTTATGATTTCACGCTCTACGACTTTCCGCACATCTGAAAGATACGCCGGCCAGTATAGTACATCTGAACAAATTCTCAAGACGGTCAATTGCATGAGTTCACACAGAAGATACTCTTTCTTGACCTCAAGATACCCCAATTACCTGAAGCATACGGAGTTCAACATTAAAAATTACTCTTCTTCATGGGTCGATTCGAAGTTCATCCAGAATCTAGTCTGAATATTCCGCCTGCAAATTCAAGATAGCAACTCAGTTTTTGACAGCCATTCCTCGCCCTGTTCCAAGGGATTTTCGAGAAATCATTCTTGAAGACGACAGTCTGAACAAAAATTCTGTTTATCAGAAGTAAAAACAGTTCAGAATTCTACGCGGTTCCTAACAGCAGGACAGTTCGAACACTCGACTGCTAAAGCGGCTTTCTGTGCATCCTTAGTTATGAGTAAAAGACAGGACAAGACCTAGCGCTCTTTCTATACAGAGTCGGCGTAAAGAATCAGATGTATCGAAGCTACACATATTCAGACTTCACAGCAAAGTATGGCAAGATGATCATATGCAAAGAAGAAAGACAATTTTATTAAAATTAAAAACATAATTACATGAGGAAAATCCAGTCTACAAGGGTTTTTTTTATTTTTCATGATTACATATGAGGGAAATCCTGTCTACAAAGGACTTCCTCATCATCGTCTGAAGATCGCGCCCAGAATCTGTTCTGCCAGGTTCTCGCATGGACGAAATTCTTCATCCATCTTCTCCAGCAGTCAGTCAGTAGCCGCAAACTGACTAACATATTGGTCAACGACGGGAGGATGCAAAACTGGGCATAGACCCATCCGCCAACAGAAGAAAAGCAGAGTAAATCTGCTTTCTTACGTCCAGCGCCGTGACAGATTGAGTTGAGATATTTTACTCAACTCAATCCTGGACAGAGCTAGTCTATCTGCTCTCGTCCACGGAGGTAACGGGAGAAGGCACCTCTTGCAAGCTGCATGGCAAAATATGACCCTTCCTCTCTCCCGAAGAACTACCATACAAAGTTGCTGATTATACCGAGCAAAGGAGGCTATGATATCCTTCAATGATCCATCGTTGCAGAGGACATTTGCTCGAAGACGTCGTCTTTTTTGGCTCCTTACATGTGGAAGAACATGGTCTCCTTCTTTCTTAAGTTGACCCGACGAACTCCGGCCATCATCTCTGTGTGGTGAAGGAAGTGTGGGAAGAACAGGAAAACTCCTCAGCCTTTTTATAGGAGAAAGGGATCGCACCGATCCCTAATAACTCCACCATAAAGTCAGCCATGAAAGAACGCGCCAGGCTTGACCATTTCAGGCTCCATTCAGAGCATTTTGAGTTACGAGGAACGGTTCAAGCTTCATTCAAAGCGTTTTAAATTACGAGGAATTTAAAAGCTTTGAAGGGGGTCTTGTAGAAGCATGAAAAATACGCTGGATAGCTATACGCAATATGTTGATGCAGGGCAGCGTAAATAGAGGACCTCAGAGCCATCAACGTACAAACAGAGCTTTTCCACTGAGCACAGCGTAAAATATGGGCTCAAGGACCATCCGCATAAAGCGATGTGTCCAGGCTACTTCAGCGTAAAAGGGGTGCTTCATCGCCTTTATGGCGTAAAACTCATCCGCTTTCAATACAGCATTAAAGTGTATGAGAAACGCTTCGTATTCTTTGAAATGAACCTGTCAGATCATGTAATAAACCTGACGTCTGGACTCCTGACAAAGAGTACTGAGCGACTACCCAGGCGACGGGTATAATGATGGCGCGGTACTGCAACCCAGGCTGTCATTTACTGCCATTTCCTTTGCGTAAACCACTTTTACACATACGAAGGAATACGCTGCCTAGTTTTACACAGGTAGATATGAGCTATTTACGCTCCGCAGAAGACAAACAGCCTGCCACGTCAAAAGCTGCACTTCGTACAGGGCTCGAGGCACGTCTCTGCATTTAATGCACAGAGCGGTGACAGTTTCTCGAGGCACGTCTCTGCATTTAAACTGCCGAATACTGACAGATGCCCAAGGCACGTCTCTGCACTTGAGGCACAGAAGGGTGGCAGACCTTCAAACCACGTCTCCTCATTTAATAAGCAAGATAATGGCGGATCTCCGTATTTAATGCAGGAGATTTGATTAAATGTCACCGAACCATCGTTTAGTGACCTCCCCTTTGCGTAAACTACTCTTACGCATATAAGGGAATACGCTGCCCAGTTTTACACAGGCAGACATGAGCTTCTTACGCTCCGCAGAAGGCAAACAGATCGCCACATCAGCAGTCACTCTTCGTACAGGATTCGAGGCGCGTATCTGCATTTAATGCGCAGAATGATGGCAAATCTTAAAGACAAGCCTCTGTATTTAATGCGCAGGATGGGGGCAGATCTCTGCATTTAATGCAAAAGATTTGATTATATCTCCAAGAGCCGTAATTTCGGCTAAAACGTCCACATCGTCTCGGCTTCTACGCCTGCTCGGCTTCTATGCCCACTCGGCTTCTACGCCTTCTCGGCTTCTATGCCCACTCGGCTTCTACGCCTCCTCGGCTTCTATGCCCACTCGGCTTCTATGCCTCCTCGGCTTCTATGCCCACTCGGCTTCTACGCCTCCTCGGCTTCTATGCCCACTCGGCTTCTACGCCTCCTCGGCCTCTATGACCACTCGGCTTCTACGCCTGCTCGGCTTCTACGCCCACTCGGCTTCTACGCCTGCTCGGCTTCTACGCTTACTCAGCTTCTATGTCTACTTGGCTTCTACGCCATGGTGACAGTCATTTGGCTTCTACGCCAACCTCTTCTACACAAGGGATAACTACCTACGTGGCTTCTCTGCCGTGATCTTCGCAGCAGATATACGCGTTCTATCCCTTAGTTGGACGCGCGTCACATGCTCACTCAAAAGGTCATCTATACGCAGACATTGGTTATTTTAAACCATCGTGTAAAAGGGTGTTGTACTTTCCACTACTCGATTTTTACACCGACTGTGTGGTCACTGTCACTAAAAACTCTATAAATAGAGACCTCTATCAACAGAGAAAAAAAAGGGGGAGAAAAATGATCGAAAAACTGAAGGTCGAACGATCGAAAATAGGTCGAAGAAATTGGAGGTCAAGAGAGAGAGAGAGGAGAATCCAGAGCTCAGGCAAAGAGAAGGGATCGACGACTTTGGCATCGGGTATCCACCCTCTTTAGCAACCTTCGAAGCTGCTTTCTGTCTTCCACGATATTTCTTCAACATCGTGTGGTCCAAGGGCTAAAGTGATCGACTGCAGATCAGACACCTATAGCAATATTTACCCAAATTAAATAAATTGTACTTAGTCATCCTCGTATAGGATTAAATTGTACAATCTTGTTTGTAAACATAAAAGAAGGGCGGGTTTTCGTATAAAGCTTCATTTTCCACATTATCAATCTTTTCCGTTTATTATCCTAAACAAGATGGCGACTCTGCTGGGGACGTCTTACTCTTCTGATGAGGAAGCAATTGCTCAACACGATGCAGTATCCGTGGGATCCGTGAAGAAGACACTGGTCGTTCAGTTCGACTAGTCTGCCTACGAAGACATGCTTCGAACAGGGGATAGCTCTCACTCCCTCTCCGCCAAAAACAACAGGAAGCTGCGTAAGGTCTGGATGCCCAAGACATCCTCTACCATTCCTGTGGACCCTCCGATCTCTCCGATCTCTCCAACCAATGAGGTTGTAGCAATGCTCCCTCCGCGCCTTGCGCGTAAAATTTAGTCGCCTATCCCTGACAGGGCCGACAAAACTTCTGGCAATGCCTCAACGCTAACCCAGAAGTACAATCCGTGCCTTGCGCATAAAATTCAGTCGCCTGTCCCTGACAGGGCCGACAAAACTTCTGGCAATGCCTCAGCGCTAACCCAGAAGTACAATCCGTGCCTTGCGCATAAAATTCAGTCGCCTGTCTCTGGCAAGGCCGACAAAACTTCTGGCAATGTCTCAGCGCTAACCCAGAAGTATAATCCGTGCTCTGCGCGTAAAATTCAGTCTCCCGTCGCTGGCAGAATAGACAAAATTTCTGATAATGCCTCAGCGCCAAATCAGGAATCCCAAACGAGCTCCGCACGCAAAAATACATCTGCCTTCTGCGAAAAAATAGATGATCCTTGCAAACTACGCAAGGGAAAGCAAGCGGCGGATTACTCAACTTTTTGGCCTTTACAGCCAGGAAACAATATGCCTGCCCTCCGGATTACGCGAGAAGCTGATGGCCTACTGAGGACATCCTCAGCTTTACGCCAACCAGAGCAGAGCTCCAAATTACGCCAGGAGAAGCCCCTCAGCGTAAAGAAGGCTCAATTTGCGGGAAGACGCCCTCCTCGGGGATTATCCGCCACCCAGATGTCCAACCTGTTGTATATAGGTGGCACAGGGAAAACTATGGTTCCCAACATCAGCATGCCCACTGATGTGAACAGAAGGAACAAGCCATCATCTTCTTCTTCTGCAACTCCTCCTGACCTACGCAATTATCTGATCCAGAAACGCAAGGAGAGGGGATCTTCCATCGTGTCTATTATGCCTCCTAACGAGCACTCTTGTAATAGTCATAAGATTGTAATTAATTGTTGCTGTTCTGAAGCAAAACGGTCAATTTTCGACCGGTTGAGCTACTCTCCATCTTTCCAGGAAGAAGAGCCCACGCATGCATCTGTGAATATGGCTTCACACATACCTAGAGGAGGGTCGGGCTCAAGACGTCATCCCTCTAGAACTCCGAGCCGAAGGAGATTCAACATGCTCCTTAGGAACACCGAAGCTGGGGTATTCCAAAACACCCGTTCAAGGTCGCAACAACCGACTTCGTACTCTTCTGATTCCGATGCTGGGGGTCGCCAATCTCCCGAATCAGATGCCGAAAGTATAGAGTCAACTTCTACAGAGACCTATACTAATCTTTCAATGACACCCAGGGAGATGGGAGTTTATGCCATCTTTTAATGACTCAACATACAACTGCTATGGCTCAAGCGTCGGCCCCTCCAACTCAGATACGTGTGGGGGTGGACTTACCACCATCCAACACGATCCAAGAGCCCGCTCTAGATCAGGAGTCAGCAGTTCCTCTGCTTCCTCACTCGGAGAATGTATTACCTCCCGTCGAAGTCGTGATGCAATCAATTCCTTATCACTCCATGGTCCCGATACCGGCTGAAAATCCGATGCAGGCAGTACGGGAGTTGAAAGCCCAATTTGATGCCCTGAAGCACAAAGATCAGCTCAAGAAATTGGGAATCAACTAACCTTATCCAGCTATCTGGGAAGAGGTCCCTTTCCCTCCTAGATACAAACCACAGACTATGGCTTTGTTCGAGGGAAAAACATTACCGAGTCAATACATGAACTACTTCAGCATGATGACAGTGTTGTTACAACGGAACGACGCCCTCCTCACTCGGGTGTTCAAGGGCTGTCTTTCGGGATTAGTTTACCAGTGGTACCGAAGTCTGGCGGACAACTGCATTACTTCCTTTGAAGACTTTAAGGCATTATTCTTTACGCGATTCTACAAGGGAGGGATGGACATGTCTATGTCCTCTCTCATCGAAGTCAAGCAGAAGGGAAAGGAGAATGTTCGCACTTTCATCGAACATTTTCGTCAAGCCACTCTGCAAATGCCTCCAGGAGTCCCAGACTCGGCATTGGTGGACATCTGTAGGAAGAACCTTCTTCCCGTGATCTCGGTGTTCACAGGACCATATCAGTTCCATGATTGGCCCTCGTTCATTATCTCAGCGGTAGCCGCGGAGGACAATAGTCAGAAGGCGTGCGATAATGGCATCATGATCTCGGCCTCTGATAAAGGCAAGAGGTCATCCTCCAACATCGACCATCCTCGGGGTTCCAAGGGTAAAGAGGCTCTGGCGATCAACACGTCCAGGCAAAGACGGTGGCCACCACACAGACGAAGCCTGGGGCTTCCAGGCCCCTTGAAGTGTACTCTTTCGACGACGACGATATTCCGAGCATATTCAAATGTCTCGTCAAAAGCGACAAGATTATCCTTCCTGAAGTGAGACGGCCCAATGAGGCCGGCAGTACCAACAACCCCAAGTACTGCGTCTTCCATAGGTACATACACCACCCCACAAAGGCGTGTTATATACTGAAAAGGAAGATCCAGGAGCTGATCGATGCTAAGGCCATCACTTTGCGCAACAGCAAGAAGACGGTCACTGCCAACATGATCTCCCTGCAATTTGGCAATCTGCCTCCCCAAGAAATCCCGGACGGTGTTACGCCTATTTTCCTGACGACGATGAACATTATTAATCTCCCTCCTACTAGAGGTCAAAATCATGACCTGCTACCACTAACTACCCAGCGAGGCAAGACTATATGGGTTCATCCAGATCTGGTGCCAGAGATTGAGAAAGAGACTCAAGCTGCTAAGGCTAAGTCTAAAAAGAACTCAAAGCACAAACCGTGTCACATGATTACGGTACACTCGGCATCAGAAGACGAGGTCTTGGCTACTGGAACCCGCTCAGGGAAAGCCTACCTCCAGGACTATGGAGCCAGCCAGGAAGATGCATCGGCAGACACTTTAGCTGCCAAGCCTTTAGAACCGGAATCCGTCGTACCAGAGATCGGTCCTTCGAGACCAACTTCGGCGGACAAAGGGAAGCAAAAAGAAGTGCGCTTCGATAAACCTGTGAAAAACATTCAAAACAAAGGTTTAGAGAAGCCATACAACTTCGACATCCTGGCCCAACTGGCTAATACACCAGCCAGGCTGTCCATCTTCGAGCTACTCAGGCTCTCTCAGGACACTCATCAAGCCCTGAGCGAAGCATTGATGAAGGCGGATGCATACTTGACCCAGCTCAAGTCCCCTGACGAAGAACCCATGGCGTGTCGTCAATGCCACCGTGTGATGGAGGTGATCCCAAACATCACTTTTACTCAAGATGACATGCTGTTAAAACATAACAGGCATGACAGACCCCTCTATTTCATCGGGTATATTAGTTCCATGGAGGTCGACCGGATTCACATAGATCCGGGATCATCAATCAGCATCATTCCTCATAGTCTGCTCAGACCGCTGAGGATTCCTACCAGCGAATTGGCTTACACCACCACTACGATCGTGGATTTCAACGCCGGAAGAAGTAAGCCGTTGGGGAAAATTCGCCTGAGGATCCAGATTGGCAACCTCAGATCGGTGGCTACATGTTACGTTATCGATTCAGAGGTGTCCTACAATATTCTGCTGGGTAAACCTTGGATCCACGACCACAGCATCTTTCCTTTAACTCTACACCAATGCTTCAAATATGTAGACGCCCGAGGAACAGTGCAAACGGAGATTGCTGACCTGAACCCGTTCAAAGGAGTAGAATCCTACTATTCTGATGCCGTGTTGTACTCTCAAGACTGCACGGAAGAGGGGTCAGCCGAAGCAGAGAAAGAATCCCACCAGAAGCCAGAGGAACCCTCTGCCAAGCAACCTCTGTCAATCAAGGTGAAAGGATGGACTACTCGTCCAAAAGCCATAGAGCCTATGGCTATCCACCTGAACGAGACCAGATCAGGAAAAGGGGGTGATCCTCTAGTAATCACTTTGAACCAAAAGCCTCCATCTTTTGCGTAAACCACTTTTACACATACGAAGTAATACGCTGCCTAGTTTTACACAGGCAGATGTGAGCTGTTTATGCTCCGCAGAAGACAAAAAGTCTGCCACGTCAAAAGCTGCACTTCGTACAGGGCTTGAGGCACGTCTCTGCATTTAATGCACAGAGCGGTGACAGTTTCTCGAGGCACGTCTCTGTATTTAAAGCGTCGAATACTGACAGATGCCCAAGGCACGTCTCTGCACTTGAGGCATAGAAGGGTGGCAGACCTTCAAACCACGCCTCCTCATTTAATGAGCAGGATAATAGAGGATCTCCGTATTTAATGCAGAAGATTTGATTAAATGTCACCGAACCGTCATTTAATGACCTACCCTTTGCGTAAACTACTCTTACGCATATAAGGGAATACGCTGCCCAGTTTTATACAGGCAGACGTGAGCTTCTTACGCTCCGCAGAAGGCAAACAGACTGCCACATCAGCAGTCACTCTTCGTACAGGATTCAAGGCGCGTATCTGCATTTAATGCGCAGAATGATGGCAAATCTTAAAGACAAACCTCTGCATTTAATGTGCAGGATGGGGGCAGATCTCTGCATTTAATGCAAGAGATTTGATTATATCTCCAAGAGCCGTAATTCCGGCTAAAACATCCACATCGTCTCGGCTTCTACGCCTGCTCAGCTTGTATGCCCACTCGGCTTCTACGCCTCCTCGGCTTCTATGCCCACTCGGCTTCTACGCCTCCTCGGCTTCTATGCCCACTCGGCTTCTATGCCTCCTCAGCTTCTATGCCCACTCGCCTTCTACGCCTCCTCGGCTTCTATGCCCACTCGGCTTCTACGCCTCCTCGGCCTCTATGACCACTCGGCTTTTACGCCTGCTCGGCTTCTACGCCCACTCGGCTTCTACGCCTACTCGGCTTCTATGCCTACTTGGCTTCTACGCCTACTCGGCTTCTATGCCTACTTAGCTTCTACGCCATGGTGACAGTCATTTGGCTTCTACGCCAACCTCTTCTACACAAGGGATAACTACCTACGTGGCTTCTCCGCCGTGATCTTCGCAGCAGATATACGCGTTCTGTCCCTTAGTTGGACGCACGTCACATGCTCACTCAAAAGGTCATCTATACGCAGGCATTGGTTATTTTAAACCATCGTGTAAAAGGGTGTTGTACTTTCCACTACTCGGTTTCTACACCGACTGTATGGTCATTGTCACTAAAAACTCTATAAATAGAGACCTCTATCAACAGAGGAAAAAGAGGGGAGAAAAATGGTCGAAAAACTGAAGGTCGAACGATCGAAAATAGGTCAAAGAAATTGGAGGTCAAGAGAGAGAGGAGAATCCAGAGCTCAGGCAAAGAGAAGGGATCGACGAATTTGGCATTGGGTATCCACCCTCTTTAGCAACCTTCGAAGCTGCTTTCTGTCTTCCATGGCACTTCTTCAACATCGTGTGGTCCAAGGGCTAAAGTGATTGACTGCAGATTGGACACCTATAGCAATATTTACCAAGATTAAATAAATTGTACTTAGTCATCCTCGTATAGGATTAAATTGTACAATCTTGTTTGTAAACATAAAAGAAGGGCGGGTTTTCGTATAAAGCCTCATTTTCCACATTATCATTCTTTTGCGTTTATTATCCTAAATACCCCCTAGAACCCGATAGAACGGAACATCAGGGCAGACTATTAGACTATTCACTTTCATTCTTTCAAGCAAACACATCCTTTCACATATCTAATAGCACACCCCCTGAAACCCGAAGGAACGGAACATCAGGGCGCACTATTAGTCTATGCATATACGAATCAAGGACTTTAGCAGTTCGATATAGCAAAACAGACAAGCAGAACACATAAGGCAAGCACGATTGATTTCATATTTAACATGCAAAACTATCTCTTTCTTAGCATATACACAGGGACTTATTCATGCGATTTATTTACTTATCTTTCTTAGCATATCAAGGGTTCTTTCGATAGCTGTGTCGGTATTTCTAAGCATGCAATATTTCTTATACTCTTAGCATGGCAATGGTTCTATCATATTCTGACAAGCATACATATTCTCTAGTTAGGCAGCATATTCGTTTCAATGACAAGCTATGTGGGTTCTCTTATTAGCATGTTGAGTCGGTTCTATCATTCTTCTCATAAAACAATCTTCTTAAGCAAATAAGCATTCAAAAATTCAGATTCATTATTAAGTCGTGTAAGAACTAGAGAATGCAGTTCTGCCCACTCACATTGATTAATCGGTCGAAAACTCTCCGAGAAGACTTCCGGTCGAGCAAACAAGGCAATATCACTTGTACATAGCGTCAACGTGGAACGGGGCGCTACATACTTACCCACCAACAAAGAGTTTCATCCTCGAAACTCAAGGAGAAACTCACAAAAACACAGAGCAACGATAGTCCTTATCCCTTACCATCCTTAATCAAAACACAAGCAAATCACAAATACAAGGCACAACTCTCAAATAACAAATCAAATCCAGAAAACTTTTGTGCGCATCTTTGAGAATATCTATGGACTTATTGTATGGAACGTTCATTGCAACACAATCACAACTCAGAGTTGAAGGCAACGAAATGGGCTAAGAATCGAGTCGCTCTGATACCACTATGTCACACTTCAGTCCCGCAGGGCCGTTCGTCCTCGCTTTGGTCCCTATGGAACCGATCGTCCTCGCACGGGCGTGATGCCATTCAAGCCTAAAGTGCGCTTGCACAAGGCCAAAGCTTTGATACAAGGGCAAGTAAGCTATTCAATACTGAAGCAGCGACACATAACATTTACAGAAAAGTAAAGAACACAATGGCATAAGAAACAGGCTCTTTTATTGATACTCACAAGTGTTACAAGCAGCGCATGGTCGAGGTTACAATTCGCTCAAGCACTCTATCTCCCGATTACAATGACACCGTTCCATATATTATGTCCCTCTATACAAAAGCAACTAAAAGCAGGTACAATCTCGATGCGGCTCAAGGCATCGACTCCAGATTTCTGGTTTCTTGGGATGAGTCACGGCTATCGCTTCCTCGGACGAACAGGCACCTGAGAACAAGCAAACTATTAGTGGGTCAGCACTTTATACAAGTACTGGTGAGATAAAATAACTGAACAGAAGCTACACCCCCTGAAACCCACACTAAGTAATCATGTGGCAAAATATTGCATTACTAGTGATCTTGCTAGTTTTACCTAAGTTTATTTCATGCAGCTCAGAAATATAGTCAGATTTTATCTTTTAAAAACATAACTTTGAAACAGTTTTGCATATTCAAACTATAAGCATACGAATCAGGACAGTGCTCTATCGTGCAGTGCGCATCATGTATTGTGGAACATAAACTAACTCGTTGGGGCAAAGTTCTTATAGTGGACTGAAATATTTTAGATCAAGCAAACATATAGTGAACTATCATAGTTTCAAGCACACAAGTAGAACTATCTCTATGATTTCGGTCCCCGAGAAACTCAGGATCGGTAGCGGTAATCCAGCTAACCAATGACTCACATTCTGATGCTATCAGCAGCTGTGACCGAGGTTCAGCTCTGCACTAATAGTCATTGTCTAACCGATGCAACACATGAAGAACTAACAGATAATCTCTACGATGCAGACAAAATAAACAAGCAGGCTTATGTATAAACTCATATTTCTTACCCCATAGCCGAACGGTTATCCTGCAGCAGACACACAAGTTAGTCACAATATGCATATATGGATAAACTTATAAATTAATCATTTGGTGTCATCAATCGATAGGTATGCAAGAAGATAAATCTAACATGCGCCCTATCTATATGACGGTCCATGAGTTGCCCCATTAATGGACAACAACACCCCCTAGATCCTTTCAGAACGGAACATCAGGGTGCTCTCACAATCCTTCCGGACCGACCGATTCCCAGTGTCCCAGGAATCGATCGAGAGACTATTACCTGTGCACAAGTTGTCCGAGACCAATGCATGACAAGCAACATTCAATCAATATGCATTCACATTCACATTCACAAGCATTTAACAATCTAATAGCCACACCCCCTAGAACCCGAAGGAACGGAACATCAGGGCGGACTATTAGACTCTTCACTTTCATTCTTTCAAGCAAACACATCCTTTCACATATCTAATACACCCCTTGGAACCCGAAGGAACGGAACATCAGGGCGCACTATTAGTCTATGCATATACGAATCAAGGACTTTAGCAGTTCGATATAGCAAAACAGACAAGCAGAACACATAAGGCAAGCACGATTGATTTCATATTTAACATTCAAAACTATCTCTTTCTTAGCATATACACAGGGACTTATTCATGCGATTCATTTACTTATCTTTTTTAGCATAGCAAGGGGTTTTTCGATAGTTGTGTCGGTATTTCTAAGCATGCAACATTTCTTATACTCTTAGCATAGCAATGGTTCTATCACATTTTGACAAGCATACATATTCTCTAGTTAGGCAGCATATTCATTTCAATGACAAGCTATGTGGGTTCTCTTATTAGCATGCTGAGTCGGTTCTATCATTCTTCTTATGAAATAATCTTCTTAAGCAAACAAGCATTCAAAAATTCAGATTCATTATTAAGTCGTGCAAGAATCAGAGAATGGATCCATTATTCAAGAATTAAGATTCAAAAATTCAGATTCATTATTCAAAAATTCAGATTCAAAAATTCAGTCCCAAAATATCGAGGGACTAGACACGTGACAATGGCTAGCAGCACACACCGATGGACAAATCCAATTTAATGGATCCATCGGGACATACTTAAGCTGTAATACAACGATCAGGGTTTACTAATCTCATCCACAGAATGAATATATCAATATCAACAAAAGGAATATAAACATCAAACATCAAGTCACAAGTAATTAAATCGGGGAACAATCCGATAATCAAGTCTGATAAATTTGTTCATTTAAACAAGAATGTAAAGAACATCACAAACTGAGTATGGAAGAAACATATACTCAGGAAAATCTATGGCAATCACCTAGTCCTCGGTTCCTGGTTCTGCTCTACTGTATGCACCTGATTCTGCTTCTTCTCCTGCTAATGCTCCTGTCCCGTATACCTCGGGGTAGATTTCGTCTGCTAATCCTGGGGACATAATCTGGATCCAGGTCCTCAGGGGACATAGCAAGGTACAAAATAACTCATGCCAAAATAAATGCAGTGCAGCAATAAATGAAACAATAGGGTAAACTATATAACCATCTATGTGAAATGCAAGTTGAGAGCAACACTAGAACTTAGACTGAGACCACTACAAGCTCTGTGTCTAGGAGCCGGTAGCAGTTATACTATGTAGTTTAATATATAGTTTACTATGTAGTGATATATATATATATAAAATCAGCCTGTAGTCTGTGTGTCTCTTCCTACCCAATAAAATCATACATCTCATGTCCATGACACGCAAGATCAAAACTAATACAGCAAGTCATATAATGATCTAAGAATATAATCTCTATGTCATAAAATCTGTATCCTATACAGAATCACCATGAATATCTCAGGAAGATTCTGTCTCATGATTAGTGTCAGGTGTCCTGGGTATAACATACTTGATATGGCAAGTACGAGAATGTAAATGGTCGCGATATCCTTCTCTAGTTGACCTTACACAACTCCGCATACGGTGTTGGCACCCAACTTTTAATCGGACGCTAAGTAAGTCACATGGTCCTAGGTTAAGCACGTACAACAAATATATATGTCAAGAAAATAAGTAGCAAAAACTGCAGGATTTGGCAAGTTACACTTGCCTGGGGTTCTGACTCCAACTGTAGCTCTGGTCTCAGCGGGATTTGCAGGTACTCCTCCGGTTGCTGAAATAGACATCACCATCAGGTTCAAAAATATCAAATAGCTAGAAACGCCTGTCCTTGAGTCCAATTTGGACACAGGGGCAAAAATGATATTTTCAAGTCCAAGCGGGGTCCACATGTGGGCCGCTTTGCACCGAAAAATGTGTCAGAACAAATGGTCTCCAAATTTATCCAACTTAGTGTCAACAAGTCAGGAACGATGATACGAATCCAATGAAACTTTCAGAATTGGATTCCGATGAGCCGATCACAAAATCGCCGGTCAAGTAGAGCCGTGGGGCCCACGATACGCGATTTTGTCAACGTTCTCAGAATCGAACCAAACTTGGGTCACAGGACCAGCGTATTGCTATGAGTCTGATGACGCAAGTTTTATCTCGATCCGACGTGTGTACACCAAGTTACAGCAAGATTCAGAACAGGCGGATACGGGGCGTTGTCGGCGGATACACGTTGATTTCGGTGTGCACGCACATCCAAATCAACTTCTGCGAAATCTCGCACGTACGTATCAACGGCGCGCACGCTTCGGTGAAGACCGTACGTGACCAAGTTGTCCCGTATGGCGGGGCGTACTCAGTTCCGGGGTAAAAAAGGGCGTTGGTTTTCCTATTTTTGGATCACGGTTCGCGACCACCACAGGACGCGACGCACCGAGCGGGTTGCACGGGCATCGAGAGGGTCACACAGGGTTCGTGTCACAACTGACAAAACAGAAAATAGAGCAACAAGGAGAGAGAACGGGTTACCTGAACAGGGCTCCGTGAACCGAGGATTTCACGTGTCCGCGTGTCGATACGACACAGTGCTGTGTTCGGTCAGCCGTGTCCGGGCTAGGGTTAGGGCTCTGGTTACTGCCGGAGACTCGCTGGAGGCTGCGCTGGCCGGGGATGGGCAGAGGCGGAGCGGCTCGGGCTCGTCGGGGCGACTTCGACGGAGGCAGGTGGCGTTGGGGGCTGCGGCTGGAGGCGGGGCGGCGTTCGAGCGGGAAAGGGTGATGGTGGTGGAGGCTTGGGCGGCGGGGAGGTTCACTACCAAAAAATATCAAATTAACGACGCCCAAAAACGTCGCTAAATGACAAAAACACGTCGCTAAAATCGTTTAGCGACGTAATTAGCGACGTTTTAAAGTAGTCGGAAGAAACCAAGTCGCTGAACCGAAATACGTCGCTAAACGTCGCTATACCGACATTTTTTAGCGACTTTCATGAGTCGCTAAACGTAGCGACATTTAGCGGCGCCGCGTCACTAAATAGCGACGTTCTATAAAGTCGCTAAACGTCGCTAATTAGCGACTTATATAGCGACGTAACAGCGACGTATTTAATGACCTGGCAGTACTGCCATGTCACCAATTTGCGACGTACAGCGACATATTTAGCGACATTTGGCGACGTCGTTAGCGACGGCTTATGACACGTCGCTAAGTAGCGACTTGTTTAGCGACTTATTAAAACGTCGCTAGACGTCGCTAAACGTCGCTAAATACGTCGCTAAATTTACAAAAAAAGTAAAAAAAAAACCTGAATTGTTCCAAGCTATTGTTCCTGTAATTTTAAAATTTCTAATTAAAAATAGACCCGGAGCAACCCTCCGTTGAATTCTATGGGTTCGCCGACCCCTTCGGTGGAACACTCAATACCGGATTAACAATATTTAATATGAATAAAAGTATACAGTCATACAATTAATACACACAAATATTATAGACAGACAATAAAAGTATCACAGTCATAAAAGTATCACAGTATCACAGTCACACAAAATGGGCATAAACAACATCACAAAATACATAATATATAAGTATCAGAGTATCACAGTAACACAAAATTCATAATATATAAGTATATGAAACATCATAGTATCAATCTCGAGGATTTCCAAAATGGGACAGATACCAGTCCCTCAAATACTGCGCATAAACAGCGTTTATGTTATCAAGCTCCGCTATGGGTGCTGGGTGACTGGAACTCCCTGTCTGAGATACAGCCGCGATAGGTGCTGGGTGACTGGAACTCCCCGCAGGTGGTATCTCTTCCTCCTTAACAGTAGGAGGCATCACTTCAGGCATCACTTCCTCCTTAACAGTAGGTGTCGCTCTCTTGGGTGCCATCTGGTAAGATAGATGAAAACAAAGAATTAGCAAAGAATTAGCTATTGGACCGGAACGGAATAATTAGATGACTCACAAAGAATTAGCTGTTTGTTGCAGTATAATAATGATACCATAATATCTTATTTATATCCTACGTGTCACGAAATAAAATGATCGATACTTTAATCCTCGTATGTACCGTTCTTTCTTTTTCTTTTCTCTCCCTTTTTTATTCTCCCACTACTTCTTTTATATATATCAATAATGCTAAGTTTACTATCAAATGCTTACAACCTTCTTGTAACCCTTTCACCTCCACCTCTCTCCCAATAAACGATCGTCACGTAGCGTTTCGACCATGTTGCGACCACCCTGACAGGCTTTCATCTTTAGATTTTTCAAACATCAAGTTTAGAATAATGGAGTGAATTGCTTTTGTATTACTTAACTCCACCCTTAACATATTTAGAATATAACAATGCGGTTCCAAACTCATATTCATATCATTAACTAGCAGGTTGTGTGCATATCATTAATTAGCAGGTTGCAAGCCAAAATAACACTAACTTCCTCTAAATTCCACGTTGAGTCAAACGAAGGAATATAAGGCACAGTAGGATTGAGAAAGAAAAGGAATGCTACTCTCTGATTCATAACATTAACAATATATTTTTAGAAAATATATGTTCTCTCTTGAGAAAGAAAAGGAATGCTACTCTCTGATTGTGTGTGTGTGTGTGTGTGTGTGTGTGTGTCTCTTTAGAAAATATATGTTCTCTCTTGACCAGGTCTAACCCTAACCCTAACCCCAGGTCAAAAATCCTAACCCTAACCCTAAACCTAACCCTAACCCTAACCCTAATATGCGTCTGTGTGTGTGTGTGTCGTGTGTGTGTCTGCGTCTGTGTGTCTGTGTGTGTGTCGTGTATGTGTGTCGTGTGTCTGCGTCTGTGTGTGTGTGTCGTGTGTCTCGTGTACCACTTGCTTTTGAGAAGATGAATCTGACCCTAACCCTAAACCTAACCCTAACCCTAACCCCAGGTCAAAAAACCTAACCCTAACCCTAAACCTAACCCTAACCCTAATATGCGTCTGTGTGTGTGTGTGTCTGCGTGTGTGTGTGTGTGTCGTGTGTGTGTCTGCGTCTGTGTGTCTGTGTGTGTGTCGTGTATGTGTGTCATGTGTCTGCGTCTGTGTGTGTGTGTCGTGTGTCTCGTGTACCACTTGCTTTTGAGAAGATGAATCTGACCCTAACCCTAAACCTAACCCTAACTCTAACCCCAGGTCAAAAAACCTAACCCTAACCCTAACCCTAAACCTAACCCTAACCCTAATATGCGTCTGTGTGTGTGTGTGTGTCTGCGTGTGTGTGTGTGTCGTGTGTGTGTCTGCGTCTGTGTGTCTGTGTGTGTGTCGTGTATGTGTGTCGTGTGTCTGCGTCTGTGTGTGTGTGTCGTGTGTCTCGTGTACCACTTGCTTTTGAGAAGATGAATCTGACCCTAACCCTAAACCTAACCCTAACCCTAACCCCAGATCAAAAAACCTAACCCTAACCATAAATCTAACCCTAACCCTAACCCTAACCCAGGTCAAAAAACCTAACCCTAACCCTAACCCTAAACCTAACCCTAACCCTAATATGCGTCTGTGTGTGTGTGTGTCTGCGTGTGTGTGTGTGTGTCGTGTGTGTGTCTGCGTCTGTGTGTCTGTGTGTGTGTCGTGTATGTGTGTCGTGTGTGTGTCTGCGTCTGTGTGTGTGTGTCGTGTGTCTCGTGTACCACTCCTCAGTGTCTGTGTGCGTGTGTCGTGTCTGTGTGCGTGTGTCTTGTGTCAGTGTCACATGAGAGAGAGAGAGAGAGAGAGATTACCTAGAGCTCGAGGAGGAGGAGGGAGATGCCGGAGTAGCCGCAGCGGTCGGAGACCCGGTCGCCGGAGAGGGGGGGGGGGCGGGGGAAATCGAAGCGTTTCAAAATTTTCGACAGATGGAGAAAAGAAAACTGAGCCCTAATTAATCAAAATTTAGCGACGTCAAGGTAAAAACGTCGCTAAAATAAAAAAATAGCGACTCCAAAGTCGTCGCTAAATACGTTGCTAAATATTTTTGAAAGATACGTCGCTAATTACGACGCTAAACGTCGCTAAATAAGATATATTAGCGACGTTTAGCGACCATAATTGAACTTATAGCGACGATTAATTTAAAATCTTAATAAAAGTCGCTAAACGTCGCTAAATGTCGCCATTTAGCGACGTCTAGCGACGATATTTATGGAGTCGCTAAGTTAGCGACGTTTTTACTAGGAGTCGCTAAAATACGTCGCTAATCCCGCTTATTCTAGTAGTGGTTCTGGAGGAGGAGTCTGCGGGTCGGGGGAGGCCGTGGCGGAGGCGCTGGGGGTTCGACGAAGGCAGGGTGCTCCGGGCAGAGAGGGTTGGCCGGGGACGACGACGGAGCTAGGGCAGGGGCGGAGGACAGGCGGAGAAAAGGGAATTTATATAGGGCGGAGAGAAGCTGGGCCGCCGGCCGTTTGCGGGGAGAGGAGGCGGAGGGTCGGCTGGTTGCGGGGAGCCGGAGCGGCGCCGGGGAGGTGAGGCGTCACGGCGGTTCAGCCGCCGGAGGGGAAACGGGGGGTCGGGGTTACGTCTGTTAGGGATTTGGTTTTAGGCGGGTCGGGTCGGGTCGAACCCGGATCTGACCCGCTAAGGTTTGGGCCCGGTTCAACTAGACCGGGTCCGGTTCGGGTCGATTTGGTTTAGTTTATTAGAATAAACCGGGTTTATTTATAGGGTTCATTTTGGTTTAGTTATTAATTTGTTTTTAGGACTTTAAAAATGTTTCTGGGGTCCAATAAATTCTCGGAAAATTATCCTATGTATAGTTTTTCATTTTACACCAGAAAATATTATTTTTATAATATTTTAATATTATTTAACATTATTTAAAAATTATTTAAAATCAAAATACCTTAGTTTTAATAGAGAAAATTCCAGAAAAATCCAGAAATTTTTTGAAAATCCATTTTAAAAATTCCTGAAAAATCAGGAGGTTTACAGCCCAGACACACACAACAAGCAACATAGCAGTACAAAAACCCTAACCCTAACCCCAGGTCAAAAATTCTAACCCTAACCTGAGGTTAACAACCCTAACCCTATCCCCACTTCAAAAATCCTAACCCTAATCCTAGGTCAAAAACCCTAACCCTAACCCCAGGTAAAAAACCCTAACCCTAACCCCAGGTCAAAAACCATAACCCTAACCCCAGGTCAAAAACCCTAACCCTAACATTAACCCTAGGTCACGTGTGTGTGTCGTGTCAGTGTGTGTGTGTCGTGTCGGTGTCTGTCACATGTGTGTGTCGTGTCAGTGTCAGTGCCATGTGTGTCCTATGAGAGAGAGAGAGAGAGAGAGAGGGTTTACCTAGAGGAGGAGGAGGAGGAGGAGAGGGGAGGAGGACGCGGCCGGAGGGGGGTCGCCGGGAGGGAGGAGGGGGCGCCGGAGAAAGGAGGGGAGCCGGAGGGGAGGACGCGGGTTTCTAATTTGGGAGAGGAAGAGGGAGAGGGAGAGGGAGAGATCGAAAGAAATGGGGGAAAGCAGCCCTAAATGAAACAAATTTAGCGACGTCACTAATGACATCGCTAAGTTAGCGACGTCTGACACGTCGCTAATGACGTCGCTAAATGTCCAAAAGATATACGTCGCTAAACATCGCTAAATAAAATATATTAGTGACTTTTAGCTACCTAAATTGAACTTATAGCGATTAATCTTTTAAAAACTGAATAAAAGTCGCTAAACGTCACTAAATGTCGCCAATTAGCGACGTCTAGTGACGATTTTACATGGAGTCGCTAAATTAGTGACATTTTCTTTGTCATCGCTAAAAAATGTCGCTAAACCCGCTTATTCTAGTAGTGGCTGTCCGTATTAACATTAATGAATTATTGTAATTAGTAAACATATTTAAAGGTATTTTTGGAAAAAAAATCTTCACATTAAAGTCTAACTTTTCATTTTATATAGTAGTATAGATTAAGCTAAAGAATTAAAATAAATGGCAATCACTTACTGATATTTGGCCCGCAGAATGATGTGATCTCTATTGGCCTGTGTCACGTGGCGACCATCTATCGACTTCCATGCTAACACTGGATTCATCCTCTTAAAATCCGGACCAGTCCTGCAATAAAAGGCTGTCACGTGGCACGAGGTGTAGCGGTTACGTCCATTTTGGGGACCAAAGAGCAGCGTCCAAACAAAATCCTATAATAAAACAAAGAATAAATTTGGTTCAAACATTATTAAGCATAACATATGAAGGGCGACATTAGATCGATGAATAGTGGCAGAAGCAAAAGATGGAGTACAACCAACTCTATAACTTTAGCCCAAAGGTAATCGGTAAGTAGGTTCTTTTTTTAGTGCCCATTAACCTTATGGTTTTGACAGTGTCGACCTATGAATTGGATCTTTAAAGCCAGTCTTGCCTATGAAAACAAGATGAAGGTTAAGATAATCCACAAAGTCTTATTATTAATCATAGTTTTTTTTCTTTTTTTTCTTTTTGAGAACAAAGTAAATCCCATTCATTAAATAACTGGATTGATCTTATTAAAAAAGATACTATGGTGAATCCGACGAATATTCTCAATAATGTTATTACTATAGAGAAGTTCAAGTCAACATTGACTTATATTCAGGTTCTCAACCAGGAAGGGTCGCAACCTACGTAGAAGCACATATCAGTTTCGTAGTTTTGGTCAAACTTGTGTCAGATTAAAGTTTTACAATATTACTTGAAGACTGTGTCGATGGACAAGGGGGTATGAAAGAAACTAAAGATTAAAGGAGCATGTAGACATTTGCAAAAACTTTTCTAAAGGTGGTTTATTGAGCTTAAACCAAGGTGGAGATTGTTATAGTGTCGCTCGTGTTCAACAAGAAGAGCGACGAGCGTCATCCGATGATCGAAGGAGCTCAAGAGGACTCTAGGACATAAAGCAGAACTCAAAGTTGTAAGTCCCAGGGCGGATCAAAGATGGTAGAACACGGACTATTAACAGAGCTCCAAGCGTGACCCGAAAGTCCGCTCTCTAATAGAATCCAAGTTGTCTTCGAAATCAGAGATTCACACAAGAGTTTCTCATCTGTTATTCTCGAATCCAATAAAGCACGAACCAATAAAGGTTACAAACTGACTTCGAAGAAAATAAAGATTACAACTAGCAACAAGAAAAATCATTCTTCTCTTTATGTTCACAGACGCTATAATGAGAAAGAACAAAGCAAAAAAAAAACTAAAAAAAACTCCTTGTTGGGGTGGTCAATACTATCGTTGCTTAAAGCAAGATTTGCCGTATAGACGATCTGCCCCCAGAAACAAGCAAGCTCATAAAATGAGCTTCTGGAACGCTCTTGGTCTCCTTCGGATCACTCTAAAATCCAATATGTGGGAGGGGTGCTAGGTTAACTGGCCGCATACGCTCTGGTGCTATCGATTTTTTTCCAAACCCAAAATAAAAGAGAAGCTCCTCTATATATAGAATAAAATAGCACATATACGGCATGAGAAAGCTCAGGCTGCATATGCGCCAATCGACCAGACACCAAGCTACATGTGTAGCCGAAGCCGCATGCGTTGCCGCCGCCACCGGTCACGCTTCTCAGGACAGCGCTGCCAAACGCAGCCAAATACCGAAAGCAGCAACCACTGTGCATAGACACCCCTCTGTCGTATAATCCGAATGGCACGGATAACCATGTGCTGCATACGCACCAATAGCATACTCTGTCCCCTCAATATACGACTTATTCTTACAAACTAGCTGGCTGTATAGCGTATGTACGCATAGCTCTTGGCCGTATAGTGCCTGGACGTATAGCGCCTGGACGCATAGCGCCTCGGCCTCATAGCCCTTGGTCGCATAGCGCCTCGGCCGCATAGCGCAATGAAGCATGCATCTGAGCAAACAACTATGCATGCAACTCGCATAGAAAAAGAGCGTATGAGCGCCATGCGACGACGTTGACGTGCTAAGTGCAAAGTGTGCCATCAAAGTGCCACTTTGCGCCCTTGAGTCCGAGTTTGAGTCGCTAAGCCCCTTCGGGGCTAAACTCCTAAGAAAAACTTCCCAAATGTGGTGACAAAATAAAGATTGTCATAAAGGAGTTCACACTTAATCCCTCTAGGAAAGTCAATTCACATGGGCCACCACCCCATGTGCATATACCAATACTAAGCATAGCTATATATTGAGATATACACATTGGTGGTTTTCCAATATGGTACTAAAACTCCCAAAGCTACGTAAAAAACACTAACAATCCCCCACATATATCACAATATATGGTCGAGCGTTCCTCATAGTTACTGTCTATCATGCATTAGGATAGATGTCGCCCACGACTTGAATCTTCTCGCATGGGTGAAACAGCAGAATGATATAAGAATGGACTATGCCTTGAATTCTGAACCATAGCTGCTATTCTTTCTAGTCTCACAATGACATCAGCTATGCCTCCGGTCGCATATTAAAGGCCATATGCTGACCTGGTCTCAGTGTATGTATCTAGGGCGTCTATAAGCTTTTTCTCAAGAGACGGCCTATATCTTTATCCATATACTTAGGTGAGTTCTTCCATTATAGAGAGTTTATAACCCGGCATAAAACTTTGTGCTTCTGTGCGGTGCTACGCCGCTATGATATGGCTGCCCAAGGCCGAGGATCCTCCTCTTATGGTGTCATACCACTGTAGCATGAGTACACATGCCTCTTAGTAGTGTCGTTAGTACATACAACGTGGAACCTTACGCTCATGTGCGGTGTTACACCGTTGTGACATAGTTTGAAGCCGAGGTTCACTCCCTTATGTTGTGTCACCCACTGTGGCATAAGGTCACAGGCCTCTTAGTAGTGTTGTACTACCACTCACTTTATTCCTTCAGTATTAGGCTAACTGCCTATGTGCGACGCTACCGCCGTTGTGACATGGCCCAAAGCAGAGGTTCACTCCCTCGTATGGTGTCACGCAACTGTAGCATGGGATACGAGTCCCTTGTAGTGCTGAAATAACTCATGTTTTCTGTAACGCACTCCTGACATTCACTCTGTCCGAGAACTCATTAAAGCGTCAAGGCCATCCTCCCACAGAAAATATTCTATTTAAGAATAAATAGTTGACCACAGTGGTTTCAGGTACGTATCCTACAAAGTCCCTGAGGGCTACCCATTGTACCTAATATTTTCTTGGTCAATGGTCCTCCCTTGAACCAATAGCTAGATGCCTGATAGATTTTTCTTTAAACCAATGGCATAAAACTAAATGGTATGATTATAAAGACACAATATCAGAGGTCCTCCAAGCCCATATATGTTGTATCCTTGACTATGTGCGATGTTACTGCCGCTGTGACATGGCCTACAGCCGAGGCTTTACTATGTCGAGGTTCCTCATGGTAGTGTCACCCCACAATAATATGGAGTACTAAGCTTCTTTATAGTACTTGACTCTGACCACATGCGGTACTACTACCGCTATGATAGGTTTTGAAGCCGAGGCTTTACCCTATCGAGGTACCTCATGGTGGTGTCACCTCACGATAGCATGGAGTACCATGCTCATTTATAGTTCTTACGGTCAACTGGCGCTTAAGGCCTATCATGAATGGATATGCCAGAATCACCTAGCTCCGAATATTTAAACATTGTAATGGTACTACCCATGATGCATTCATGTAGCATTTTGAGATGATCTACTAGAATCACCTAGCTCCGAACATTATCTGTTACTATGATATCATCCTTGAGGTATTCAAGTAGTATTTTGAACGGATCTTCCAGAATTATCTGGCTTCGATCATTTAACCACTATAATGATCCACTCTAGTTGCGCTCATTCAGTTTCCTATGTTATACTCACAAAGTTCTCTTATTATTATTGAAGAGATAATTAGATGCCACTGCTGTAGCTTCCTAGTTTTTACGGTATGTCAGTATCACCCAAATCTGTGTACCATCCATAGGAAGATCATCTGAGAGCTTCCAAAACCATTCTGTTTTATATGATGCATCTTGATAGTACAAAAAACTATGAGAGTAAAAATTATTTCTTTGACTTCCACGATATAGCAGTATCACCCCTGGAGAAGTTATGTCCTCCTGTGGATCTTTCACTCTTCTTTTCTGAGCACCAACTGGCATCACCGAAGTCTTCATTCGTATCTGGATAACTGCTGAAGCGCAGGATATACCACTGAGTCTACTTGAGAATTTTGATGACTCTCTTCACATCTTTCACTGTTCAATAACACACATACTGCTCGTGAACTTGAATCAACATCCCTATAATAAGAGCTATATCAGGCCCGGTGGTACTCGCAGCTTGAATCATTCATCTAATGATGCTCGAGTACACCAACTGTCTGATACTTTTTCTTGGATTTAGCTTCATCTTTATGTCACACCTGAGGAGTATCGTCCCTGATACCCAAAGTGTCTGATTAACTATTCATGCAGAGAGCTTCTGACTAAGCAATCCCACATATGGTTTGGATTATCTTATATCTTCAGGATGATATCCGCAAACCCATGTCCAGAGATTGGTCAAGAAGGACATCCTTGTTCTAGTGATACTTCTATATCCGCAGCTGGGACTAGCAAGTCGTCCATATAGATACAAAGGATGACTCCTTCATTGTCAGCGAACTTTGTGTACACACACTTGTCTGTCTTGCTGATCCTGCGACAACTTTGACTAGATGACTTGTCAAACTTCTGCTGACACATCATAAAATTTGCTACAGGCCATATAGAGATATCACCAACCCACAGACTGTCTTCAAACCTGAACGACAATAATTTTGTCTGTTGTCCATGAATCTCTTATGTCAGTCATTCTTAAAGACTCGTTGTCTTCACTTCATCAGATAAGCATTAAGCTTATAAATAGCAGCTATGGAAATCATCATCCTGATATATAACACCCTCAACGAGGTGCCAAAGTATGCAATCCCCTGTATCGGAGAAAACCCTTAGGCAGCTAGCCTCAACTATTCTGTTTGCTTTCATATTCTTCTACTGAATATCTGAATATCTATAAGCATCTGCCTTATCCAAGCAAACAAAATAGTTGAGTTCATAGCATTTTCCCCCATAATAATATTTGGTTGTTGATCAATCTGCATGAAGGAACTATTGTACAAGATCATGTGGGTAATAAAGAAAAAATTCACTCATGTCCTCGGGTGCTCCTCGGGTTCACCATCTTGAGGCAAAAAGTATGGGAGATCCTGCGATTCTGCTACAAAATTTGGCCATACAAAACCAGTGGGGTCAGACCCCAAAACAGCAAGTACCACAAGGGAACCAAACTTAGGAACTAAAAACTAGTATGCAAATAAATTAATAAAAAATAGTACAAGGAATATTTAAATAAGTGCAGCAGGTAAAAATAACAGTTAAAGAAGCTCTGGAGTATTAAACAGGGATATCTGGAGTCGGGCTTCAATTACTGTTCTCAAGATCAGTTGTTGAAAATAAATCAGGACGAGACTAGAATAGACTGAAAAACAGGCAATCACGACCAATCATGCCCTACGGCTTGCTATCATTAACTAACTAGGGTTATCACAGTCCTAGTTACTAACATATGCAGTTTGAGATTTCTGACAGCCACATGCCCTGTAGACTATCCGGGTTATCCAAACAAACATGTACATAGTATAGATATATCAGGTATAATCATTTATTATCTTTTCTGGTAGTGCAACACTCGACGGTGTGCTGAAAGTGTGTCCCTCACGACGGAGAGCTCCAAATCTATCAGATGTCGCTGGAATACCGGAATTGCATGTAGCCAGAAAATCTCTCTAGATATTTTCTAGATTATTATTATTATAGTTATTAGCCTGGTCGATTATCAAGGATTTTTGACATGGTGCTCAAAAATCTGCCTTAAACATTATGCAAGACAAGATAATAACTTGACGAGTTAAATCAAAATCAACCACGGAAATACAGGTTATGCAATACATGTGCTACTAATAGCCATTGATTAGGACAGTTACAGGAATTATCAAGTCAGGAGTGCGCTACGTCGAGTCACTATAAGGAGTATCAAGATCATGAGTAATTATCAATACAAGATCAAGATTATCAATATAGGATCAGTTATATGTCAAGATACAGGAGTTCATTTGTAATGTACAATCACTAGATTATGTCAGAAAATTAAGATCAATATCAAGAATGTCAGGTTCAGAAAATAACCAATATTAACTAAAATAACAGGATAAAAGAGAACTAGAGAACCATTAAGAGTTAAGCATGTTAAAGAGAATACTGGCATACAAGCACATAAATTAACAATTCATGGTTGGCGCATAAAATCAGGTAAGAATAAAACAACAACGCACAATGGATCAAAACCACCATTGACGCACGAACGGGTCTTGGAGCACAAAAGACATATTTGGCCCACAAACGGATCTTGACGCACAAATAGCTAAAGACAGATTTGGCGCACAAACGAGTCTTGGCGCACAAATGGCCAAAGACAGATATATCGCACAAACGGGTCTTGGCACACAAATAAGTTCAAGAAGGTTTACTAAAAGACAAAACATAAGTCTTGAAGTATGGCACAACAGTCGAGACAATACTGCAGTCGAGAACATAATTCTCGTGAATGGTCAGAAGTTATTGCATAGTCATTAAGTAATTTGTATGGCTACAAAGTGCGTCGTCCCTGTAAAATGCCACATAGTGCGACACACAGTAGAGTGCGCCATTCTCCAGAAGAAAAAAAGTGCGCCGGTAAGAAAATTTTACCAAAGTGCGCCAACTCTGCAATATCTGCAAAGTGCGCCAACTTAGCTATTTAAGTGGCGTACATACTTGATGACTTGTAGACCCATTCAAAAGTGCACCAAATAGGATTGGCGTACTTTTGAAGGAATTGTCATAGAACAAAACGTACGTAGGAGTAGAGAAGTGCGCCTAGAGTACTCAATATATCTTGGAGCACTTTCTAAGGAATTTGTGAAACACACACAAATACGCTCACTGAAAATTTGCCTATGTGATAAGGGTTTCCTGTGTACTTTTTGTATATATTCTCAGGCAAACTTTGCATTCTCCGACTTGTTGTTCTCTGTCTCCAAGAGCAACAATACAAGAAAATAAAAATCATTATGAAGACGGGTTCTAAGTATTAAGCAAATGAAACATATCAAGTAATTAAACAAGTTAAACTAAGAATCAAGGCAAGATCCATGGTTGTTCCTTCAGTTGGCAAGATGTACTTACCTACGGTCAAGTTCTAGCCTAATACTACCAAGGTTACCCACAGTCTAGGCCAAGCTCGGTTGCTCTCAGTGAAGGCTGAAGAAGTAAAAAAGGAAAGAGAAATAAAAGAAAAGAAAAAGTGAAGGAAAAAAGAAATATTTGCTTATATAGGCAAATGGTTGATTGTAGGCCATTGGATCATAATCCATGCCTCTCACCCGGGTTCATCACAGCAACCCTCCAAGAAAATCAAGGGACCAACGGTCCAAAGTATGCAACTAAGAAAAAATTATAAAAATAACCTAATCAGTGCATGAGTGGCATAAGGCAAGATTTGTATACTCCCTAATTTTTTATTTTAGTATTTTTATTAGATTTCTTTTGGCTATTTTGCTGGTTAATTAGAAAACAACTTCTTTGATTTAATTATTTATAAAAATACTTATTTAATATTATTTTTAGGCTATTTTAGATTTTTTTTTTGAATTTTTTTAGAATCTTTGGGTAATTAAAACCTAGAAAACATAATTTTTTAGGGCTTCCATGATTTACTATGAGACCATACTTATATTTTTTTACCAACCATTTATTTTAGGGTTAAAATGATTAAATATATTTTATATAATTTATTTAGATTTTTTTGAAATATATTTTGATTTATTTGGTTTTAAAATAGGCCAATAACTAATTTTTTAGGACTTTTAGAATTACTGTAGAAGCCTATGACCATAAAATGGCCCCAAGTATTTTTTTCTAGTATTTATAATATTATTTAACATTTTATAGAATTATTTTGAAATTTTTTGACATTTGTACATATTTATTTGGGGTTAATTAGTTTAAAAATCGATTAATAAATAATTTCTGGATATTAAAACCTATTTAAATACCCAGTCAGCATACACAACCAGCCCTAACCTACTCACCTGGGCCCACATATTGGTTAATGCCTATATATATGTGTGTATATGTAGGGTTTCATTATTTTCCTCAAAATTAGAGGAGGGAGAGAGATTTTGAGGAGGTTTCATCTAGGGGTTTCTCCCAACTTCGTGAGGCCATAACTCCTAGTTCCGGACTTCAAACGCATTTTCGTTTCTTGTGTTAGAACCGTCTCGAGGTATAGTTTCTGAATACCTAATTTATTTTCATAAATTAGGAACCTAAATTTTTGAAAAATTCGTTGAGTGTCAGTTGTCCAAATTCTGACATATTTTGGTGTTTTCGAGATTTTGGGAGATTCCGAACTCAGAATTAGGATCTGTTTGAAGTTTCAAAAATCTAACATTATAAAATATAACATATATTTTTATCAAAATTTAATATCATAGTTTACTATTCTAGAAAATTTGTGAAACCAAGAAGTAACTAGAAAACTACCAAAAACTGTCATTTGTGTTATGGTTTTCATATATTGGAGTTGCCATATGCATACAGCTGGTATGCTCACGTATTCCTAATTCTATGTATTTTGGGATTGGGGTATGACATATTTTTGTGATGGCCCATACAGGTCGAGAATATATTGTCTCAGTTACCTTACTATACCAAGGAATCTTGCGAATAGGATTATAGTCTAGGATCTTATCCACTTATTTAAATCACCTTTCTTGATTTCATTTTCGAACCCTCATTTGACTACTTGGATTGCATCTTGTTTGATCCTTTCACAATGTCAATCTTATCTTTTCTTTTGTGCTTGATAGATGTTAGGAAGGTAACTTGTACTAGGTATATATGCTTCATTGGTAAATTATACCATTAGTTGAGTTCTTGTAAGTTGGGTAGGGTAGATTAGTTTAAAGGATAAAAAGAATAGTATATAAACAATAAGAAAGAAAAGTGTTATGATGGGTCACCATAACCTTTTAAAAAGAACTGCTAGTTGGCAATGAAGTGTTAATGACTATAGAAAATTATTACAAATATAATTTAGTTATAATTTTGAGGACAAATTCTTGTAATTTGGGTAGAATGTAAACTCCCTAATTTTATATTTTTTATTTTAGTATTTTTATTAAATTATTGGATTTTATTTGGCTATTTTGTTGGTTAACTAAAAAATAAATCTTTGATTTAATTACTTATATAAATACTTATTATAATTATTTTTAGGCTATTTTAGAATTTCTTTGATTTTTCTAAAAATTTTGGGCAATTAAAACCTAGAAAACGTAATTTTCTAGGACTTTTATGATTTACTGTGAGACCATACTTACTTTTTTTTACCAAACATTTATCTTAGGGTTAAAATGATTAAATATATTTTATGTAATTTATTTAGATTTTTTTGGAATTTATTTGGATTTATTTGGTTTAAAAATAGGTCAATAAATAATTTTTTTAGGACTTTTGGAATTTACTGTAGAATCCTATGACTATAAAATGGCCCCAAGTATTTTTTTTAGGGTTTATAATATCATTTTACATTTTCTAGAATTTTTTTGGAATTTCTGATATTTCTACATATTTATTTTGAGTTAATTAGGTTAAAAATTGATTAATAAATGATATCTATATATTAAAATATATTTAAATACCCAGTCAGCATACACAGTCAGCCCTAACCTACCCGCCTGGGCCCACCCGTCGGCTACTGCCTATATATATATATATATATATATATATATATATATATATATATATATATATATATATATATATATTGTGTGTTTGTGTGTGTGTGTGTGTGTGTGTGTAGAGTTATATTATTTCCGTCGAAATTAGAGGAGAGAGAGAGAGAGAGAGAGAGAGAGAGACTTTGAGGAGGTTTCATCTAGGATTTTTTTCAACTTCGCAAGGCCATAAATCCTAGCTCCGGACTCCAAAAGTATTTTTG
Organism: Iris macrosiphon; assembly: GCA_036927795.1. Lineage (NCBI taxonomy): Eukaryota > Viridiplantae > Streptophyta > Magnoliopsida > Asparagales > Iridaceae > Iris > Iris macrosiphon. The sequence continues at coordinate 152,731,740 of JAYESA010000008.1, forward strand.
TTTCTTGCGTTGGAACTGTCTCGAGGTATAGTTTCTAAATACCTAATTTTTTCATAAATTCTAAAACTAAATTTCTGGAAAATTCGTAGAGTGTCAGCTGTCCAAAATCTTACACATTTCGGTGTTTTTGAGATTTCAGGAGATCCCGAACTCTGAAGCATAATTCGTTTAAAGTTTCAGAAAGTATACATGATGACATATAACATATATTTTTCTCAGAATTAAATATTCAATTTTATAATTCTAGAAAATTCGTGCAACCTAGAAGTAACTAGAAAGCCACTGAAAACTGTCACTTGTGCGTCATATGGACGATAATTCTTTACCAGTTCAAGATTTGGTCAATCCATTGATTCCAGCATTCATGTAGTGCTGAAATAAACATTATTTCATACACAAATCTTGGTTTTGTATAGTCTGAATTTTTGGTCAACAAAATGTCTCGATTTGCGTGCCACGGATCCCAAATTCTTAAAATTAATTTTCTTTAAACCAAAATCTAGAATTAGTCTTAAAATTAGAATATAATTAAATTAAATTAGTATTTTATTTAGAATTAAAATAGATTAGACTAGAAAATTTATCCAACCACTTTTGTAGATCTAACTTGTTTAATTTATGTCACGGATAGATCAGACGACGTCTTGAGTTACGACTTCCTCCTTTTTTGGAGCAGGCAAGATACCTTACCAACTCTTATACAATATTTGCATGCTTTTTTTCAGTTATTATTTTATTTTCGTATATAGTTTCTTGATGCTCTTTGTCATATTTGAATTGTCACATGATGCTCTAGTCTTATTTTCTTATTTTACGTGCACGTACATTATTTGCCTTCAATATATGCTGCTCATCTCTACTTTCTCGTCACGTATAAGATATATGCTCTACATTGTGCGTACGATATGATATAATCTTGTGGCCCCATATTAAACTTGACTTGCCATTAGTCCATGACCTTGTCTTGACCGATTTGACCGATTTGACTTGATTCCTTAGTTCCCTAGGCGAGAATATCGTTATTAGGCGTTGGCTATTGTGATCAAATTTTGACTCGTTAGCACCTCACCGGGCTGCGATAGAAATTTGTTCACTTGACCCCTCGGTCGTTAGGGCCTCACCGGGCTGCGATAGAGACCAGTGATATAACTATTAGTGCCTCACCGGACTACGATTCCTATTACCCGATTTACCTATAGCCATGACTGATACCGTTGTTTTCATGGCATGCCACCCTCTTAGATGTCATATTGTCATAGTTTTACCGTTTGTTGTGGTTATTTTCTTGTCTCTCTTGCATGTTTATTTACTGTACTTTTGGCATATTTATATGTATCTTGTTACTTCCCTCTGAGGACCTGGTCCCTTTTCAGTGTAGACGATCATGACTATTTGCAGGAGCACGGATCAGAACTTGCTACTCCATTCTCTTTCGAGGAGGTCTTTCCTTCGAGCCTCTCTGATCATTAGATGATGTACTTATTATATTTTCTTCATATTCTAGTTTGGTAGTAGATTTGTCTTCACCCAACCATTGCTCTTCTCAACTATTTCATACTTGGTTCATTGTCATATTTAGTTATTTATTTCTATTGGTTTTGTGGATGAAATTAGTATTTCCTGTGACTTGTGACATTATATACCACTTGTGAATTATTATTCATAATACAACGTACGTATGTGTTATGGTTTTCATATATTGGAGTTGTCATATACATACGGCTGACATGCTCACGTATTCCTAGTCCTACGTATTTTGGTAGTGGAGCGTGACATATTATTGTGGTAGCCCATGCAGGTCGAGAATATATTGTCTCGGTTATGTTACTGTACTGAGCAAGCCTACGAATAGGATTAGAGTCTAAGATCTCATCTACTTATTTAAATCACCTTTGTTGATTCTATTTTTGAACTCTCATTTGACTGTTTGGATTGCATCTTGTTTAATCCTTTCACAACACCAATCTTATCTTTTCTTTTGTGCTTGATAGAAGTTAGAAAGGTGACTTGTACTAGGTATATATGCTTCATTGGTCAATTATATCATTAGTTGAGTTCTTGTAAGTTGGGTAGTGTAGATGAGTTTAAGGGATAAAATGAATATTGTACAAACAATAAGAAAAAAAAGTGCTATGATGGCTCACCATAACATTTTAGAAAGAACCGGTAGTTCGCAATGAAGTGTTAATAACTATAGGAAATTGTTACGAATATGGTTTAGTTTTAATTTCGAGGACAAAATTCTTGTAATTTTTAATTTTTAATTTTTAATTTTTAATTTTTAATTTTTAATTTTTAATTTTTAATTTTTAATTTTTAGGATTACTTTTGATTATTTTGTTGGTTAATTAGAAAATAACTTCTTTAATTTAATTACTTATATAAATACTAATTTAGAATCATTTTCAGGTTATTTTAGAATTTCTTGAATTTTTCTAGAATTTTTGGGTAATTAAAACCTAGAAAACCTAATTTTTTATGACTTCCATGATTTACTGTGAGACCATAATTACATTTTTTACCAAAAATTTATTTTCGAGTTAAAATAATTAAATATATTTAATTTAATTTATTAAAAATTTTTTGGAATTTATTTAGATTCATTTGGTTTTAAAATAGGCCAATAACTAAATTTTTTTAGGACTTTTGAAGTTTACTGTAGAAGTCTATGACCATAAAATGGCCCCAAGTATTTTTTTCTAGGGTTTATAATATTAGTTTACGTTTAGTAGAGTTTTTATGAAAAATTTATATTTGTACATATTTATTTTTAGTTAATTAGGTTAAAAATTGATTAATAAATAATTTCTGGATATTAAAACCTATTTAAATACCCAGTTAACATACACAATCAGCCCTAACCTACCCGCATGGGCCTACTCGTCAGCTACTACCTGTATATATATGTGTATATATAGGGTTTCATTATTTTCGTCGAAATTAGAGAAGAGAGAGAGAGAGAGAGAGAGAGACTTTGAGGAAGTTTCATCTAGGGTTTCTCCCTACTTCGTGAGGCCATAACTCCTAGCTCCGAACACCAAACTCATCTTTGTTTCTTGAGTTGGAACTGTCTCAAGGTATAATTTTTGAATAACTAATTTATTTTCATAAATTTTGAACCTAAATTTCTGAAAAATTCGTAGAGTGCCAGTTGTCCAAATCTGACAAGTTTCCGTGTTTTCGAGATTTTGGGAGATCCCGAACTCGGAATCACCATCCGTTTGAAGTTTCAGAAAACTTACATGATGAAATATAACATATATTTTTCTTAGAATTATATAGGCTAGTTTACTATTATGGAAAATTTGTGTAACCTAGAAGTAACTAGAAAACTACCAAAAACTATCATATGTGCGTCATATGGGCGATAATTCTTTACCGGTTCGAGATTTGGTGAAACCGTTGATTCTAGAATTCATGTAGTGCTAAAATTTATAGAATTTCACACACAAATCTTGGTTTTGTGTCGGTTGAGTATTTGGTCAACAGACCGTCTCGATTTGCGTGACACGGATCCCAAATTCGTAAAATTAATTTTCTTTAAACCAAAATCTAGAATTAGCCTTAAAATTTGAATATAATTAAATTAAATTAGTATTTTAGATTATTTTATTCAGAATTAAAATAGATTAGACTAGAAAATCTATTCAACCACTTTTGTAGATCTAACTTGTTTAATTTAAGTGACGGATAGATCGGACGACGTCTTGAGTTGCGACTTTCTCCTTTTTCGAAGAAGACAAGATACCTTGCCAACTCTTGTACAGTATTTGCATACTTTTTTTTCAGTTATTATTTTGTCGTATATAGTTTTCTGATGCTCTTTGTCATATTTGAATTGTCACATGAAGCTCTAGTCTTATTTTCTTGTTTTACGTGCACGTATATTATTTTCCTTCCATAAATGTTGCTCGTCTCTACTTTTTGTCACGTATATGATATATGCTCCACCTTGTGCGTATGACATGACATGATTGTGTGGCCACGTATTAAACTTGACTTGATTTCTTAGTTCCCTAGGCGAGGATATCGTTATTAGGCGTTGGCTATTATGATCAAAATTTGACTCGTTAGCACCTCACCGGGCTGCGATAGAGATTTGTTCACTTAACCCCTCGGTCGTTAGTGCTTCACCGGGATGCGATAGAGACCAGTGATATGACTGTTAGTGCCTCACCGAACTGCGGTTCCTATTACCCGATTTACCTATAGCCATGATTGATACCGTTGTTTTCATGGCATGCCACCCTCTTAGACATCGTATTGTCATAGTTTTACCATTTCTTGTGGTTATTTTTTTGTCTCTCTTGCATGTTTATTTACTGTACTTTTGGCAAATTTATATGTATCTTGTTACGTCCCTCTGAGGACCTGGTCTCTTTTCAGGTATAGACGATCACGACTATTTGTAGGAGCACGGATCAGAACTTGCTTCCCCATTCTCTTTCGAGGAGGTCTTTCCTTCGAGCCTCTCTGATCATTAGATGATGTACTTATTATATTTTCTTTCATATTCTAGTTTAGTAGTGGATTTGTCTTCACCCAACCATTGCTCTTCTCGACTATTTTATACTTGGTTCATTGTCATATTTGGTTATTTATTTCAATTGGTTTTGTGGATAAGATTAGTATTACCGGTGACTTGTGACATTATATACCACTTGTGAATTATTATTCATAGTACATCGTACATATGTGTTTCCATATATTGGAGTTTCTATATGCATAAGGCTGACATGCTCACGTATTCCTAGTTCTACGTATTTTGGGACTGGGGAGTGACAAGATGTAAGTAATTAAACAATAAGCAAGATATACATGTATTAAATGTGTATATCAGATACGTATACTAGAATAGTTAGACGAGTCTCACATTAATTCCATGTTCTGAGATGAACGTTTCGAATCCAAGAAATGATACTCGTTCCATAGTCAATTCCATAACCTAAGCTGAATGATGGGAATCCAAAAAACGATACTCGTTTCATAGTCAATTCCATGTTCTGATATAAATAATGCGAATACAAGAAAGGATATTCTTTATCTTGATTACTTCTGAGTCTATTGAGTTACAGACCGGTTTGACACTCAGCTTCAAGCTTGAAGTCCCTGATATTCTCGAACGCTTTATCTTTCGATTAGGAGAAGATACGCGAACGCATTTTCTATGGATAAGTGGGACCTCTTCTGGCATTGAGTACTGCATCATAGTTGCCTTGAGTACTGCATCATAGGTGGAATAATCGTGACCCACCATGAACTGATAAATCTCTAATGCTAATCCTGCTCGAATCTTTTGGCTTGATCCTCCTCGAAAGCTACCATATGAGGATCAAATCGGCTAAGTCGGCAAAACTCGATTGCATACTGGTCAACTAATCGCGTCTGCTGTTGAAGGTTGATGAACTGCTGATGGAGCTGGAACTTGATGGTTGTGTAAAAATACTTCTCTTGGAAGCGCTCCATGAACGTCCTCCAATTAATGGTCTTCGAAAGCGCCATTTCTTGTGCTATCACCAATCTCGGGCAAGATCTGTTAGTTGTAGCTTTACAACTGCTACCTTCTCGTCCTCGGGAGTCTTAGTCACATTCAGAATTATCTCGAAGTCCTGGAGCCAAGAATATATTAAAATGGCATCCTCCGTACCGAGGAACTTGGTTGGACGCAAGAGACTAACGTTGGTCGCCGAGTTGAGATTATAATGTCCACTAGTCTCGAGGGCTACTCTAACTCCCTGGCAAAGAGTAGTGTTGGTTTGTTCCTACCCTTGCTAAAACTGCTGGCAAAGTTGGACCACTTGTTGCTGAAGTTGGAGCAATTTTTTTGTTGTTGTACCATTATCATGGCTTGGATCATTTCTAACATGGTCTATGAGCTTGCCTTCTCTAGTTGTACTATAAAAAATGGGGGTGCTGGCTGGACTGGCTGAGTTGACTGGGATGGAATGAACGGCGGAGTGGACTGGACTAGCCACCCTGGCAGCTTAATACACTGATCGAACATGCATGATTTAAGCAGCCAGTTGATGAGCTACTGACGCTTGCCCATGGTTCAACGACGGGGCCTAATCCTGGCCTATTACTGGATCTGCTAGCGGTGTAACGGAACCCTCAGAATGAAGAGCAGGTGGGGTGTCCCAGAAGGATAAGGACACAAGAAAAATCAAACAGGGACGAGAATGGAACAATCATGCCCAGCAAGTTTACAGTTTAAGGGGAGCAGGAAGTACAAGTTACAAGTGGAGTTCAATCGAAGATAAATAAAGGATTAAGATTCTAACAAGATGAGTCCCCCCACAAAGCTAAAAAAATGACATGCATGGGTTACCACAAAAACTTCGTCGTGCCCCGATCCCAGAATACTGGATAAATACGAGGACTAACACGGCCAACCACACCTTGCAAAATACCAAAATAACCCGCAATATGCTAAGGTTGTCTAAAAGACAAATGGGTGGACTCTAGCATGCTATGACGTCAGTCCTAAGGCCGACAAATCCTAGTATCTCAATCCATCAACAATAATTTCAAGAGTATATCACACATGAATGTAAAGAGGCATCCCAAAATATATACCACACATGATATACTCTAATTCTAGGTCATGGACATGCTTAACTCACTGGCACTTGCTACTTAGGATACTATACAAAATACTGCTAAGATACTACCTCCTTGTTCTGTTTCAATCACCAAAACTTCTCAATCATTCATCTTGCAAGGAACACTTGTATACCTTTTCAATCATGTATTTTATTAGCACACCATCGTCAAACTTTAATACTTCCAATAGGACGTCTTACTTAAATCTTGTTACTGTCTACACAAGGCACCAGCTCTCATATGTATTTTAGATGACATCCTCATACCAAGTTACTCATGTATCTCCTCTATATCATTATATTAGTTATTAAAATGCTTGTGCCTAAACTTTTATAATACTAGAGGTACTCCGACTCTTGTTACTAGGGTACCTCTTTCTATCTGATATTTGGTGTAATTCATCATCTAACATTTGTTAATCATCCTAAGGTTCTTACCTATACATTAGTATCATAATACATACACAATTTTCTTCTAGCCATTACAATACCATGACATCTCACTGGTATCCTTATACCCCTCGGACTATTCGCTGATACATACGACCTCTATACTCAAAATTAGCAAGGTACTATACCTACTAAACTTACTCCTATATATATATATATATATATATATATATTGTCTTCCTTCTCTACTGCTTGGATCACTTGTACTATTACTCCCAAATATTTTTCTATCCATTAACTGATACATCAATCCAATTATCTCACAAGGTGCTTACTGTTACTAGCATATTACTCAACTAATCCCTGATATAGAAATACTAGCACTCTTGATATAGTAACACTAGCTTCCTAACTATATCGCATATGCCCTTAATATTCTAGGACACTAGTTTATCATTAGATCACATTATCACACTCACTAGAACTCATGATCACTTGCATCCAATGCTCTACTCATTAACTACTATAATAACATGTTTTACTTTACTCTCAAAGGCAGGCACATGGTTCTATATCTCTATTCATGTATATATATCTCTCCTTAAACCCTTTATAGACTGATACACTAATCAGTGATACACTACATATCTTCCATGACCAGTCTTGATATTTCTTAACCCACGACATACAATTAAAATTTTCTAATACTCATGCTTCCACTTTATGATACTCATGAACTTCCACACCGACACTCATCACCCATTGTACATTCTGTATACAATTTCTAGATATTCTTTTATATATTGCTTCCAACATATCACTGGCCTCAATATCAGGTGATATACCCATCACTAGTCATCTACTGGTACACTCTTATCTACTCACATTAATGCTCTACTTTTACCTGTAACACAAGTCCTGCAACCTTAGCATAATGTATTCTAATTCTCTCACACTCTCCTATACACTTATGGGTACCCTCCTACCATGGCACACTCACTAATACCCTTTATGCATATACATTTTTTTTACTCTTGACCCACCCAAGTATCAACCACCAAATTGAATATCATGCTCCATTAATTTCCAACATAATTTTCTTAATACTTAATTGTTTACATGGATCACTCAACTACATGAATTCATGACTATCCAGAACTGGCATGCTGACTCTAATACTAACTACTGGAACCATCGCTGATACTTTTTACTCCTCCTTCTACCTATAGTACCACTACTAACTATAATGATACCTTATCATAGAACTATTGCTACAAGGTACTACGCTATAGGTTATCTCTAGATTGATGCATATTGCTCATATGTCCAACCAAGAACCACTTATAGACTCACAAGCCATACTCCCAACAGTCAATACTGATACTCAAGAAACAGACCTAATTAAAAGTCACCAATTATCACACTAACAAGGAACCTTAATAAAATAAAGCTCTATAAGGTACTGGACTAAAGAACTGAAGGTATCTCTACTGCTAAGCTAAAGAAAATGATGGAACAAAGTCCTATAATAACAGAAGTGGATAAGTATTGAGATGATACTTTAAGAACCAATTTAAGATATAATCTAATAATCGTACACATCTGTCCAAAATTATGACACTCAAAATTCTCGCAAAGCTAGTAAGCATAGCTGCGATAAATGATAGATTCCATAACTTAGGTATGCACCTCTATAATCATGTCGTCTAGAATTATCGTTGTGCCAACTAGTATAGATACGAGAAATTCTAAATTTTATAACTAAGATATGTACATCCGAAGTCAGGTACCTATGTTTCTGCTACGCCAGCTAATATGGCTGCGATAAATTCTAGGCTCCATAACCAAAGTAGATATTTTATCTTTCTCACTGTCCTCATCAACATATGTCATCAGATGATACTGTAATTTAGTTCATAGAATTTATCTCGATATAAAATCAAACTCAATAACAAACACCAAAAATTAAATTCAACAACCAATCAACAAGAATCAAATTCAATAAAATAAAATAAAAATAAGTGAGAACGGACGAAAATAAGGGAAAAGATTTGAATTAGAATTTATAATAAGATTCTCAAGGGTCGTCCCAGGAATCTCTCAAAGAATTTGTGATTGAGTAACCTCTCTCATCCTAGTGTCCTATGTCCTATATCCTTTCGCAGGCTCGTAGTAGTACAACTAAGCCGTCGCACTACCACGATATCGCATAACTTGCGAAGCCTGACCTGCATGGGCCACCACTAAAAATATGTTATGACCCAGACCTGGATATTCGGGCATGAGTTGTCACCCTCACATTTCCATCTAAGGGTAGTTTGGTAATTATCATGGGTATTAATTATTTTAGAATTATTATTATTAATAATTATGCATGACTAATTTATTTATTTTATTTATTGCTAGTGTAGACTTGTTTGGACTTGTATAGTGGACCTAACCATTTAATTAGAGAGCATGAAACAAACTTTTGGACTAGTCTAAGTTGAGCCCATGAATTAGGCCCATGGATTAGGAAACATGATTAATTAGTGGAACCATTAGACTAGAACCTTCCCTCCCTAATTATTTCTTCATGAGAGGCCCCAAGGGGTATTTTTGACTTTGTATATTGCTTGGGGAAGGGTTTTTATCCAGCCATAATTGAGAGGAGAGAGAGTGCTCTCATTTTAGTTCTTCCCCAAAATTCTAGATCTAGTTTTTCCCCTTCCAATTCCCCATCAATTCCGCATCAATTCACCATCAATTCTCTTCAAATCTCTTCCTAAATTCAACATTGAAGCCTCTACATCAAGGATCTACAAGCAAGGAGCAAGGAACAAGGAGGAGGAGGCCAAGATCTACAAGGAGAAGAGCAACTTGTCAATTGGGACTTTTCATTGGGAATCCATCTCCCAATAGGTACAAATCAGTTTTCCCCCTTCATATAGGCTTTAGATCTGAGTTTTTACCATGAGAAACCACCCCACATGCATAGGTTACCCATAGGATTTGATTTGGAATTATTTGGAGACCTACGGTGGTAGTTATGTCCAATTTGGTGCCAATTTTGGGGGAATTCCGAAATTGGCACATGTAGTGTTTGTCAATAGATCTAATAGATCTAATTGACCATTGATTGTTTATTTGTAGCTTGTGTCGTGTCCACAATTGGATACATGTGGGCCGAATCTCGTCAATTTGACGAAACGGTGGATTTTAGGGGTTTTCCTCCGACACGGGGCCATGTGCGTATCATATGGCGACACGGACACGTAGACACTCTAAATTATATATGTATTGTTCATAATATATGTTTTAGGCTTGTACGTGTCCTCCGGGATACGTTTGGTTGTGAGTTGGGGGCCGTGTCGCAAGCGTATCATAGAAAAGTGTGATACGGGTGCGGTGCACCCCATGTGTTTGTGTTTTTGGCTTTTGTACTATACATACATATGTAAATATATTTGTATATGCTATCTATACTTTAATTGGAGCATATAATAGTGTACTTTGGGTTTTTGGTGTTTATGTGTGTCTATGTGTATTTAATAGAGTATCTACATTAATCTATATGTGTGTGTATATATATATATTGGTGTATATAGCTATATGTATTAATATCTATAGGTATATATATATATGTATTTGGCTTATATGATATATATATATATATATATGGGGATAGCTACATATTGGTTGTGTTTATATGCATTTAGATATTTGGTATATGTCTATATACATGTGTTAGTTTACATCTATATAGATATATATTTATGTTTGGTTAGATATCTATATGTGTGTATATATATATAGTTATACTTAGAGATTTTAGTGGCTGTGCATTGTGTGTCTGTGTGTGTTTGAGTGAGTGCAACCGAGCAGAAGTGTGGAGCAGCCACTGTGCAACCGAGCAGCAGCGAATAGCATTCACAGTTAGAGCAACCTGCAGCAATGTAACTGTGTGCAGATACACACAGCCAGGGCAGTGAGGACTACTATGTTGCTGAACACAGCAAGGGCAGTGAGGACTACTATGTTGCTGAACACAGCAAGGGCAGTGAGGACTACTGTGTTGCTGAACACAGCAAGAGACTGAGTCATGTTCACAGCAAGGGGACCTGAGACTCTACCTGCAGACTGTACTGTACCAGATTACTGAAGATTGCTAAACATCATCTACTGAATATCCTGAACTGAAGGAGACTCTCTGTTACAGAACTGATACTCCTGCAGTCTCCATTGCACAGCAAAGTGCAGTCCCTATTTCACAGCAATGTGCACAGCATGTATGAGGATTACCTGTGAACTGCACATTTCAGTACAGAGATAAACTGAAGACTTACCTGAACACAGCAAGGTGCAGTAGCAGTTCTCAGCAAGGAGACTGAACAGCAAGCAAGGAGACTATGCTGCCTGAACACAGCAAGGATTGACTTGAACACACCTACCTGCAGACACAGCAACTGAAGCAGCAACATCAGATTATACATTGGAGAAGTTAGCTAGTTAGATTATGCCAAGGTTTTGGGTATCAAGGTAGGTATTGGTGTTGTTAGTATGTTTATAACTATGTATACTAGAGGTTAGTGAGTAGTAGAGGTACTAGGGACTATGTTAGATATGTATATTAGTATAAGTAAAATATTAGTAGTATACTTGTTAGAAAGCAATTAGTTTTAGTTAAGGTATTGGTTAATTAGTTTAAGATATTAGTGTATACTTAGCATATTAGTTTGGGATACCTATTTATATTTTGTGTTTAGTTTTAGTTTTAGTTTACCTTGAGATACCAAAGTATCACCAAAGTATGGGTCGATACCCCAGGGTATTGAGGTTGAGTGTCGGGGTATTTGCGATACGCATTGGCACAAGGCCAAAGTATCATAATTAATTGTTTTGAGATATTATTATTATTATATATGACTTATGTATATATATATATAAACTATTTTCATATTAGAAAACCTGCGTATCTTAGGATACGGCTTCTTGATTTCATTGTGGTGTGTTAGCTTAGCTAGTATAGCATAGCTTCATAGTGTATTGACTTAGAGACTAGCATTAGACTCTTGCAACCTAGAAATACATTGGTTTGACTTAGAAACGGCGTATCGACCTAGAACTTCATCAACTTCATTATTTTCATCATTGAACCTTGTATTGATACAACATACCATATATAGGTTGTGAGACACCGGCTTGGGCATCGAGAGACACACTTTGCTCAGGACTTCAGGCGAGTACATTTCTCTGATTGTTTTCAATTCATAATGTTGTATATATGCATGTTCTAGATTAGTATACATTGATTCCCGACACAGTGATTTCACGGACTGGTGCTTTATGGATCCCGTCAGGAGGTGTTATCCCCTACCGTGTGCAACGGGTACCCAATGACATATATTTCATCGTGAGCATTGGGTATTGACTTTCATGTGCTTCTTGTGCATCCACTATTTCGTGTGCTAGTGTGACTATCGTGATCATGTACGTAACGTGTCGTGATTGGATCCATGAGTGTTGGTTGGGGAGGGGGAGTAGGAGTTGGTTATGTGATCAAAGCCCTCTTGATCTCATGTGCATGTCGATTATACACCTCACGTATAATGGAGTTACCTATATACCTCATGTGCAACCTAAACCGATCACATAACGAACTCTCACTCTAAAACACATAGTTAGTATTTCTTGTTCTCTACTTGCAGTTATTCTTGTATTTTACTTCCAGCTTATTGTGCCTATTGCCTGTTCACTTGTACAGTTTATTCCTTCTACTTGTGCATCTTGTATCATTTTTCTATTGCTTGTTATATATGCTCGATTATGTTATTGGAACTGCTTTCAGAGGTATGTGCTTCGCTCCAATCCTGACTGGATATATTTTTTCTAGATGATTGGCTAGAGGAGCTGTGTCCCACACATTACGGATCTCAGGAGGGTGAGACTTTAGAGGACACTCCCCTAGAGCCAGAGGACATAGTACCAGTGACTGAGGAGGTCTAGTTTTGTTTAGATGTTGTATTAGACTATATTTTTGTGGAGATTCACAGATGTACTATTGTTTCATTTGTAAAATTGTATCTTCTTCCCTTCGTTATTTCCATTCGTGCATTATTTCCTCCTTAGTTGTTTTGGTGATTGAGATTGATATATTTGTGAGATACCATATTGCTCCTCCGATTGGAGTTGAGATGATTGACAGGTACCATATTATATTGTTGAGATGTTAGATAGTTAAAAATGACCCAGACAGCGTTCTATCAGGGTGCGGGTCGTGATATGAGTACATGGTTACGCCCAGCCTACGTCACATAATCGACGATAAAATACTATCTGGGTCATTTCTAACTATCTAGCATCTCAATAATATAATATGGTACCTGTTAATCATCTCAACTCCAAACGGAAGAATAAAATGGTATCTCACAATATAATTAAACTCAATCACAATGAAAACTAAGGAAGATAAACACGAATGGAGCGAAGGAAAGAATAAGATATAAACCACAATCTAAAATAATATACAACCCAAAGAATCTCAATAATATAATATAATACAAGTCCAACAAAAATAAACTAGACCTCCTCGGGCTCTGCAACTAAGTCCTCCTGGTCTACCAAAGGATCCTCTAAAGATACACCGTCCTATGGACCGTAGAATGTGGGACACTGCTCTATAAGCCAATCATTTGGAAAAAATATTCAGTTAGGATTGGAGCGAAGTACATACCTCTGAAAGCAGTTTCAAATACATAATCGAGCATATATAACGAGCAATAAAAAAGGATACAAGATGCACAAGTAGTAAGAATGTACAATACAGGAGAAAACAACAATAAGCACAATAAGAACTGGAAAGTAAATACGGAAAATAAACTGTAAGTAGAAAACAAGAATACTAGCTATGTGGTTTAAATTGTAAGTTCGTTATGTGATCGGCTTAGGTTGCACATGAGGTATAAAGGTAACTCCATTATACGTGAGGTGTATAATCGACATGCAGATAAGATCAATAGGGCTTTGATCACATAACCAACTTCTACTCCCCCTCCCCAACTAATGCACATGGATCCAATCACGATACGTTACGTACATGAACACGATATAGTCACACTAGCACACAAAATAGTGGATACACAAGAAGCACATAAAAATCAATATCCGATGCACACGATAAAATATATGTGACTGAGTACCCTCTGAACACGGTAGGGGATAACACCTCCTGACGGGATCTATATAGTACCAGTCCGTGTAACCCAGTGTCAGAATCAAGTATGCAGTTCTAGAACGAGTGATATATACACTATCATGAAATAAAAACTAATAGAGAAATATACTCACCTGAAGTCCTGAGTAAGGTGTGTCTCTCGATGCCCAAGCTGGTATCACACAACCTATATATGGTATGTTACATCAATACAAGGTTATAAAATAGAAATAAGTTAAGTTGATGCAATTCTAAATCATAAAGCTATTTCTAGGTCAAACCGATGTAATCAAGGTTGCAAGAGTCTAAAACTAAGTCACTAAGTCGAAACACTATGAAACTATCATATACAATCCAAGCTAAGATACTAAAAGGCATTCAAAAAGTTGCATCCTAAGATACGCAAGTTCATTTATATGAAAATAGTATTTTAGATATATATACAAGTCATTATACTCAATACTTTATTAAAACAAGAAATTTAGGATACCTTGGCCTTGCACCAATGCGTATCGCACCTATCTCGATACCCAAACTTAATACCTTGGGTATCGACCTAATACCTTGGTAATACCTTGGTATCCCGAGGTAACCCAAAACTCAACATATAACTAATACCAATAGATATATAAAACCCCAAACTAATACTAGTTATAACTAACACTAATATATACATCTCAATATAACAAAGAACTAACTATAATATTAACATACATAGATATGTATAGTTAATATAACTAACTATCAAGATACACTACCTATTAGTATATGAGACTAACTATCAATCATAACATATATATACTAGTTTACATATCTAACTATCTACATAATCCAACATATACAACTAACTAACTACTATAGTAACTAACTAGACTAAACCAACCCATTACCCAATATCTTGAGTATCCCTCAATACCTTGACATTACCTTGGTATCCCAAGGTAATTCAAATCCTAATACATATAGCTAATATATATAGCTACCCCCATATACTAAACTATACTAACATAACTAAACTATTAAAACTATTAACTACTAACATATAATACATACCAATACATAGATACATATACCTACATAATAACTTACTACATATCTAACAAGTATATATATTCCTCTTACAACTATATATATATATATATATATATATATATATATATATATATATATATATATATATATATATATATATATATATATATATATAAATGCATATATATAAACCAACACATATGTATATACATATACATATACATCTATATATAACTATATACACTAGTATATACACACATTATAGTATCATATATATAATCACATATACGTACACGTATATATATAATTATGCAAGTATGTATGTATGTATGTATATATATATATATATATATATATATATATATATATATACATATACATATAACATATATAAATACACTACTATAATTAATAGCTATTACATATGTAGAAATATAGCTACATATATACATAATACATAGGTACATAAATATATGATACACTAACAGATAAATAAATAAATAAATAAATATATATATATATATATATATATATATATATATATATATTATAATAACTAAAAATAATGGAATAAAATGCACAAACACGTGGAGTGCATCGCTCCCGTATCCCACTAGATCTAGGATACGCTTGCGACATGAGTCCACCACACATCCAAATATACACCAAAGGACACGCGCGAGTCTAATATATTATTTATGAACAATACGAAGAGTTAAACATAATTTTACGTGTCTGTATCAAAATATGATATGCACAAAGTCCCGTGTCGGAGGAAAAATCTTCAAATCAACACGTATCACCAAATTGTTGGGATACGACCTACATGTACCCAATTTTGGATATGACACTAGCCCCAAACACACAAGCACATACCAAATTGATCTATAGGACCAATTGACACATAAAACAAATATCAATCTCGGAATTCTCCCAAAATTGGCACAAAAAGTACCATAACTTTCTCAATAGGCCTCCTATGAACACAAAATCAAATCCTATAGGTAGCCTATGCATATGGATTAATTTCTCATGGTTAAATCTTAGATTTAGAACCTAAATTAAGAAGAAAAACTGAATTATACCTATTGGGAGATGAATTCCCAATGAAACCTTCAAAATTGGTGAAATGAGCCTTCAACTTGTAGATCCAAGCTCTTTTTTATAGATCAATGCTTCCTCCTTGTAGATCCTTGCTCTACTAGTCTCCAATAGTGATTTGGTAAGGAATTTGGTGGAAATTTGGTAGGAATTTGATAGAATTTGGTTGATGAAAATGCTAGATTTAGATTTGGAATGAAAAATAAAGAGAGGAAGTTTTTATCCCCTTTATATAGGGCTCACTTTTCTCCTCCCTCAAGCTACTATGTAAAGTCTAAAATAACCCTTGAGACCTCTCATGAAGAAATAATTAAGGAGGGAAGCTTCTAGTCTAATGAGTTTAACATAATTTATCCTCCTCCTAATGATTGGGCTTCTAATTATTGAGCTCAAATCTAACTAGAATTAAATGTTGGTTCATGAGTCTAAACTAAACTAGTTAGGTCCACTAACACAAGTCCAGAAATAAATCTAACATGCTAACAATAAATAAATAATACAGTAAATAAATATTCAACATGCACAATATTTAATTAACTACCAAATGACTAAAATACCCTTTCCTAGAAAATGTGATAGTGACATATGCAATAATCCAAAAAAACTATGGCTTCACCATTGAGCAAAATATACTTGTCTGGAATGGCTTCTTAGCCTCTACCTCTTCACGGTCCAAGTGATCACAAACACCTCTTCTAGGGTTAGGGTTTGGTCTAGGGCAAGGAAGAGAAGAAGAAGAAATAAAAATAAAGGAGAAAGAGTGAAATAAAGAATGAAAGGGAGGAGAGAGACAACACCCATATATATACTGAGAAAAGGGAGATGGTTTAGTCTTGGGTTCAACCAAAATAAACCGAACCAAGTGTACATTCTACATGCGGGTCCTAAACTGGGTCTATGGCAATGCCAATGGATATTCTACGGGTCTCGGGTATTCTATCCAGACAACAGAAAATAAAATATAAAAGACAGAAACCATCATGTAAATACAACAAAAATATAATATAAAGAAAATTAAATTCTATAAATTCAAGAAATACCAAATGGGAAAACAGGTGTGATATCTCTACCCTCCTTAGAAAATTTTATAAAATTTTACCAAGGCTAGTCGAGGGAAGCATGCTAAAAAGCTCAAAAAATCATAAATTATTTATCCGAAAATGAATCACATCAAGTAAATAACTAAAAAGAAGAGATAACTGCATAAAGTAAATAATTGCTCATAATAATACGCGTAAAAATGGAGGCATATGGATATATATACCCCTAAGTCAGTCAAATAGAAATTCGTCCTCGCTAGCCTATGCTGACTCACAAAAATGGATAAGAACTAAGTCATGATGTAAGTTGGTACCAACGACTATATCGAGATCATGACTCTAATCTAGGACGTACCTTCACAATCGGAACACATGATGAACATCATGTACCACGAGATACGAAGGCGGAAGAGGAGGATGAGACACTCATCTCTGCTCGACAAAGGGATCGAGACGACTATTGTACTCTAGCTCAACAGAATACCAGATTGTTCGACAAGAATCCAAGAATAAGATAAACTAAGAAAATCGAAAATCTTACCCTCAATCGTAGCGCCTTCGGCAAACAACTGCTCTAGGTTGCCAAAAAATTTTGTACGCGCATGCCTAAGGGTTGTTGTTAGTTCTGTCTTGCTTACTGGACTTGTGCAAACTGATCCGGACGTTGCTGCTGGAACTGTCGAGTCTGCGTTGGGAGAAGACGATGGGCTAGTGGTCGAACTGCTAATGTTGGTCCCCTCGGGCCTTCAATCGATGCCTGGGATGGAGCTGGCAACTGTCAGACTGAAGAAGCCTCAGAGTACAAAAGCGGGCATAAACCAATCAAGTGGTCGGATGCCCTACATCTGAGACATTGGTCGTTGGCCCTCCTACACTGATCCCTGGTATGCCCTGGCTTGCCACAGTGGTCACATCCTACTGATGTTGACTGCCTCATAGACTGTACTGAGGTTATAGTCTATGCGGGAGTTACAGGCGGGCTAGGAGCTCTGATTGCTGGTGCTGGAAGTGATAACTAAATAATGATATCTCTCATTAATGAGTGGGAACTCTTCTGGCCTCCGGTCCTTGCTACTAATTTCTAGCTAACAAGTTCTTGGGACATAGCTCCCTTGAGTATTGCATCATAAGTGGCATAATCGTGACCCACCATGAACTGTTGAATCTCTATATGCAAAATCTACTCGAATATCTTGGCTCGATCCTCCTCGAAATCTACCATATGAGGAGCAAACCGGCTAAGTGGCAAAACTCGACCGCATACTGGTCAACTGATCTCATCTGCTGACGGAGGTTGATGAATAATTGTTGTAGCTAAAACTTGGCGGTTGTATGGAAATACTTCTCTTGAAAGCGCTCCTTGAACGTCCACCAATTAATAGGTTTCAGAAGCATCATTTCTTGTGTTTCCCACCAATCTCGGGCAAGATTTGTTAGTTGTAGCTTTACAAATGCTACATTCTCGATGGCCTCGAAGTCTGGAGCCAAGAATCTGCTGAAACGGCATCCTCCGTGCCGAGGAACTTGGTTGGACTCAAGCGACTAACGTTGGATGCCGAGTTGAGATTATAACGCCCACTGGTCTCAAGTGCTACTCAAACTCATTGGCAAAAAGTAGTGTTGGTTTGTTCCTACCCTTGCTGAAATTGCTGGCAGAGTTGGACCACTTGTTGCTAGAGTTGGAGTTGGAGTTGTTGTTGTTGTTGTTGTTGTTGTACCATTTTTATGGCTTAGATCATTTCTAACATGGTCTGCGAGACTGCTTGCTCTGGTTGTACTAGAAGAACTAGGGGTGCTGGCTGGGTTAGCTGAGTTGACTCGGCTGGTATGAACGACGGATAGGACTGGACTGGCCGCCCTGACAAGATTAGCGGATCCTGGCCTATTACTGGATCTGCTAGCAGTGCAACGGAACCCTCAGAAGCAAGAGTAGGTGGGGTATCCCTAAAGGATAAGGACACAAGAAAAAACAACAAGTGATGAGAATGGAACAATCATGTCAAGCAAGTTTACAGTTCATGGAAAGCGGGAAGTACATGTTACAAGTGGAGTTCAATCGAAGATAAATAAAGGATTGAGATTCTAACAAGATGAGTCCCCCCACAAATCTAAAAAAATGACATGCATGGGCCACCACAAAAATCTTGTCATGCCCCACTTCCAGAATACTGGATAAATACGAGGACTAACATGGCCAACCATACCATGCAGAATACAAAAGTAAGTCGCAATATACTAAGGTTGTCTAGAAAATAAATGGGTAGACTCTAGCATGCTATGGCGTCAGTCCTAAGGTGTAAACACCCTAATTTTTTTAGAATTTAATTTTAGAATTTAGTTTATTAGAATTATAAATTTTTGAGATTAAGGAAGATTTTTCTGTAATTTTTAGCTAATTATAATAAATATTCGTTCATGGATTTATAATTATGTGTATTTAATTAAATATTAATATAGTGCATAAATTATATTTTTTTGGTACTTAATTAATAATAGAATATTGTGTAATTTTTTTAGAATTTATTGGGGTCTAAAAGTATTTTTTTTGATAGCTAATTGCATACATATATATATATATATTATTTTAATAAACCAACCTAAAACAACCTAAACCAATCCAAACCAACCCAAACCAACCCAAACCAAACCAACAGAACCGGACCCATAACCGAACCGGAAGCCCACCAACCCAAACACAACAACCCGTCGCTATAGTAACTCAAACCTCCCCACCCCACCCCCACCCTACCCCCTCCCTGCACCCCATCGCTTCCTCTCCCCGAAACCTCCCCGACCCCTCATCTTCAGCTCCTTGTAACTCCCTCCCTGTCACCCTATTTAAACCCTAGCCTAGCCGACCACCACCACCATCATCTCCTCTACCACCCCGACCAACCCCGACCACCGACGATCGCTGGACAGTCGCCACAAGATGCCTCCGCACAGCTGCCAGAATCCTGAGCAAACAACACAGCGAGGTACACTACTTCTAGCCCTTGTATCTCCCAGCACAGTAATCCAAATAGCGATCCGTTGAATCCTATGCAAAGACCACATGACCCCCTTAAACCCTGTGTAATTAGTTTAACCTATCGTGTCCTGTGTCGGTCATAATTTGCGACGCAAAACAGAAAAAAATGTCCTAGTTTATAGTTCAGAAACTGTTCCAATCACCCATGTTCATGGCTGATTTTCTTCCAATCTAGTTAATATTTTTAAATTCTACTTGAACAATAATTTAGACAATATAAATAAGTTTTAATCTCTTTAATTAATTTATTTTAATTTGATGTATGAAGTATTTTATTTGCTGTTAAATTTGACCAAAAACTTGGTTTTCTAAATCCAAATTTTTTTGAAACGGGTTACGTTCCACTAAATGAGGCAACTTCGTCGTGTGCAAATTATGCTAAAAGGCGTGTATCGTCAATGCGGACATGTGAGATTTTGCTGAAGTTGATTTGGATGTGCGTGCACACCGAAATCAACGTGTATCCGTCGAAAAGCCATGTATCAGCATATTCTGACACTCGTCATAATTTTGTGTGTTCTTGTCGTTTCGTAACAAAACTTGCACCATCAAATTTACAGCATTATCCAAGTCTTGTGACCTAAGTTTTGTTCGATTATGAGAACGTTGACGAAATATCGTTTCGTGAGCCCCACGGTTCCACTTGACGGGCAATTTTGTGACCGACTCATCGAAATCTAGTTCTGAATATTCTATTGGATTTCTGCTATCGTTCTGGACTCGTAGACACTAAGTTTAATAAATTTGGAGAATTTTATCTTTGGCATAATTTTCGGTGCAAAGTGGGCCACCTGTGGACCCCGCTTTGACCCAAAACTGTTAATTATGCCCATGTATCCAAATTGGACTTATAGGTAGTCAATCCTAGATATTTCATATATTCTGAGAGCGATAGTAATATTTGTTTCAGCATCCGAAAGTCTACTGGAGATTCCACTTATATCGAAGCAACTGACGGAGCTCAGAACACAAGCAAGTGTACCTTGCCAACTTGCAGTAGATCTTGTAACATTATTGTTTGAGTTCTTTCTATATATATATTCTGTGATGTACCTGTTCAACCTAGGACCGTGAGACGTTGCTTAACGTCCGAACAAGATTCGGGTGTCGACGCCGTACGCGGAGTCGTGTAACGTCACTTAGAGAATTGATACCACGAACCAATATATTTTTACGTGCTTGCTTTACCAAATACATCATACCATAGGATACTTGATACTATTCATGTGATAGAATCTTTTATGAGTTATTCATGGTAATTCTGTATAGGCTTACGGGATTCGTGACATGAGACTTGCATATACATAGATATCATTATGACTTGATATACTAGCTAGAGGTCATGATCTTGCTTGTTATGGACATGAGACATCGTGGACATAAGACGTGTGATTACATTGGGTGGGAAGAGACACACAGGCTACAGGATGATTACATATATATATACTTTATTATTGAGGTCTTTAGTCTCTGTTCTAGAGCTTGGCCCATTACGTGATATTCTTGCTGCTACGAGATCCCCGACACAGAGCTTGTAGTGGTCTCAGTCTGAGTACTAGTGATGCTCTCATTTTTATTTCACATAGCTGGTTACATAGCTTTCCCTGAGGATCTATTTTTATATACTGTATTTTATTTGGCTTGAGTTATTCTTGTACCTTGATATGCCCCCTGAGGACCTAGATTCGGATTATGTCCCCAGGTACAGCAGGGGAGGAATACCCCAAAATATACGGGACAGGAGCTGACGTTGGAGTAGTACTGGCACCAGAGGACGAGGTTGTGATAGAGGATTTCTTCTGAGTATTTTGTTACATACTCAGTTATTTATGCTTCCAGTTATTTCATATCTTGACTCATGGACTTATGTATTGACTTATCCTATTTTCTTATTTTACCGGGTTGTTCTCCGAGATACTACATATATTGACTTAATGATGGACTATTTCATTTATCTATTATCTTGATTGGTCTATCATATTTTGTTATGTTGCTTTCTGTGGATGAGATTAAAATTATTCTGTGATAGATGGTGTAGACTGCATTTATATTTATTACAGCTTAAGTGCACTCTAACGGGTCCATTAAATTGGGTTTGCCCATTGGATTTGTGTTGTTGGCCATTGTCATGTGGCTAGTCTCTCAGTATTTTTGACTGGGGCATAATATAGTTTTTGTGGTGGCCCATGCAGGACTACGACTATATTGCTTTAATTTTAACTAAGGAACCGAGCAAGCCTATGATTTAGGATAGGATAAATTATAGGATCTCATCCACTTGTTGATCTGTTCTTGACCTCTATATCGACTTCTAACTAATTTCTTGACTTGCATCCTGCCTTGATTCCTCTGTGCACCTCTCATAGTTTACTTTGGATACAGAGTAATGGATCCACGAGCCAGCGATGAGACTCCCGTGGGTACACCACAAGGTGTTGTGGTCACCTACGATGATGGGGTGATACAATTGGGTGAAGATCCATCCACTCAAAAAAGAAATCAAGCAAATCAGTATGCCTCGAGGTTCCGTCGATACGGTATTCCACCACCGCCATAATTCACTCCATCGATGCCAATTTTTCTACCAGGACTGCCTATGAACGGACAGCAGATGTTTCAAATATTCTACGCAATGATGCAAACACAACAGCAAGTACATCAAGAGGCCCAGCAACGCCAGGCGGAGAACTTGAGAAACAATATAGTAACCGTACTAGAGCAGGCAAACCCACCATCTAGATGGTCATCGACGGGATCTATCCCTGATTTTCGCCAGCTGAAGCCCCATACCTTTTCAGGCAAGAAGGAGCCCACTGAAGTTCATGAGCGGCTCACAAACAATCAATATCAATTAAAAGCAGCTGAGCTTCCGAGGGAGAGTTGGATGACTGTCGTCAGGACGCAGTTGACGGGCAATGCACATCACTGGTTGCTATCTGAGAAGAGACGGCTTGGACCAGCCAGAGTCATTTGGGAGGAGTTATCTAGACTCTTCTAGGAGATGTACATTCCAGCCATTGCCAGAACGAAACTTAGGGATAAGTTTAACCACCTCATTCAAGGCAACATGATGGTAGAATAGTACAATACAGAGTTCATCCATTTGAGTCGCTTCACCCCTACTCTGATCCTGACAAAATAGGAGAAGACGAAGAAGTTCTTCGACGGACTTAGCTTTGAGCTACAGAGATTAATTGGCTCTGTTGCACCAACTTCTTATACGGACGTCCTTGCTGCAGTCCAACGCATGAAATGCGTAACCAGGAGAGAGTCCAGCCAGAAACGGCCGTTCACATCAGCACCAGCCAGAGCACCACAAGGAGAAGCTGCAAAAAGATCTCACATGCACCAGCCACACAGAGCAGCTCCGCAGGCACTGCCTACATATCAATATTGTGGCAAGCAAGGTTATTATGAGAGCGAGTACAGACGCAAGTTAGGATTATGCTTGATTTGCGGATCCAACCAATATTCAGCCAAGTATTGCCCTGAGCGTCGAGAGGGAGCACTAATGTTAAATCGACAAGCTTTACCAGCACCGGAAGGATATCAGCCGAGGCCACCCTTGGCAGCACTCTTCCAGCAGGCTCAGCAACAGCAGATGGCACCACCACAGGGACGTGGACAAGCTTTTGCGATGACAGTGGAGAAGACACAGACTCAAGGAGTAGCAAATATGAGTAAGATTTAGTTTTATCATATCTATCTATAATAGCGAATATTTCTAGTAATAATTTAGCATGTGCCTGTTAGTTTCATTCCCTAGCCTATACCTAGTATTATGTTAACATGAACTTGTTAGTCTAGATTAGTAATATGTCAGTGGTACCCAAATTTTCAAAAGTTGTAGTTGATCTTCGTTCTAACCAGGCTCATTTACTCTTGAGTTACTTATCTCTCATTGCCTAGGAAAAAGTTTTTATTTCTTCCCTACGTGTTCTTCTTGAACAAAACCCTCACCCTTCCTCTTAATTTTTTTTTGTTCATAGTTCCTTATCCGTTGTGTCGTGCTTCAACAAACATGTCTTACAACCGCGTTATCTCTTCTAGAGCAAACCTTTTCTTGACCGGTTATATTTTTTTTTCTTAATTACGAGAACACAATTCTTTTAAGGTGGATAGATTGTAAACACCCTAATTTTTTAGAATTTAATTTTATAATTTTATCTATTAGAATTATGAATTTTTGAGATTAAGGAAGATTTTTCTGTAATTTTTAGCTAATTATAATAAATATTCATTCATGAATTTATAATTATGTGTATTTAATTAAATATTAATATAGTACAAAAATTATATTTTTGGGTGTATAATTAATAATAGAATATTGTGTAATTTTTTTGGAATTTATTGGGATATAAAACTATTTTTTTGATAGCTAATTGCATATATATATATATATATATATATATATATATATATATATATATATATATATATATTATTTTAATAAACCATCCTAAACCAAACCAAACCAAACCAAACCAACCGAACCAGACCCATACCCGAACCCGCAACCCGAAACCCACCAACCCAAATCCACCAACCCACCGCTACAGTAAATCACCCCCCCCACCCCTTCGCTTCATCTTCCCGAAACCTCCCTGACCCCTCCTCTTCGGGTCCTTGTAACTCCCTCCCTGTCACCCTATTTAAAGCCTAGCCTAGCCGACCACCACCACCATCATCTCCTCTACCACCTCGACCAACCCCGACCGCCGACGACCGCTGGACAGTGGGCCCCGCACGCCGCAAGATGCCTCCACACAGCCGTCAGAATCCTGAGCAAATAGCACAGCGAGGTACACTACAGCGAGGTATACTACTTCGAGCCCTTGTATCTCCCTGCACAGTAATCAAAATAGCGACCCATTGAATCCTATACAAAGACCATATGACCCCCTTGAACCCTGTATAATTAGTTTAACCTATCGTTTCCTGTGTCAGTCGCAATTCTTGACGCAAAACAGGAAAAAAATGACCCAGTTTGTAGTTCAAAAATTGTTTCAATCACCCATGTCTATGGCTAATTTTTTTCCAATCTAGTTAATATTTTTAAATTCTACTAGAACAGTAATTTAGACAACATAAACAAGTTTTAATCTCTTTAATTAGTTTATTTTAATTTGATGTATGAAGTGTTTTATTTGCTGTTGAATTTGACCAAAAACTTAGTTTTCTAAACCCAATTTTTTTTAAAACGGTATACATCCCGCTAAACGAGGTAACTTTATTGCATGCAATTTGTACCAAAGGTGCATATTGTCAACGACATGTGAGATTTTACTTAAGTTGATTTGGATGTGCGTGCACACCGGAATCAACGTATATTCGTCGAAAAGCCCCATATCGACATGTTCTGACACTCATCATAATTTTGTGTGTGCATGTCGTTTCACAACTAAACTTACGCCATCGGATTTGTAGCATTATACTGGTCTTGTGACCCAAGTTTGGTTCAATTCTGAGAACGTTGACGAAAAACTGTTTCGTTGGCCCTACGGTTCCACTTGACAGACGATTTCGTGACCGGCTCATCGGAATCCAGTTCTGAATGTTCCATTGGGTTTGTGCTATCGTTCTAGAATTGTAGATACTAAGTTTGATGAATTTGAAAAAATTTATCTCTGGCATATTTTTCGGTACGAAGTGGGCCACATGTGGACCCCGCTTTGACCCAAAATTGTCAATTCTGCCCCTGTGTCCAAATTAAACTTATGGGTAGTCAATCCTAGATATTTTATGTATTCTGAGAGCGATGATAATATTTGTTTCAGCATCCATAGGTGTACCTGGAGATTCCACTTATATCGTAGCAACTGACGGAGCTCAGAACACAGGCAAGTGTACCTTGCCAACTTGCAGTAGATCATGTGACATTACTGTTTAATTTCTTTCTATATATATATATATATTCTGTAATGTACATGTTCAACCTAGGATCGTGAGACGTTGCTTAACGTCTGAACAAGATTCGGGTGTCGACGCTGTACGCGGAATCATGTAACGTCACTTAGAGAATTGATACCTCAAACCTATATATTTTTACGTGCTTGTTTTACCAAGTACGTCATATCATAGGACACTTGACACTACTCATGTGATAGAATCTTTCATGATTTATGGTGATTATGTATAGGCTTACAAGATTCGTGACATGAGACTTGCATATACATAGACATCATTATGACTCGATGTACTAGCTAGAAGTCAAGATCTTGTGTGTTATGGACATGAGACATCGTGGACATGAGACATGTGATTACATTGGATGGAAAGAGACACTCAGGCTACAGACTGATTACATATATATATATACTTTATTATTGAGGTACTTTAGTCTATGTTTTAGAGCTTGGCCCATTACGTAATATTCTTGCTGCTACGGGCTCCCCGACACAGAGCTTGTAGTGGTCTCAGCCTGAGTACTAGTGATGCTGTTATTTGTATTTCACATAGCTGTTTACATAGCTTACCCTGAGGATCTATTTTTATATAGTGTATTTTATTTGGCTTGAGTTATTCTTGTACCTTGCTATGTCTCCTGAGGACCTAGATCCGGATTATGTTCCCAGGTACAGCAGAGGAAGAATACCCTGAGATATACCGGACATAAGCTGACGCTGGAACAGTACTAGCACCAGAGGACGATGTTGTGCCAGAGAATTTTTTCTGAGTATTCTGTTACATACTCAGTTATTTATGCTTCCAGTTATTTTATATCTTGACTCATGGACTTATGTATTGACTTATCCTCATTTTTTATTTTATCGGGTTGTTCCCCGAGATACTACATATATTGACTTAATGATGGACTATTTTCTTTATCTATTATCTTGATTAGTCTATCATATTTAGTTATGTTTCTTTCTGTGGATGAGATTAGAATTATTCTATGATAGATAGTGTAGACTGTATTTATATTTATTACAACTTAAGTGCACTCTAACGGGTCCATTAAATTGGGTTTGCCCATTGGAGTTGGTTTGTTGGCCATTGCAACGTGGCTAGTCTCTTGGTATTTTGGGACAGAGATGTGACATAAGGCCGACAAATCCTAGTATCTCAATCCATCAACAATAATTTCAAGAGTATATCACACATGAATGTAAAGAGGTATCCCAAAATATATACCACATATAATCATGAAGCTAGTGAATACAAAATACTGCACTAGCAGAGTATAATTATACATGAACAAATATACCAGCCATGGTCTAATATATACATCATATTGACCGTAGTCTAAAAAATATAAGGAGCTAACTCTGTCCCCTTCCTGACACCACAAATCGAGAAATCAAAACGAGGGGTGGAAGAAGGAAACCCACTCGCGAGCTTCGGCCGTAATCCTACGAGTGTGCGCCATCTTGCTAGGAGTACAGAGGATCGTGGTTCTCTTCGGGTAAATCTAGCCAAGCAAAACCAGTGGGGTCAGAACCCCAAGCAACAAGTATCACAAAGGAGCTCAAGGTGATGGGCAAAATCTATCACAATATCATGCACAGAAAAGAGATATAATAATAATGTGAGTCGAGACTTGTACGGTACCAATGTACTTGTCTCAAAATATACTACTAGAAGAACTGACAACAGAAAGCTTATAAGGAAGATATGGCAGCGAGCGACAAAAGGGCATAGGAACCACTCTGGATCAGAACCGTAACCCTTAAACCAAACAAGGACCGAGATTGCAGACCTTCACCCGAGTAGAACTTTGCACTCTAACCAAGCGTCGGAAGAATTGAGATACAAGGGCAAACTAGACGAATAGACAATCATTCATTGCAGGCCAAATATGCCTACGGATTGCTATGATTAACTAACTAGGGCTATCACAACCTAGCTACTAACAAATGCACGTTTTGAAGAATATTGCTACCACTGGCACTATAGTCAACCCGGATGGCCAAGGATACGCTTGTCTTGAAAGAATACACATCACAATCAAACATAACTTGTAATTGACATAAACTTCAACTTATCCGAAAATCATAAACTTGTTTGAAAATTATAACTTATATTGAAATCGTAAATGTATCTTGTAGTCATGAACTTGTCTTATAAACATAAATTGGACTTATAAACATAAACTTATCTTGTAAGTATCGTAGCACGAGTAAACTTGGTAGGTCATGGAGCCCATGCCTAGCAGGGTTATCACAGGCCTCATGGGGCATTTGGAGATCGGAGTAGTCGGTAGTGCCATATTCTTTCCTTCCAATGATCTAGGTAAATCCTTATCTTGTTTAATCATTAAAAAATTATTTCAAGTTCTCGAGTCATGGATACTCAAGGAACTTCCTATAAGACAAGTTACAGGTACGATCTTTTCACGAGTTATCACTGGCGAACTTATCGTATTCACGATATGCGATACATTGGACAATACTCACACTCGATTGCTTGATGCCAAATGCAATAGGTTTATCATACACAAACAATCTACGGTATCCTGAGTATCATAAACCCGTGTCAATATAGGGAAGCACAACATTCAACTATGCTCCAATACTAAACCAAGATAATGAATCAAAAATCGAAAAAAATATCAAAATAGACAAGAAAATAGCCAATCACAGGAAAAATAGGTAAGAGGGAAAAACTTAAGCTGCATGATGAAACTGCTTGCCTCATAGACAACTTGCCTCATGGATTGCTTGCCTCATAGACCACTTGCCTCATGGACAACTTGCCTCATGGACTGCTCGACGCATAGAATGTTCGACGCATAGAATACTCGATGCATAGAATGTTCAACGTATAGAATGTTCAACATATAGAATCGTCGACGCATGGAATGCTCGATGCATAGAATTCTCATCGTCTCCAACTCATCAGGTCCGAGAACAAGAAAAAAAAAATCTAATTTTGGCCATAAAAGCTTCATTTTAACTCCAAATTAAGCGTTTCAAAGGTCAAAATTGTACGAAATTTAATTCTCCACAACATGGAACAATTAGTTTTCGAAAATAACAAGTTTTAATAGATCAAAACTAAGAAAAATTCATGGAACCCATAAAAAATTTTAACTTGAAACTCAGATATACTCAAATCTATCCACCAAAACCAAAAATTCCAAGAACTAAAATAGATGAGGACATCAAGGAGAACATTTATATCAAAAATATTTTTAATTAACACATATATGCAAAAATATGATAAATCTATAGCTTCACCATTGAGCAAGATGTACTTGCCTGTAGTGGCTTCTTAGCCACTACCTCTCACGATCCAAGTAATCACAACCACCTCTTCTAGGGTTAGGGTTTGATCTAGGGCAAGGGAGAGAGAAAGAAGAAAGAAAATGAAGGAGAACGAGTGAAATGAAGAATGAAAGGGATGAGAGAGAAAACACTCATATATATATAGTTCAACCAAAATAAACCGAACCAAGTGTCCATTCTACATGTGGGTCCTAAATCGGGTATATGACAATGCCAATGGATATTCTATAGGTCTCGAGTAGTCTCTCCAGACAACAGAAAATAAAATATAAATGACAGAAAATATCATGCAAATACAACAGAAATACAATATCAAGAAAATTAAATTCAAGAAATATCAAATCAAAAAATGGGTGTGACAAATGCACGTCCTGCAAACACTATCTTCTCCATCCTAGGAAATTGTAGGTTCCGACAACTCTCTTTTAACATTTGACAAATGAATCCTTCTCCTATCCGAATGTTCGAAGTAAATTCCGTCAATCTTCTCAAGTTTCTGAAAACTTGTTGCCGAGATCGAAGATTTGAGCGGATGTTCTTCATCTTTCTTCGGATGTTGGTTTGAGATTGTAAGTCCCATGACGGATCAAAGATAGTAGAACGCGGGCCATTAGCAGAGCTCCAAGCGTGACCCGAAAGTCCGCTCTCTACTAGAACCAAAGTTGTCTTCGAGGTCAGAGATTCACACAAGAGTTCCTCATCTGATATTCTCGATTCCAACGAAACATAAACCAATACAGGTTACAAACTAACTTCAAAGAAAATGAAGATTAAAATTAGCAATAAGAAAAATTATTCTTCTCTTTACGTTCGTAGACGCTACAATGAGAAAGAACAAAACAAAAAAAACTGAAGAAAAGCTCCCTGCTGGGGTGGTCAAAAATATCGTTGCTTAAAGCAAGATTCGTCGTACAGACGATCTACCCCCAGGAACCAGCAAGCTCATAAAATGAACTTCTGGAACACTCTTGGTCACCTTCGGATCATTCGAAAATCCAATATGTGGGAGGGGTGCTCGGTTGGCCGCATACGCTCTGGTGCACTTGGTTTTTTTTCCAACACCCAAATAAAAGAGAAGCTCCTCTATATATACAGAAAAATAGCACCTATGCTACCTGAGAAAGCTCAGGCCGAATATGCGCCAACCGACCAGATACCAAGTCGGATGCATCGTCGGACCCGCATGTGTCGTCGCCGCCGCTGGTCACGCTGCTAAGGACAGCGCCTCCAAACACCGTCAAGCGCCGAAAGCAGCAGCCACTGTGCATAGACACCCCCACGCCGCATAATTTGGATGGCACGGATAACCATACGCCGCATACGCCACCAACAGCAGACTATGTCCCCTCCATATGCGACTTGTCATGACCCGCACCCGAAAAATTGGACATGAGTTGTGGGTACGTCCAGCCTACGTCGCATAATCGGCGGTAGAACACTGTAAAGGTTCGTTCTAGGTCACAATCTATATCTATCTCACAAAACCTGTCAACATAACCTCTCCAAAAGGAGGGCAACCACGCAATATATATATGCCTCAATCACAATAACTAGGGGAAGAGTAAAAGCACGATAAGATATCAGCAATGAAACAAGAACCAAAGAGAGCAATACAATATCCAAAATATACAGTCCAAGTCTAAAGTCTACAACATCTCACACAAGCAACAAAATAATAAATATAGTACAGTCATCCAGAATATAAACTGGGAACAACCCAGGAAAACCCACCTAGCTAACTAGGGTGCTAACGGCGTCTCCTCGACGGGCTCCCCCTCAATCTTCGGGTCACAACACTCCTCGACACCCGGCCCGTTGTAGAAGCATAAAATACGCTGGAGAATTATACGCGTATTATACAGTCAAAACCCCCAACATACATGAAGTCAGCGTAAAACAGAGCTTCAGTGCTGTGTGACATAAAATATGACTTCAGAGCTATTGGCGTAAAATAGAGCTTCAGCGTTATTTGACGTAAAATAGAGCTTCAGAACGGCTCGCGTAAAGCAGCGCTTCAAGGCTGTTTTGGCGGGAAAGGTTACTATACCCTTCGGCGTAAAATACGTTTGTTTTTAATGCAACGTAAAGTTGTACGAAGAACTCTTCGTATTCCTCGGATGAATCTGTCAGACAAAACAGTGAACCTGACTCCTGACAAAAGTACTGCACGATGATCAAGAGGACGGCTGTGATAATAATTTTGCACAAAGACCCAGGCTGTCGTTTAGTGACATATTCTTGATACAAGTCATTTTTACGCATTCAAAGAATACAATGCTTATTCTACATAGGCAGAAATGAGTCTTTACGCTCAAGATGAGCGAAAGCAGATGCCACATCAAAAGCTATTTCTTGTACAGAGCTCGAGGCATATCTTTGCATTTAATGCACGAAATGGGGGCAGATCTCTGCATTTAATGCACGAGATTTTATTCTAGTTTTAAATGACTAGGGAAGCTAAAACTGTGACTAATACGTCACATCACCATCCTTGTATTTTACGCCAACCAGGCTATTTTTAACTATAGGAGTACGTCGTATGATATCTTTTCGAAATACGCCAACTCGGCTATATTTGTAATGGTACGTGATAAGGCTATTTAGCCCAGAATACGCTCAAGACCTCAGTCGTGACAGACAATTGGCTATTTTACGCTGGTTATCTATTATCCATGAATCCTCAAGTTTTACGCAGAGCTTGGCTTTTACGCCAACAAGACAACTATTTGGCTTTTACGCCAACAAGACATCTATTTGGCTTTTAAGCCAACAAGACAGTTATTTGGCTTTTACGCCAACCTTACGCGAGGGGCAGTTACCTACGTGGCTTGCATGCCATGATCTTCGAGAAGCAGTTATACGCGTTACCTTATAATAGGATACGAGTCATACGCATATTCAGAAGATCATTTGAACGTGGGTAGCAGTTATTATAATCGCCGCGTAAAAGATGCAACTTTCTTCACAGTTTGGCTTCTACGCCAACTGGACAGTTATTGTGACGGATCTCTATAAATAGAGACCCCTGGTCACAGGATCAAAGGATCGAGGATCAAGAGATCAGGGACAGAGAGCACAGATATAGAGTGTTGATTGACAACTTTGGCAACGAGAATTCAATCCCACTTGCAACCTTTGAAGCTTCTTCTTCTTCTACAGCACTTCTTCATCATCGTGTGGTCCAAAGGACAAAGTGATCGACCGCAGATCAGACTCCTATAGCAATTCTTTCCCAGAATTATTTTTATTGTACTTAACATCCTCGTATAGGATTAATTGTACTCTTTTTCTTGTTTGTAAACAAAAAAAAATATTTCGTATAAACCCTCTTCTTCTCTCATTTTTGTTTATTCAAACACAAGATGGCGACTCTGTTGGGGACCACTCTCTCATCTGACGAGAAAGCAATTGCTCAACACGATGTTGTATCCATCGGATCGACGAAGAAGACTTTGGTCATCCAGTTCGACCAATCTGCTTATGAAGATATGCTTCGTGTAGGGGGTAGCTCTCGTTCCCCTCTGTCCAGAACAACAGGAAGCTGCATAAAGTGTGGATGCCTAAGACATCCTCTATCCTTCCTGCAAGCTCTCCTTTTCTGATCAACAAGGTTGTGACAACATAGCCTACACGCCCTGTGCGTAAAAATTTGTCTCCCGTCTGTGACGTGGCAGACAAAACTTATGGCAATGCCCCAATGCCAATCCAGAATTCTTAGACGTGCTCTACGCATAAAACTTTGTCTCCCGTCTGTGACGTGGCAGACAAAACTTCCGACAATGCCCCAGTGCCAATCCAGAAGTCTCAGACGCGCTCTATGCGTAAAACTTCTGGCAATGCCCCAGTGCCAATCCAGAAGTCTCAGACGCGCCCTACGCGTAAAACTTCATCTCCCGTCTGTGACGTGGCAGAAAAACTTCTGGCAATGCCCCAGTGCCAATCCAGAAGTCTCAGACGCGCTCTGCGCGTAAAACTTCGTCTCCCGTCTGTGACGTGGCAGAGAAATTTTTTGCCAAGGCCTAAGTGCCGATTCGAAAATTTCAAACACGCCTTGTGCGTAAAAATACATCTCCCATCTATGATGAGGCAGATGGACCCTTTGATCACGTCAAGGGAAAACAAGTGGCAAATCTCCCAACCTCTAGGCTTATACACCCACAAGAGAAGAAATTGCCCACTCTTCATATTACGCGTGACGCTGGAGGCCGTTTGAGAACTTTCTCTGTTTTACGCGAACCTGTGCAAAACTCCAAATTATGCCAGGATAAGTCTGCCCGCGTAAAGAAGACCCGTTTTACGGGAAAATACGC
This sequence comes from Iris macrosiphon, assembly GCA_036927795.1. NCBI lineage: Eukaryota > Viridiplantae > Streptophyta > Magnoliopsida > Asparagales > Iridaceae > Iris > Iris macrosiphon. The sequence continues at coordinate 152,765,665 of JAYESA010000008.1, forward strand.
TCCTCAGACGGATGATGGATCATATGCTACTCACATGGGTGAACTGCTATATTCTTATGGCAGAGAAAAGGTTATGGTTCCTAATCTCCACGCTCCTACTGATGTAAAAAGATAGAATAAGCCTTCTTCTTCTTCTGTTAATCTCCTTGATTTGCGTGATTTCTTGATCCAGAAACGCAAAGACAGGGGATCTCCTAATATGTCTATTATACCCCCTAGGGAGCATTGTTGTAATAGTCATAAGGTTGTAATTAACTACTGCTGTTCTAAAGCAAAATGGTCAGTTTTTGACCGGTTGAACTACTCTTTGTCCTTACAGGAAGAAGAATCGACATTTGCGTCAGTAAACATGGCTTCACATATTCCTAGAGGAAGGTCAAGTTCAAGACGTCATCCCTCTATAACTCCAAGCCAAAGGAGATTTGACAGACTCCTTGAGAATATTAAAGCAGATGTTTTTCGAAACACCCGCTCGAGGTCACGACAATCGGCTTCATATTCTTCTGATTCCGACACTGGGGGTTGCCAGTTCTCTGAATTTGATGCTGAAAGTATAGACTCAATCTCTACAGAGATCTATACTAATCCCTCAGTGCCCTCCAGAGAAATGGGAGTTTATTCTGTTGGAGACGAACATGAAGAAGCTTCCCCATCATGAAGTACTGAACAACGCATCGTTGTATTGGAAGCATCACTTAAAGAGATGTATACCATGATGGAGAGTATGCGCCAAATGATGGTGACTCAACATGCAGCTGCAATAGCTCAAACACCTGTTCCTCCGACTCAACTACGTGTGGGGGTAGACATACCACCATCCAATGCAAGCCAGGAGCCTGTTCAAAATCAAGAATCAACTGCTCCTCAACCTCTTAACTCGGAGAATATATTACCTCATGTTAGAGTTACAATACAACCGATCTCTCACCTTTATGTTGTCCCTTTCCCAACGGAAGATCTGATACATGCAGTTCGGGAATTAAAAGCCTAATTTGATGCCTTGAAGCATAAGGATCAGCTCAAGAAGTTGGGAATTAACCAACCATATCCAGCTGTCTGGGATGAGATCTCTTTCCCACCAAAATACAAACCACAGGCTATGGTTTTGTTTGAGCGAAAGACGTCACCAAGCCAGTATATGAACTACTTCAGTACGATGACAGTATTGTTGCAGGGAAATAACGTCCTTCTCAATTGAGTGTTCAAAGGTTGTCTGTCCGGAGTAGCTTACCAATGGTATCGTAGTCTATCTGACAACTGCATTACTTCTTTTGAAGATTTTAAGACTCTATTCTTTGCTCGATTCTACGAAGGAGGAATGGACATGTCTATGTCATCGCTCATCGAAGTAAACCAGAAGAAAAAAAAAACGTTCATACTTTTATTGAACATTTTCGTCAGGCTACTTTGCAGATGCCTCTTGGAGTTCCAGACTCAGCCTTGGTGGACATTTACAGGAAGAACCTTCTCCTGCTGATCTCAGTATTCACGGGACCATATCAGTTCCATGATTGGCCCTCGTTTATCATGTCCACGATAGCCGCTGAAGACAACATTCTGAAGGCTCGTGACAACGAAATCATGATCTCTACCTCTGATCGAGGGAAGCGGTCATCCTCCAATAATGACCATACTCGTAGTTCCAAAGGAAAGGAGGCTCTGGCGATTAACACGTCCAGGCAACATACTCCAGTGACTACGCAGACGAATCCTGGGACTTCCAGGCCTAAATAAGAATATTCTTTTGACGACGACAATATTCCGAGCATATTCGATTGTCTAGTCAAAAGTGGCAAGCTTACTCTCCTCGAGGTAAATCGGCCAAATGAAGTCGGCAGTACCAATAACCCTAAGTACTGCATTTTCCACAGATACATACATCACCCCACAAAGGCATGCTATGTACTACAAAGGAAAATCCAAGAGCTGATCGATGCCAAGGCCATCACTCTGCGTAACAACGAGAAGACGGTCACTGCAAACATGATCTCGCTCTAATTTGGCAATATGTCCCCTCAAGAAGTCCCGGATGGTATGGTACCTATTCTACGGGCAATGATGAACATTGTTAATCTCCCTCCTACCAGGGGTCAAAATTATGACTTAGTGCCCCTAACTACCAAGCGTGGGGAGATCATGTGGGTTTACCCTGATCTGGTGTCAGAAATTGAGGAAGAGACCAAAGCTGCTAAAGCTAAGTCTAAAAAGAACTCAATATGCAAACCATGCCATATGGTTGCAATATCCCCGACGTCGGAGGAAGAGGCTTCAACAATCGGAACCCGGTCAGGGAAAGCCTACCTTAAAGACTATGGAGGTAGCCAGTAGGAAGCAACGCCAGACACTTCGCCTGCCAAACATCCAGAACCTGAACTTGTTATACTAGAGGCAGGTCCTTCTAGACCAACTTCGGCGGACAAAGGCAAGCAAAAAGAAGTTCGTTTTGATAAACCTTTGAAGAATATTCAAAACAAAGGTTTAGAGAAACAATATAACTTCGATATCTTGGCTCAGTTGGCTAATACTCCAGCCAGATTCTCCATTTTTGAGCTACTTAGGCTATCCAAAGACACTCGTCAAGCCTTGAGTGAAGCGTTAATGCAGGCAGATGTATGCTTGACTCAGCTTAAATCCCCTAATAAAGAGCCTGTGGCATGTCCTCAATGCCATAGTGTGATGGAAGTGGTCCCTAACATCACTTTCACTCAAGAGGACATGTTGTTGAAACATAACAAGCATGACAGGCCTCTTTATTACACCGGATACATCGGCTCCATGGAGGTAGACCGGATTCATATAGATCCGGGATCGTCGATCAGCATTATCCCTCATAGTCTGCTAAGACCGTTGAGAATTCCTACAAGCGAACTGGCTTACACTACCACTACAATCGTGGGCTTCAATGCCAGGAAAAGCAAGCCGTTGGGGAAGATTCGTCTGAGGATCCTGATTGGTAACCTTAGATCAGTGGCTACATGCTACATCATTGATTCGGAGGTGTCTTACAATATTCTGTTGGGAAGACCGTGGATCCACGATCACAATATTGTCCCTTCAACTCTACACCAATATTTCAAATATGTAGACGCCCAAGGGACATGAAAACAGAGTTTGTTGATCTCAATCCTTTCAAATAAATTGAGTCCTACTATTCCGATGCCATGTTGTACACCCAAGGCTACATGAAGGAGGTGTCAGGCAGGACGTAGGTGAAATTCTATCAGGAGTCAGGAGAACCATCTGTTGAGCAACCTTTGTCAATCCAGGTGAAAGGACGGACTACCCGTCTGAAAGTCATGGAACCCATGGCTATCCACTTGGGCAAAACCAAATCGGGAGGAGGAAGTGATCCTCTGGTGATCACTCTGAACCAGAAGCCCCCACCTTTGGTCATCAACCTTAGGCACAACAAACAGCCGACTAATATAAATACAACCGGGAACGTGGTTTCTGGCGATAATAAAGATTCTCTTTTCCAGTATACTGACGCTCAATCTCCTAATCAGGAATCTTCCCCTCATAACGATATAGAACCTATAGCACAAAAATTCTTGGAAGCTATAGACTTCTATCATCCATATGTGTGGGAAGTAGCGTCAACATCTAATGTCGTCACGACATATGGGCCGCATGAAGATTCTATCTTTATTGTTCCACCTACTCGCAACGATCAACATCTGATAGTCTTCGGTCGCATGCGGAATAGACCGATTGTACAAGAAGATTCTCATAAGTCTGATGCTGGGAAAATACAGGTTCACAGATATAGCCCACAGGCTTTGAAGATTATGCAAAGCATGGGTTATGACTTAAAGTTGGATCCAGGCCACAACTATGGAAAAGGCAGACGAATGTCGTTGCATGGTGATCCCTATTGTCAACGAACTCATTTCAGGTTAGGGTATACCACGTCTCTTGTGACATCGAACAACTCTGAGTCAAGTGGGGAGACCATTTCCTCTTCTTAGGATGGTTTATCGTCCCCCGATTCATGCGATGAACTCGAACGGGTATTATCAGTAAATACGGTATTGACAGATTCTCTCAAAGCAGAGGAACAAGAATCTGAACCATTTGAAAATGAATCCTGGACACAGCAAATGGATACACAATGGGAACTCCGGTTCGAGCAAAAAGAACCACCCACTGAAGATAAAGTTATCCAAGTCAATGTTGGGGATGAATCTTCACCAAAGCCGATATTTATCAGTAACAATCTTTCCGAAGAAAAAAGGGAAAAAATGATCCAGCTGATAAAAGAATATATCGATAACTTTGCTTGGAACTATGAGGATATGCCAGATCTTGATCCAAAAATGGCTACCCATAAACTCAACATATTGTCCAATTCAAAGCCTGTAAAGCAACACCAACGCCGATTCCGCCCGGATATGATGGATGCCATTGAAGCTAAAATCAAGAAGCTAATAGCCTGTGGATTCATCCGGAAAGAACAACATCCTAATTGGGTCGCTAATGTTGTCCCAGTTATGAAGAAAAACGGGAAAGTGCGTGTTTGCATCAACTTCCGAGATCTAAATACGGCATGCCCTAAAGAGGAGTTCCCTCTTCCTATTACAGACGTTATGATCGATAATACGTGCGGTTTTGAGTGCATATCTTTCATGGACGGATTTTTAGGATATAATCAAATTAAGATGAATCCTGAAGATGAAAAGCATACTATTTTTCGTACACCACTGGGGATATATTACTATACGGTTATGCCTTTTGGATTGAAAAATGCCGGGGCTACGTATCAACAAGCTATGAGTAACATATTCCATGAGTATCTGCGCAAAACGGTGGAATGTTACGTGGACGATATAGCTGTCAAAAGTCGCCTCAAGGATAATCACATCCAAGACTTGAAGACAGTATTCAAGTTGATGCGCCAACATCAACTCAAAATGAACCTACAAAGTCCTTTCTTGGTGTATCCAGTGGCAAATTTTTGGGATTTGTCATTACCGCTAAAGGCATTCAAGTTGACCCTGATAAAGTAAAAGCCATCCTAGAAATGCGACCGCCCCGTAATCTGAGAGAACTCAGGGGATTTCAAGGTCGTCTAGCTTACATCAGGAGATTTATATCCAACCTCTCCGGCAGATGTCAACCATTTTCTCGTCTAATGAAGAAAGGTGTGTCATTCGTATGGGATGAAGCCTGTCAGCAAGCGTTTAATGATATCAAACACTATCTTACTAATCCTCCAGTTCTGGTGCCTCCCGTCATAGGAAGACCATTTTTGCTGTATGTTCGAGCAATGGATCATTCTTTAGGGGCTCTTCTCGCACAGAAGAACAATGAGGGTCATGAATAGGCTATCTACTATTTAAGCAGGATAATGGTCGGAGCTGAATACCGATATAATCCAGTAGAAAAAGAATGCTTGGCCTTAATGTTTGCCATTCAGAATACGCGACATTATTGACGGGCCAAACTATTCATATCATCTCCAGAATCAATCCTCTATGGTTATTGATGAATAAGCCGAGTGTTCTTAATTCCCGACTCGCGACTTGGGCGATGTTACTGACATCGTATGATATGGTGTACGTCCCTCAGAAGTCCATAAAAGGTCAGGCCTTGGCAGACTTCTTAGCTGCCCATCCAATTCCGGAAACCTCCAAATTATATGAGGACATTCCCGACGAAGTTGCAGAATGTAATTCGGCAATGGAAGGTGATACATGGCAGCTATTCTTTGATGGCGCTTCCAGAACTGGTCCCAAGGGAAACGTGGTTTCAATAGTAGAAATTGTTCTGGTGACTCCTGATAAACTCGTCATCTATCGAGCATATTCTCTTAGCGAACCCTGCTCTAATAATGTGGCAGAGTATAATGCTCTACTAATCGGGCTTCAAGTCGCTAAAGAATTGGATGTTGAATACCTGGAAGCTTTTAGTAATTCTCAGCTAATCGTCAATCAGGTCAGAGGAATATATGGAGTCCGCAATCCAGACCTCATTCCTTATCACCAAACAACGATCGAGATAGCCATGTCTTTCAAAGGATTCTTTTTAGAGCATGTGCCTCAATCTCAAAATTTGGAAGCTGATGTTCTGGCCAGTCTAGCTGCAGATCTAGCTATTCCTATAAGAAGGCAGAATTCGGTGATCCTTCTTAACAGAGATTTATTCTGTATGAAAAATAATGTTCACATAGAACGCAGCTACACTATAAACACGACTCCTCCTAAGAGAGATTAGAGAAGTCCCTTTATAGACTTCGTGTCATACGGAATCTTACCAGAGGATCCTAAAGAAGCAGTATCTATCAAGAGACAATCATTACATTTCTATTTTGATGCTTCTTCACAAAGTCTATATCGCCAAACATATGATGGACTATTGTTACGATGTCTCTCTGATGATGAGGCAAAGCAGGTTATCCGAGAAGCTCATGACGGTGTATGTAGAGCACATCAATCCGGTCCTAAGTTACATGATCGTATCAGGAGGATGGGCTACTACTATCCTACCATGATTGCAGATGCCGTAAAATATGCAAGACAATACAAATCATGTCAGGTTCATGCAGATTTTATACATAAGCCTTCTGACTATTTATATCCTACCATTGCATTATGGCCCTTTGAAGCATGGGGTATGGATATCATTGGTCCTATTCATCCTTCGCCTTCTAGAGGACATCGGTTCATATTGGCTATCACCGATTATTTCTCCAAATGGGCGGAGCCCATCCCTCTTGCTGAGGTAAAGACATCCAATGTGATCAGCTTTATCAAGCACCATGTAATTTATCGCTTTGGGATACCCCGAAGGATAATTCATGACAATGGGCCTCAATTCATCAGCCAAGTATTTTACCGATTTTGCGATAAGAATCGAATACAGAATATGACCTCAACGGCATACAATCCTGCTGGTAATGGTTTGGCGGAAGCCTTCAACAAAACCATCATCAAACTCTTGAAAAAGTTTGTCTCTTCAAACAAAAGAGATTGGAACGAGAAGTTGGGAGAATGTCTGGGGGCATACCGCACAACGGTACGAACGCCAACGGGTTGTACCCCATTTTCGTTAGTTTACGGGTGTGAAGCAGTTCTCCTCATAGAAGTTCAAATTCCATCACTCAGGATAGCAGTGGCTAATGAGCTGACTCAGAAAAATAATGATCGTTTAAGACTTCAAGTGCTAGAAAGATTAGACGAGAAACGCTTTCAAGCTTAACAGCGCATCGAGTTCTACCAGGCACGCATCTCCAGAGCTTTTAATCAAAAAGTGAAGGAAAGAGTGTTCAAAGTTGGCGAGCTAGTTCTAGCTATGAAGAGGCCTATGATCGTTACACACAAAAGTAAGGGCAAGTTCCAGCCCAAATGGGAGGGCCCTTATGTGATTGAAACGATATTTTCAAATGGCGCCTACAGATTAGCCAAGCCTAATGGAGATTTGATAATGGCTCCTATCAACGGCAAATTCCTGAAGAAGTACTATGCTTGATCTCCTTTGCTCAAAGGGGTATGGTAAAGATTTTATTCTGATGACACTACATACAAAGATTAGTTGGATCATATTCTATCATGTTCTTATGACCTCTGAATAGATATGTTTAATTAATTTGGAACTTCAAAACCTATCACGTCCATATTACCTCTGATAGTATTTTGTATACAAATTTAGTTGGAGCATATTCTATCATGTCCATATAACCTCTGAATAGATATATCCAGCTGAAACTTACCGAAAGTATATCACGTCCATATTACCTCTGATATCACTTTCATCCTAGCATATCATTTATATTCTAAAATGATGGGTTCACAAAGTTAGAAGAAGTATCTTTATTATCTCTGGGAATAGCAAATTACAAAAAAAGCAAAAAGGTACATTATTGGGGAGGAGCAGTTAAATCGCGGATCTGTTGCGCCAAAGCAGCCATCCTCTCATTTATGGAGTTCAAAATGCTAGTGCAAGCCCATTCCAGCCTTGCCTCGTCATTGCTCAAATGAGATAGTTCGGACAGGGAATCAACAAAACTTGCGTGGATGACACCCGCATGTGCCAAGTTCTGCTGAGTTGTCTTCACTTGGCCCTCAAATACATCACGAGCTACCGATGTCTTGAGAAGCCTCTCCCTTGTCTGAGCAAGTTCAGCTTCCAATTCTCGAACCCTCACTTCATATCCCTCATATTCAGTGCAGCACTTGGCCAGCTGAGAAAGACTCTCCACCAATACTGCCTGCTCTTTCTCCATCTCTTGTTGTTGTTCCTGGATGGATTTGTTTAAAGATTCAATCTGCTGAGCAAGTTCCGCAGGTAGAGAGTCATACTCAGCCTGAACCAAGTCATCGATGCTGCCTCGGGATAGTAACAAATATTCGTTAATGGTAACTATTTGCTCTAGCACATCAGCTCTTTCAACGTCATTGAAATTTCTAATCGGTGCTATGGTAAGCTTGGAGGACGTCTTCAGAGCATCAAAGCTTAGATTCTTCTCCAGCACCATAGATATGAATTCTTTCAAAGTGACGTAGAATATGCTAGTGTATTGTTCAACTAGCGTAGCAAAGATCGAATGTACGCTGGAAGTGGCTGCAATACCAGTAAATCTCCTTTCTGGAATGACTGCAGAGGATGTTGCCACAGTCATTGCTTTAACAGATGGCGCGATAAAAGAAGACACACCAACGACAGTTAAAGTTAATGGCATACTCAATGAAGGAGGCACGGTCGAGATGGTGGGTTTATCCTCCTCTGATGTTATTTGAACTGCTACTGGCGGGATGACACCTGAGAATGTTGCGGATGAAAGATCAGCAGCTTCAAAGCATGCTTCTTCGACGTCGGGCACCGCCGTTTTATTAGCTGGATCTGCAACAAAGTCAGAAGTTGTGTCTACTCCACCCTCTCCCGAGATGTCTTCACCTGCAAATAAGATAAGGAAAAGTTAATATCAATTTGATGTTAATTTTCCTGAAAAAAAGCGTGAAAGAAACATTTACCCATGGCCGATGGTATGTATGTTGCGTCTGCAGCTTGTATAGCTAAATCATTTCTTAATGATGCTAAACAAGCTGTCATACCTGGAGAAGAGGGTGCACCAACTGACGTTTGAGGGTAGTCATCCCAATCGTCATCCAGATCCACTCGAGGTTCATCGGGTGGAATCTCGCTTGAGATACTTACAGACGAAGGAGGGGCTAGGCCCATTATTTATCTGGATAAAGGTAGATTGATTCTTATTATGCTCGGCCTCGAAGGCAATCTCAAAGCACTACCAGTAACGGCGGTAACGGCGGTAGCGGCAGCAATCGCGAGCAAAGAATCTCCAGTACTGTCAGCTAAAACTGTGGAGGTTCCCTCTCTAAAAGGCGAAGGACCCCTGATCAAAGAATTATCTCCAACAGGGGAAACAATAGGCTCACTCCTAGAGGCCCCCTTGGTGGAAGTCCTTTTAGGACCTCTGACAGTCTGCTTCTTCTTGCAGGGGGAAGGCTCTTTCAGAGTGGAAACCTTTCGTTTATTGGAGATTATGAGAGGCTCTGCTGGCGGATATTACGCCTCTCGGTACAATCAGCAAATAGTCGTCTGCACCAGTGGTTTCATCACCTTCATCCGAGGAAACATACGGTATCTCCTCCCTTCCAGTGGACCTATGGGAGGGCATCCTGAAAATCCCATGTACATCGAAATCACGATGGAAGGTATTGATGGACACATAAAACTGCGCGTACGAATGGAGAATGCGCAACTCCATAGAGAGAGAAGTCGCAGGCACAACAAAGATTGCTCCGGTATAACCCATGATAAAATATCGCCATCCTCTAGCTCCATCAATAAGTCCACCTTTGAACTTGAAGCTGGTGATAGGATTTCCCACGTGCAACTGGTCGTACCCAAATTGCCTGGCGAATCGGCTGGGCAGATAAGGCTCCAAGTAGCAGTGGTCCTCACTTCTGTACAGCAATAGGAAGGTCTAATGCAGACCAACCAGTAAAAGGCTTCAGGAGAAAGAATAGTCTTTCCCTGACCTGCATCCTGAAGTTTCGTCCCCTGTTGATTGATATGTACAGGAGGGACGATGCAGAAGAACTTCTAACTATGGGCAAAATTTAGTGCTAGCCGACAGTCTATGACGCTAGTCACATTCCAAGAAGAATTCCTGTAATTCAACAGGAAGTTATTGCCTAAACCACCGGCAGATCTGGGAGACATCACTCTGGTATTGTGAAGGATTAACCATCCCATCAGATATAGGAATGGTAATTCCACTCTGGGATATCCTTCACGCTGTGTATCATCAGCCAACAGCCCATCAGTAATGTCCCTCAGGCCAGCTTGTATCCTGCATACCATGGCAGGAAGCAGGCCCAATCTTGCCCCAAACACCAAATGCACTGCGGCCATAAGGTGTTGTGATGAATGCGATCCGCAGATGCGATGCCAGGCACTACCCATCGGCGTAGCCAGACAGAGAGGAAGCCAGCCAGTTGAGCTCCCCTTGACAGAGGCTTGCGACAATGCCTCATATAACTGTAGGCTTTAGTGCCTGCAGGATAACCCCCTACCTCCTCAGCGAGAACCCAATCTGAAGCCCCAGCATCTTCAATGAGATCATCGACTGTGTTGGCACTAAGCATACTCAGCAGGTTCAAAGGCTTATCTCTACTATCTACAACCTTGTCCTGCTTGGCATTTCTGGCCAGATGGAAGAAGAGGTAGGATACCCATTTGTTGATATGGGCCAACCCAAGATAGTGGCTCATCAGCTCCTGGTATACTGCCACTGCCCGAGGGTTTGTATCCCTCATCTCCCTGTTTGTGGGAACATACTCTTCATAAGGAGTGTCTCTCATTGGCAGCTTTGAGATATCTGCTATCTCATGAAGGGCTAAGCCCAACTCACCTAGCGGAGTATCAAAAGTCCCAGTTAGCGAATTATATCACTCCATCAAAGCTAAGAATAAGTTAGGGTTGAGAGACAGCCCAACACTAGTGGCACTCACAGCCGCAAATAAACCAATACTTTCTAGGTTCGTCTGGAAGTGCTTCAGGGCCCAGGTAGTTAAACTGGCCCATCGAAGATTCTGGGGGCTAAGCCATTCACTGGTACGAGGGTTAACCTTAGGGTATACTCCTCCCTGCCCCATAAAGTCATTGCAGAAAGTCGATATTTGAATCGGTTGGATCAGTGAAGTGTCTTCACTCGGGACGCTGCCCGGCAGTAATCCTCTGAAAGGCATAACATGGCCTGAAGGACTGCTCACAAAGGCTCCTCGGTTCAATCCTTTCTTATAAAAGATCTTCCCCAGCTGGCCGTGAAGATCGGGAGTCAGAGTCCACACCATCTTTCTGCGATGGGTGGCATGGAAGAATGCAGAGATAGGGTAATATCTATGCATATTTGGCAGATACATGATCGTGCCCTCAGCAGAAAATACCCAATCTTCCTTCTTGGGCTTGGTCTGAGACCGCTTATCAATAACGTCCCCGAATAAGAAAGCTGGTTTCTTATACTCAATCCCATCTATGTATGTCAGGGGATCCCCACTGATCATACTCAGCAACATTCGTTCTCCTTGGGATGAGATCAGAGTTCCCCTCTCTTGAGGATACTCGTTTCCAGAGATGGAGAATGTCACATGGGACAAGTCCTCCAGGTAATTGGAATTCAGCATTCCAGCAGCAGCGCCCATCACTTCAGCCAAATGAGGGATCTGTAGGTCCACTGCAAAAAGCAAGAAAATAAGTAAGTTTTACGCTAGACGCTACACTCTTGCAGTATACGCCAAGGCCTAACAGTCTGAGTTTTTACGCCAGACTACAAAAATTTGACTTTTTAAGCTGGAATTTACTTCCGGTGCGTAAAAACTCAAAGTTGGCAGTATACGCCAAAACCTAACAGTCTGAGCTTTTACGCCAGACTGCCAAAATTTAAGTTTTTATGCTGGAATTTACATCCAGTGCGTAAAACGCAAGGTTTGCAGTATACGCCAAATTTTGACAGTCTGAGTTTTTATGCCAGACTGCAAAAATATGGAGTTTTACGCTGACACATTAGAAATATGGGCGTATTATTGCGCATACACGTACAATGTGTGCGGAAGGTTCTCTATTCCTCTCGAAGTCTTTACCTGCGATGCCCGGAGCGCAGCTCGACGGTGGAGCACTTCGTTCAAATCGGGGCTCGCTCAGCCCAATGGGGGTTGCTCGTGCTTAAGCAGAGGAGCGAGATGAGAAAGCGGCTTTCTTTCCCTTAGAGACGGAGGCCTATTTTGGTGCCATGGCGAAACTCAGAGTTCTCAGAAAAGAGACGAAGACGAAGAGTTCTCAGAAAGAAATGATTTTTCAGAAACAGATGAAGGGTTTTTCTCTCAAGACCTTGGACTATTTATAGAGTTCAGATAACTCATCGAATCCCTAACCAAATCCGATTTTTAATAGTCGGTTATGATTTGGGACCACGTCAGCCTATCATTTGAAAAGGAAGACGGACAGTCATGTTGCGTAACGGATCCAGATTTTACTCGCAGAGCAAGGATCCATGGTTTTACGCTCAGAAGCTATAGACCTATGATTTTACGCTTAGGAGCTTTTACGCTCAGAAGCTACAGACCTATGATTTTACGCTCAGGAGCTTTTACGGTCAGAAGCTACAGATCTATGATCTTACGCTCAGAAATTTTTTCGCTCAGAAGCTACAGATCTACGATTTTACGCTCAGAAGCTACAAACCTATGATTTTACGCTCAGAAGCTACAAATTTACGGTTTTACGCTCAGAAGCTACAAATCTACGATTTCACGCTCAGAAGCAACAGATCTACGATTCTACGCTCAGAAGCTACAAATGGCCAATTATAAGGGTTTACGTAGAAAATGCTCCTTTTTTGCTATAAAACATTCCAAGTGCATGAAACACACAGATGTCAGCATTGAAGATGACTCTTCTTCTTGGGCCATTGGAAGTCCATTCGATGTCTAGCCAGAATCTTTTACATCTAAGTTCAAGTATGGCTTGTTCGGCGGACATTTCTTGCCCTGTTTCGAGGAATTTTTGGAAAGCCATTCTTGAAGATGAAGTTCTGAACAGAAATTCTTTGTATCAGAGAAGTGACAGGGGAGATTATAAGTGCAGATAGTAGTAGTAGTAGTAGTATGGTCAATAATAGCAACAGGTTTTTTAATATGCTGGGCTGTGGGAGTAAATTGAGAAGCTAAATGAACTGGGAAGTGGACTCTAGGAATGGTAATACCATCAAGCTCAAAAGTATGTGTATTATACGGGAGAAAATGTCTAAGATTGTCCATACCTATAATACAATCATTATCAAAATCTTTAGGAAGGAGCAAGAAATCGAATTTATAAGAATTAGAAATTCCTTTTAGATCTGAAAAAGAGATAGTAAGGCTTTTGACCTTGTGATTAATAGGAATCTGACGTCCCATGAAATCATTCAGTTTTCCTGGTTTATCAAGCTTGACCCAAAGATCCTGAGGAATAAAAATTTCTTGTAATAAGCTAGCTTCTGCTCCTGTGTCTACCAAAGCATGAATAGTAAAGTCTTGGTATTCGAGGATACTAATAGTAAGTGGAATATAAATGTGTAATTGGGCTTTAGCTTTTAGATCGAGAGATCTAATCATATTGATATTATTAGCATTCTCATTATTAAGAAATTTTTCCAGAGATTGAAGTCAATGGGATGATCTGTAGCTTCGAGGGCAAGGTCAATATTGTCTAGTGCCGTACTGGCAATCTCTAGGTCAAGCACATTTTCCGAACAGAGCATGTCATCAATCCGAGGATGAATTATAGCACTCCTGGGATGTTCTCCTTTGTGTCTATTAATATGCTTGCTTAAGACTTGGTTTAGTCGATCTAAATGTCTCATGACAATAGTCCTATAATTACTAAAATGAGTATCCTTTATAATTTCTTTAAATTTTTTTACTAGATGGTTCATATGATAAGCGTCTTCTATATTGTCCTTATCAAGCTTATGGTCTACCAACCAATCTGGTGGTTTGGGGTTAGTATTCCCTATTTTGCTGGATTCAGGTTGTTCGAATCTTACTCTTTTTTTATTCATGGGGTAACCTTAGTAGATTTTTGCTTCTATCCTTTATTTGTGATAAAGGAATTTTAACGATCATCCTTTCGTCGTCATGACGTTAGTTTTCTAACATGGTTCTAGTCCTCCCTTCAATCGGAGTACTTATACTTAACCTATGTTGTATGTCTTGCAGAATGCTAGGTGTTAACTCTATATTAATAAGGTTTTCCATAGAATTAGATCTTGTAAGGGTATTATTCGAGGTTGAAGCTTCTTTAATATTCGGAGTGGTGTCTTCAGAATAGGGATATTTTTTGCCCTTTCGGGATGTAGAAATAGTATTTCCTGATGCTATAAAATATTCAGCAGGAACTTCTATCTTTGGTTTTAGGGATTTAATAAAAATACGCATTTCATTGTCACCCTTTAAATGTTCAAGTCGAACTAGCCTAGGTTGTATCGTTTTACCTATTCCTACTTCAAATAATCTAACCAAATTCTTTGGGGTAATAGATTTGAAGGTAGGAGTATCATTAAGGGCCATACAATGTTCCCATTGTATACCAATAACTTTGGATCCTGCTAATAACTCGATTCCTTGAAGATTTATGGACAAAGTACATGTTTTTTTAATATTTTGGTCATCAAGACTAATAGAAAAATCTGGATGTATATTTATACCAAACAGTCTATTAACAAGGTTGGATTTTAGCACCTCCTATAATACTATTGAGAGGATTATTAATAATCCTTTCATCCATACAAACTATCAAAATGGGCGTATCTATTCATGTTCGGAATAAACCCGTAATCTTTAATTGAATTAAACCTATATGTAAATATCTCATTTTGGGATATTTGTTTCTTAACTTATCAATTTTTCTTTTATCAAGAAGACTAATAGACGAAAAGTCTTTATCTCCTTTTAATTCAATATTTTATTGCATTCTTTCAAAAATGTAAGTGTGTTTGTTTAGAAATCTAGATTGAAAAGAAATGGGTTTGAAAATCTCCTTTTTATCAGAATGAGGAATGGCTTCTTTTAATTTTTCTAAATCCTCATCCGTGATTTCAAACTGTTCGCCCTCACTATTAGGGATATTAGAGTTAAAAGTTTATTCAGAAGTAAGGGTGTTCATATAAATACGGAATTCATAGTAACCATCACGCAATTCTCTAGTAGATCCAGAAGATCCTGAATATGAAGGCTGTTGTTTAGGTTGATTTTCTTCTATCATAGGTAAATCTTCATATTTATGTATGACTAATAAACCAACAGGATCTCCTTTTTCAATTAAATAATCTCCATCTTCAAACGAAGTATTTTTATTATTATAGAAATATTATTTCTAGAGACTGGTTCTATAAATCCATTGTTATAAATATATTTTTATTAGCATGCAAGGGTATATTATGAATAATGCCATAATAACCTAATGGTAGGAATATTCTAATATCTAAATAAACTAGTATAGTGTGATATCTCCTTATCCTAAAGGATCGAGAGGTATACAAGGTATATCCAGCGGATATCCCTTCTTTTCTAGGTAATATAGCAGTATCGGATAAAAGGGTCATTCTGATTTGATTATGAGTTTTATTAATAGTAATCATATTAATTTTTAAATGCTCTATGGAACTATATAGGTCATCTTCGGATTGTCCTTCAGAATCGCTAGACTGTATATCAGAATAGATAGATTCTATTTCATACATGGAAGTGGCCGAAGTATCACTATCAATATCATTAATAGTGCCTATATTTATACCATAAGTATCTAGGTCTTTTATGATAATGGTCTGAATATTATTAGGACATTCATTAGCGAAATGTCCTTCCTTATCACATTTGAAACACTTACAACCTTTTCTAAATTTCTTTCGTTTAATGAATTTTTTTTCAAATTTTTGAGGCTGCTTTTTGAAACTGGGTTTCCATTTCTTTCTAGTAATTTTATACTTATTCTTACGAAATCCTTTTTTCTTAAAATTATTTTTCTTTTTCCTGATATTTCCGTATTCGGGTGGACATCCAAAATTAAGGTTAATGGCTTCATTATATTTAGAGCAACACGAGTATCCTAATCTAGATTTCTTGATAGTTTTATTCATTTGTTTTTGCGCCCTGGCTTGTTCGCAAACTTGTTCCATAGTTTCCATACAAGCTCTTTTTAGCATTCCAGTAGTATGGACCCTATTTCTAATTTTGTCATAAGTATCTTTTATAATACTGTTCCAAGGATAGGGAATCTTGGTAAAAAAATATTTTATCCAAAATTCTTTTTGGTTATTATCTTTTAAATAGAAGATAAATCCTATATATTTAGCAGCAAATTCTTCTAGTAAACAGATATCACATAAAATCATTTTATGTAATAATATTTCATAATCCATTTCTACGATACCTTCGATTCCTGTATAATCAGCTTGGACTAGATCCATTATCTCTCCTAAAGCTTTTTGTCCATTTTCCATATTTCTAATTTTTTTCGATCTTTTCTTCGTTGAGTTCTAACCCACGAAGCCACGCCCTAGCACTTCCCTTCCAGAAACTGGTAGCATAATGAATAAAATGGACCGTAGACATATTTGTTGGTAAATGATACATCATTCCTCCCATCTGTTGACCCCATTCACCTATGTAGTCAGATATTTGTTTATGTGGAATATTATCAAGATTAAAAATAAGATTATCAATGGTATTAGAATTTTTATTTTTATAGAGTTTGGACTCTGGACGATAAGCAGGATATCGAATGTTGTAAGGGAGGGGTTTGGTTGGCATCAAGCTTTCCACTGGTGGACTAATAGCGTTTATGTCGGTTCTGGGTATTCCTTCTAAACTAACTATTTCACCACCACTGCTACCTACTCCACTGCTACCTACTCCTTTTTCATTGTTAAAAATATTAAAGTTACTAATTTCACTATTTGAGTCATCTGAGTAATCGTCAGAGTCTTCAGAGTACTTCCACCTAAAATAATCAATAGCCGAGAAGTGAGTATCGTAAAAAGCATAGACAACTTGTTCGTCAACTTCTCCCAATAATTCCTGAGCCTGAAGTTTAAGGAATGTACGATAATGTTGTTCCTTAATTTCATCTATGTTTATCTTATTTTCCTCTTTCGAAGAGTACCTTAGCATATTAACCTTATTATTATAAGGTCAACAATTCATAGGAGTTTGACTACTAACGTGAGGGTGCTTTTCGCTGTCTAGCTTTTGTTTTATTTTTATAATATCGATCCTAACATTCTCAATAAGATCTATAATATAATTATAAATCCCTAGTTCTGGGTGTTCGTTGGTAGGCAAGTAAACTATATGCTCATAATTATCTTGAAGCTCAAAGTGACACTGATGTGTGTCAGCATAAATAAATTATTTTCCCGTTAGGGAAGAAGAAGATTTCTTATTGTTCATAAGAAGAGGCTGTTCTTGAATATGCACGCGCTTATAGGTTGGAAATTCCTTAACAAAGGTTCTACGTTTGTTCTGTATCTTAGCCCAATTTGACCCTTCGTTCTGCGGTATGTCATAGTATCCCCATTAACCCAAACCAAGAAAACTGCTATAGTAATGCTCAGAAATCTGCTACAGTACTGCTACAGTAGATATTTGCTCGAAGACGTCTGCTACAGTACTGCTACAGTAATGCTCAGAAATCTGCTACAGTACTGCTACAGTGGATATTTGCTCAGAAATCTGCTAGCAAGCTGTATGGTCCGATGAGACCCTTCCTCTCTCCTGGACGAATCGCCATATAAAATTGTTGATTATCCCGAGCAAAGGAAGCTATGATATCCTTCCATGATCCATCATTGCAGGGGATATTTGCTCGAAGACGCCTCTTTTTACGGCTCCTTACATGCTGGAGAAAATACAGCTAGCAAGCTGTGTGGTCCGATGAGACCCTTCCTCTCACCTGGACGAATTGCCATATAAAATTGCTGATTATCCCGAGCAAAGGAAGCTATGATATCCTTCCATGATCCATCGTTGCAGGGGATATTTGCTCGAAGATGCCTCTTTTTACGGCTCCTTACATGCTGGAAAAGCATGATCTTCTTCTTCCTCAGGTTAGCCCAATGGATCTCGGCAACCATCTTTTTGGTGAAGGAAGTATGAAAAAACAGGTTCACTCGCTTGCCTTTATATAGGCAGAAGAGAACATACCAAATCCCAACAACTTCCTAAATATCTCCAAAAAATCAGCCTCGCAGAACAAGTCAAATTTGACCGTTTCATGCTTCATTCAAAGTATTTCAAATTACGATAAATTTGAAAACTTTGAAGGGGGTCTTGTAGAAGCATGAAAATACGCTGGAAAATTATACGCGTAAAACTCCCAACATGCATGAAGCCCGCGTAAAATAGAGCTTCAGCGCTATGTGGCGTAAAAATATGACTTCGGAGCTACACGCGTAAAACAGAGCTTCAGCGCTGCATGGCGTAAAATATGGCTTCAGAACAGCCCGCGTAAAGCAGCACTCAAAGGCCATTTTTGGCGTAAAAGGTGGCTACACCTCCCTACGGCGTAAAATACGTTTGTCTTTAATGCAACGTAAAGTCATACGAGGAACTCTTCGTATTCCTCGAATGAATCTATCAGACAGAACAGTGAACCTGACTCCTGACAAAGAGTACTGCACGACGATCGAGAGGACGGCTGTAATGATGATTCTGCACAGAGGTCCAGGCTGTCGTTTAGTGACATATCCTTGATACAAGTTATTTTTACGCATTCAAGGAATACGCTGCCTATTCTACATGGGAAGAAGTGAGTCTTTACGCTCAACATGAGACGAAATCAGACGCCACGTCAAAAGTTGTCTCTCGTACAGAGTTTGAGGCATATCTCTGTATTTAATACACAAGATGGGGGCAGATCTTTGCATTTAATGCACGAGATTTTGTTCTATTTTTAATGACTGGGAGAGCTAAAACTGTGACTAATATGCTCACATCACCATCCTTGCGTTTTACGCCAACCAGACTATTTTTAACTATAGGAGTACGTCGTATGATATCTTCTTGAAATACGCCAACTCAGGCTATATTTACAAAGGTACGTGATAAGGCTATTTAGCCCAGAATATGCTCAAGACCTCAGTCAGGAAGGATAATTGGCTATTTTTATGCTGGTTATCTATTATTCATACAGCATCAAGGTTTTACGCAGAATTTGGCTTTTATGCCAACAAGGCAGCTATTTGGCTTTTACGCCAACAAGGCAGCTATTTGGTTTTTACGCCAACAAGACCGTTATTTGGCTTTTACGTCAACCATCTCTACGCGAGGGGCAGTTACCTACGTGGCTTGCATGCTGTGATCTTCGAAGAGCGATTATACACGTTACCTCATAATAGGACATGCGTCATACGTAGATTCAGGAGATCATTCAGACGTGGATAGCAGTTATTATAACCGTCGCATAAATAGTGCAACTCTATTCACAGTTTGGCTTCTACGCCAACTGGACAGTTACTGTGACTGAGCTCTATAAATAGAGACCTCCGGTCACAGGAGAGAGGGGTCAGAAAGAAGAGATCAAGATCAGGGATCGGAGAAAAAGAGGAGCAGAGAGCACAGACAGAGAGCGTCGATTGACAACTTCGGCAACGAGAATTCAATCCCTCTTACAACCTTTAAAGCTTCTTCTTCTTCTACAGCACTTTTTTATCATCGTGTAGTCCAAGGGACAAAGTGATCGACCGCAGATCAGACTCCTATAGCAATTTTTCCCCAGAATTATTTTTATTGTACTTAACATCCTCGTATAGGATTAATTATACTACTTTTTTTTTCTTGTTTGTAAACAAAGAAAGGGTTTCGTATAAACCTAGTTACATTTTTTTTGTTTATCATCAAACAATCACCATCCTTGCATTTTACGCCAACCAGGCTATTTTCAACTATAGGAGTACACCGTATGTTATCTCCTTGAAATACGCCAACTCGGCTATATTTGCAATGGTATGTGATAAGGCTATTTAGCCCAGAATACGCTCAAGACCTCAATCGTGACAGACAATTGGCTATTTTACGCTGGTTGTCTATTATCCATGAATCCTCAAGTTTTACGCAGAGCTTGGCTTTTACGCCAACAAGACAGCTATTTGACTTTTATGCCAACAAGACAGCTATTTGGCTTTTACGCCAACAAGACAGCTATTTGGCTTTTACGCCAACAAGACAGTTATTTGGCTTTTACGCCAACGAGACAGTTATTTAGCTTTTACGCCAACCTTACGCGAGGGGCAGTTACCTACGTGGCTTGCATGCCATGATCTTCGAGAAGCAGTTATACGCGTTACCTTATAATGGGACACGTGTCATACGCAGATTCAGAAGATCATTTGAACGTGGATAGCAGTTATTATAACCGCCACGTAAAAGATGTAACTTTCTTCACAGTTTGGCTTATACGCCAACTGGACAGTTATTGTGACAGATCTCTATAAATAGAGACCCCTGGTCACAAGATCAAAGGATCGAGGATCAAGAGATCAGGGACAGAGAGCACAGACAAAGAGTGTTGATTGACAACTTTGGCAACGAGAATTCAATCCCACTTGCAACCTTTGAAGCTTCTTCTTCTTCTACAACACTTCTTCATCATCGTGTGGTCCAAGGGACAAAGTGATCGACCGTAGATCAGACTCCTATACCAATTCTTCCCTAGAATTATTTTTATTGTACTTAACATCCTCGTATAGGATTAATTGTACTCTTTTTCTTGTTTGTAAACAAAAAAGAAAGGTTTCGTATAAACCCTCTTCTTCTCTCATTTTTGTTTATTCAAACACCCGTAGAATATCGGGCAAAAATCCTCAGGATCCTCTGAAAAAAATATGCCCAGTCAAGTCTGGAGCGAAGTACATAACTCTGAAAGCAACTCCAAATACATGGTAAGGTGTATATGACTAGCAATAGAAAAGTATACAAGATGCACAGAAAAATAAATACATAGTGGAGCAGATAAAGTAGCTGCAATATAAAACTGGAGAACAATACGAGTAGTAGAGAAGTAACTACATGTGAGAAAATAGGAATACTAGCTAAGTGCCTTGAGCACAAGTTCGTTATGTGATCGGCTTAGGTTGCACATGAATAATCTATGATAACTCCGTTATGCGTGAGTTGCATAACCGACATACACATGAATACTGTTTGACTTTGATCACATAACCAACTCTTACTCCCCTCCCCCACTAATACTCTTGGATCCAACCATGACACGCTACGTACATGATAAATAACTTGCACACATGAAGGCAAGAGCACACGAAGCACATGATAGCACATGAGAATCAATATCCGAAGCACATGATGAAATACACGTGATAGAGTACCCGCTGAACACGGTAAGGGGGATAACATCTCATGACGGGATCCAACTAGTACCAGCTCATGAAATAATGTGTCAGAATCAAGTATTGCAGTTCTAGAACAGGTGATATAAATGATATCATGAAATAGAAACGATCAAAGGTAGGTACTCGCCTGACGTCCTGAGCAACTGATGACTCGAGATCCGGACTGGCGTCGTAAGAACCTATTACGAAAAGCAAGGTTAAACGGGATTCTACAGAGTTAAACTGATATAAAATAACTAAAAATAAGGTTCTAGGGGTATTCTAGGTCTAACGGGTTAAACCGGTAAAATTTGGGTCAAAAAGTCAACCCGGGGTCCAAAAAGTCAGCTCTGGGCCAAAACTAGGTCAAATGTTGACTTTTACGGTCAACGAGGGCAATTATGGTCAATGCTAGGTCAAACTAGGGTGCCCCTAAAATTCTAGGTCAAAACTAGCTCATTAAGCTAGTAAACCTTCAAACTCGCCTCCTCGAGATAGCGGGATACCCTCGGTATCCAATATCTCAACCTAGGCTACGCACCCCGCCTATACCCGCTAAAACCTATGCTAGCACGCGTAATTATATACACATATACATATAAAAGCAACTCTAAACCTATTCCTAGGCAATTGCTCAAAAACCTTACCCGATACTCAATACCTTGGGTATCTTAAGGTATTGAGATACCTTGATATCTCAAGGTATTGAGATATCCCTCTAATCCCTCACTAACTACCCATCTAGCTAGCTATCTATGCAAAAACATATACACCTAGGTAATTATCTAGGCTAGAATATATATATATCTAACACATATATATATACACCTACCTATCTATATATATATATATATATATATATATATATATATATATATATATATATATATATATCCACACATACACACATATATATACCCATACTTCTACATATATATATTTCTATCTAACTATATCTCTCTAAACTAAACTATCTATCTATCATAGATCTCTCTCTCCCTCTCGCTACCGCTAGCCTACTGCACGCTGCTACCCATGCGACTGCTGCAAACACGTTGTTGGTGCCTCGCTGCCCTGCTGCAGCCTCGCCAAGCTGATGCTACTGCTGCAGGATACTGTTGCTGCTGCCGCGACGCTGATGCGCTGGCTTCGCTGCTGCTGCTGCTAACACTGCTGCTGCAAGCTGCAAGCTCCCCCCATTTGCTGCTCACTGCCACTTCAACTTTCCCCCTTGCTGCCACTGCTACTCTCCTATTCAACTCTTCCCCCTTGCTACCACTACTGCTCTCCCATCAACTCCCCCTCGACACACCACACACACAGACACAATCATATATATATATATATATATATATATATATATATATACACACACACAACCAAATATATATCTATACACACTTACATATATAAGTACACACACGCATATATATATATATATATATATATATAAGCACACATATCTATATATATATAAATATATATATATATATATATATATATATATATATATATATATATATATAAACACACTCTATACATATATATACAAACACACATACTCATATATATATATATATATATATATATATATATATATATATATATATATATATATATATATATAAACTCATATATACATATATAAACACAACATACACAACACACAACCAACACACACAACACTCAACACATAACACCAACGCACGCCCAACGACCCCTATACCTATAAATAACTATAAATATATAAAATACAACCCGAGAACACTAGCACACACTCTCCGAAGCTAACCCAACGTGCGTACGAGCCCGAAACTAAGAAACTAAGTCGAAATGGCCATTCGGTCATTTCGACGAACACGTGGTGTGCGGTTCGCAAAACCTCGTGAAACGCACACCAAACATACTCGAAATCGGCCCAAAATTTATTCACGGGTTCTAAAAGATGTCTAGATCCTAGAAAAATACTAACTCGTCGATTCTAGGTCCGTGGCAAAAACGCGCACGCACATAGAACCTACGACGACGAAAACCCCCAAAACGCCCGAAACGTCCATTTCTCCGCGATATGACTTCACGTGTCTGAACAGAGACACATACTTACCCTCAAGACACCCAAGCATGTCTACCTAGGTCCGTCTAACCTAGGACATCACCCAAAATTGGGCCAATCTCGGATTTTACCCAAAATTGACACAAAACCTAATGTCAAAGTCTCCAAACACAACCAAACTTGTTCTAACTTTCTCCCACGGGTATTCTTAGGGTCTAGGAAGGTTCTAAACTACTAATTACACTATATAATAGCAATAACTAAGAGAAAAGTTAGGGTTTACCTCTTGGGAGTTGGAATCCCAAGGCCAAAGTCTCCAAAACCCTTGAAATCACCACCCTCAAGCCTCCAAGCCTCCAAATCAAGCATCCACACTAAGTCTAGGCTCTACACACCTAGGTTAGGGAAAATCAAATGGTTAGGGTTCACATCCATGGAAGAAATAGAAGAAGGAAGAGAAGAAATAAAGAAATACTTACTTGGAATAGAAAGTGGGAAGAAGAAAAGAAGAAGAAGAAGAAGAAGAAGGAGTGGAGAGTGGAGAAGAAGAAGAAGAAGAAGAAGAAGAAGAAGAAGTGAAAATGGAATGGGGGAGGGGCTGCTGGTTTGGAAAGAGGGGGGTCGGCCATATGCAATAGAAATAGGTTTACATGAGTCAAATGACTAAAAAGCCCTCTCCTTTAGTCATACAACTTGAGTTTTGGGTTTGGGGTTCCAAAAGCACTCAATTAACTCCTAATCACTCCAACTAAGCTTATTAAAATTTAATAATAATTCTAAACCCCAAAAATAAGCCTCACAAGGGTGTTGATTGGGTCGGACATGGGTCCACTAGGGTCTGACATGGGTCCAGACTAGCCAAAACCCTAAAACATCCAATAAAAAATAATACAACCACCAATTAAATATAAATATAATTATTTATAAACAATACATAATTTATCAAATAAAAATAAAAAAATAATTCTATTTTCTAGAATTGGGGTAGTGACACGACTCGCTCTTACAAACTCGCTGGCCGCATAGCGCCACAAAGCATGCGCCCGAGCAAGCAACCGTGAATGCAACTCGCGCAAAAAAAGAGCGCATGAGCGCCATGTGACGATGCTAAGTGCACCCATCAAAGCGCCACTTTGCATGCGCACTTGAGCCCGAGTCTGAGTCGCTACGGGGCTTAGCTCCTAAGAAAACTTCCCAAAGGTGATGACAAAACAAAGATCGTCATAAAGGAGTTCACACTTAATCCATCTAGGAAAGTCAACCCACATGGGCCACCACCTTACGTGCATATACCAATGCTATGTATAGCTATATATTGAGATATACACATTAGTGATTTTTTAATGTGGAACTAAAACTTCCAAAGCTAAGTGAAAAATACCAACAAAAGTTAAAAGCCGAAGCAACAACTACCACCAACAAAGTTTTGCTTTGATTCAACGAGAATACCGATTTTTTTTTAACAACTAGTGCATACTAGAAACATGCATACCAGTACTTAGACCTGAATTATGTCGATATACCGGTTCACATATCGGGATTCCAGTTCGAGTGGATTTCGCGTACAGTTCGGATTTGTTAAGTTTATTTCATGCAGCTCAGAACTATAGTCAGATTTTATCTTTTGAAAATATAACTTTGAAACATTTTTGCATATTCAAACTATAAGCATACGAATCGGGACAGTGCTCTATCGTGCAGTACACAGCATGTATTGTGGAACATAAACTAACTCGTTGGGGCAAAGTTCTTATAGTGGACTGAAACATTTCAGATCAAGCAAACATATAGTGAACTATCATAGTTTCAAGCACACAAGCAGAACTATCTATATGATTTTGGTCCCCGAGAAATTCAGAATCGGTAGCGGTAATCCAGCTAACCAATGACTCACATTCTGATACTATTAGCAGCTGTGACCGAGGTTCAGCTCTGCACTAATAGTCATTGTC
The DNA here is from genome assembly GCA_036927795.1 of Iris macrosiphon. Taxonomy (NCBI): domain Eukaryota; kingdom Viridiplantae; phylum Streptophyta; class Magnoliopsida; order Asparagales; family Iridaceae; genus Iris; species Iris macrosiphon. Next base: position 152,791,052 of record JAYESA010000008.1, read on the forward strand.
TGACCGATGCAATGCATGAAGCACTAACAGATAATCTCTACGATGCAGACAAAATAAACAAGCAGGCTTATGTATAAACTCATATTTCTTACCCCATAGCCGAACGGTTATCCTGCAGCAGACACACAAGTTAGTCACAATATGCATATATGGACAAACTTATGAATCAATTATTTGGTGTAATCAATCGATAGGTATGCAAGAAGGTAAACCTAGCATGCGCCCTATCTATATGACGGTCCATGAGTTGCCCCATTAATGGACAACAACACCCCCTAGATCCTTTCGGAACGGAACATCATGGTGCTCTCACAATCCCTTCCGGACCGACCGATTCCCAGTGTCCCAGGAATCGATCGAGAGACTATTACCTTGTGCACAAGTTGTCCGAGACCAATGCATGACAAGCAACATTCAATCAATATGCATTCACATTCACATTCACAAGCATTTAACAATCTAATAGCCATACCCCCTAGAACCCGAAGGAACGGAACATTAGGGCGGACTATTATACTCTCCACTTTCATTCTTTCAAGCAAACATATCCTTTCACATATCTAATAGCACACCCCCCTGGAACCCGAAGGAATGGAACATCAGGGTACACTATTAGTCTATGCATATACGAATCAAGGACTTTAGCAATTCGATATATATAAAAATAACTAAAAATAAGGTTCTAAGGGTATTCTAGGTCGAACGGGTCAAACCGGTGAAATTTGGGTCAAAAAGTCAACCCGGGGTCCAAAAAGTCCACTCTGGGCCAAAACTAGGTCAAACGTTGACTTTTACGGTCAACGAGGGCAATTATGGTCAATGCTAGGTCAAACTATGGTGCTCCTAAAATTCTAGGTCAAAACTAGCTCATTAAGCTAGTAAACCTTCAAACTCGTCTCCTCGAGATACTGGGATACCCTCGGTATCCAATATCTCAACCTAGGCTACGCACCCCGCCTATACCCGCTAAAACGTATGCTAACGCGATGCTGGTGTCTCGCTGCCCTGCTGCAGCCTCGCCAAGCTGCTGCTGCTGCCGCTGCGCTGATGTGCTAGCTTCGCTGCTGCTGCTGCTAACACTGCTGCTGCAAGCTGCAAGCTCCCCCCCATTTGCTGCTCACTGCCACTTCAACTTCCCCCCTTGCTGCCACTGCTACTCTCCCATTCAACTCTTCCCCCTTGCTACCACTGCTGCTCTCCCATCAACTCCCCCTCGACACACCACACACACAGACACAATCACACACACACACACACACACACACACACACACACACATATATATATATATACACACACACGAACATATATATATATATATATATATATATATATATACACACAACCAAATATATATCTATACACACTTACGTATATAAGTACACACACGCATATATATATAAGCACACATATCTATATATATATAAACACACTCTACACATATATATACAAACACACACTAATATATATATATATATATATATATATAGACACACACATATATATATATATAGACACACATACATATATATATAAACTCATATATACATATATAAACACAACACACAACCAACACACACAACACTCAACACACAATACCAACGCACGCCCAACGACCCTTATACCTATAAATAACTATAAATATATAAAATACAACCCGAGAACTCTAGCACACACTCCCCGAAGCTAACCCAACGCGAGCACGAGCCCGAAACCAAGAAACTAAGTCGAAATGGCCATTCGGTCATTTTGACAAACACGTGGTGTGCGGTTCGCAAAATCTCGTGAAACGTACACCAAACCTACTCGGAATCGGCCTAAAATTTATCCACGGGTTCTAAAAGATGTCTAGATCCTAAAAAAAATGCTAACTCGTCGATTCTAGGTCCGTGACAAATATGTGCACGCACATAGAACCTACGACGACGAAAACCCCCAAAACGCCCGAAACGTCCATTTCTTTGCGACACGACTTCACGTGTCTGAACGAAGACACATACTTACTCTCAAGACACCCAAGCACGTCTACCTAGGTCCGTCTAACCTAGAACATCACCCAAAATTGGGCCAATCTCGGATTTCACCCAAAATTGACACAAAACCTAATGTCAAAGTCTCCAAACACAACCAAACTTGTTCTAACTTTCTTCCACGAGTAGCCTTAGGGTCTAGGAATGTTCTAAACTACTAATTACACTATATAATAGCAACCACTAGGAGGAAAGTTAGGATTTACCTCTTGGGAGTTGGAATCCCAAGTCCAAAGTCTCCAAAACCCTTGAAATCACCACCCTCAAGCCTCCAAGCCTCCAAATCAAGCCTCCACACTAAGTCTAGGCTCTACACACCTAGGTTAGGGAAAATCAAATGGTTAGGGTTCACATCCATGGAAGAAATAGAAGAAGGAAGAGAAGAAATGAAGAAACACTTACTTGGAATAGGAAGTGGGAAGAAGAAAAGAAGAAGAAGAAGAAGAAGAAGTGGAGAGTGGAGAAGAAGAAGAAGAAGAAGAAGAAGAAGAAGAAGTGAAAATGGAATGGGGAGGGGCTGCTGGTTTGGAAAGAGGGGGGCCGGCCATATGCAATAGAAATAGGTTTACATGAGTCAAATGACTAAAAAGCCCTCTCCTTTAGTCATGCAACTTGAATTTTGGGTTTGGGGTTCCAAAAGCACTCAAATTAACTCCTAATCACTCCAACTAAGCTTATTACAATATAATAATAATTCTAAACCCCAAAAATAAGCCTCACAAGGGTGTTGGTTGGGTCGGACATGGGTCCACTAGGGTCTGACATGGGTCCAGACTAGCCAAAACCCTAAAACATCCAATAAAAAATAATACAACCACCAATTAAATATAAATATAATTATTTATAAACAATACACAATTTATCAAATAAAAATAAAAAAATAATCATATTTTCTAGAATTGGGGTAGTGACACGACTCGCTCTTACAAACTCGCTGGCCGCATAGCGCCACGAAGCATGCGCCCGAGCAAGCAACCGTGAATGCAACTCGTGCAGAAAAAGAGCGCATGAGCGCCATGCGACGATGCTAAGTGCACCCATCAAAGCGTCACTTTGCATGCGCACTTGAGCCCGAGTCTGAGTCGCTACGGGGCTTAGCTCCTAAGAAAAACTTCCCAAAGGTGATGACAAAACAAATATCGTCATAAAGGAGTTCACACTTAATCCATCTAGGAAAGTCAACCCACATGGGCCACCACCTTACGTGCATATACCAATGCTATGTATAGCTATATATTGAGATATACACATTAGTAATTTTTTAATGTGGAACTAAAACTTCCAAAGCTAAGTGAAAAATACCAACAAAAGTTAAGAGCCAAAGCAACAACTACCACCAACAAAGTTTTGCTTTGATTCAACAAGAATACCGTTTTTTTAACAACTAGTGCATACTAGAAACATGCATACCACTACTTAGACCTGAATTATGTCGATATACCGGTTCCCATATCGGGATTCCAGTTCTAGTGGATTTCGCGTACAGTTCGGATTTGTTAAGTTATTTTTGACTGTCCAGATTGCTCATGACTTTTAAAAAAGCTTTAGAACATCCTATATTTAGATATATAATTTTACCCTAATTTGGTGGCAAGAAAAAGCTAAGGAAAACTAAAGAAATATAGAGGCAAGAAGGGAAGCCTCTTTAGAATTCTCTTGCCCTGTAGGTCAATTTATGTTCTGAACCATATTAGAATTCTGTATTCTTGCTGTTAATTGTGTGTTTGGTTTTATTGTTGTTTACTACTCGCAGAGATGCCAGAGAATTCTTGATTCCTAGGTTAGATGGATGATATTGAGAACATAGGTAAAATTGTAAATTGGGAATGTTAGCAACAAGAACCTGAAAGAATAATGGCCTGTCCCTTATCCTTAGGGAAATTTGCCAGAGCTTGGCCTTATTGTAGAGCATGTTGGGTCCCACGTGAGAAACAAAGTAGATATAGCTAGCAACTGGTACAATCACTGTTACTAACCATCAATTTACTTTTTCTCCCTCCAATCATGCAAGTCTCCTTTTGGTGTGGGAATGGAAAAGTTGGGGGAGGAGACGAGAGGAGGGGAGCTTGTCATCATCCTTTCTGGACAGCAAACCTAACTAGAGAGCTTGTCTTGCTTCTGTGGGGACAACAGTGGAAAGAGAAAAAGACATCAGCGGTCTACAGAGACACTGGTTTGAACAATGTCTCCAATGTTCAAAGCTTTCACAAAATATCAATCAGACGTACAAAGTTTACTTGTATGCCTTCATACTGGTAAATAAAAATGATGTCCTTCTTTACGGTCTCAAATCCACAAACTGATACATGTTGGGGTCTGTTTGGTAGGAAGATAAAACAGATGGAAGAAAAAATAAAAAAATTATGTATTTTTTTATTGTTTGATATAGAAAGAAAAAATGGAATGATTACTTCTCCCTCCTATGGAGACACATAGAAATTATATTATTTAAAAATTATTTAATGAACTCAAATGATACGTAAATAAATATTTTTAGTTGAGGATATAATTGATAAAATTTATATATTTTATTTTGTTTGCTTCTATTTTCTTTTTTATTGTCTTTTTTCTCTATTCTACCGAACATAAAGGAGAAAAAAAATTAGTTTCCATATGGATGAAAATTATCTCTCTACTTTTTTTCTTTTTTTGCACTTTTCTATTATTTCTACCAAACGGAGCCTTTGAAATTGAGAATCCATTGTTCACACCATTCTGGAATTGAGATGTAATTCTTCAAATAATTAGTAAAAATAGTTCGATAAATATACTAACGTCGATAATTACTTTAATCAATTATTATAAATAATTTTTGTTATAATTTTTATAATTATAAGTTTTAGGAAATAATAATAATATAATTTATATACCACCATGAAACTGCAGGGAGAAATATTCTCAACTATCAACTTTAGCACAAGAGAGAGAGATTCCATAGTTCACACCATTCTGGAATTGAGATCTTAATAATTTGAGATCGAGCTGGCTCCATAAGCTCATGCGCTTGGACTCGTCTTGGCTCCATTGCACCTAGGGGTGCCATAGTCTCCAATAATTCTACATGATCGTGCAAACACCCCACGTAATTGACCTAAACAATATGGCAGTAGGTGTTTCAAATACATACAATATTTTTATTTTTACCAATTCCGATGATGAACTTATTGTAATAAATATTGCATCATTTTCTTAAAACTATCAATAATATTTGTTGCTGCCAAAATAACCACAACTCCACTTATGGAAACAAATACAACATCAATTATATAATTTTCAATATTTCTCTTTTCATGTTATACAGTCAAGATTAAACAACGGAATTCTATTTGCCGCAACAAATTTTACAACCACGTATGTTATTTACATCATTGTAAATAGACAATGTTATTTACATGCAAACAAACAATAGATTTGTAATACCACTCACAACAATAAATCCTATAAATAACATATCTTGCATGGAATTTCTATTTACGACCAACGAAATAACCCTTACGCCTATAGAATGGTTAACTATGCAAAAGTTGGAGGGGAACTTGGACCCCCTCTCACAACCCACAAAAAGTTCAAAAAAAAGGGGCTGCATAGGGGTCGAATCAAAAGATCTGAAGAAAAAGCCCATTTAGGACACAGGAGTCCGCAGCCAATGTCGACACAAAACAACACGAACTCATCTCCATTCTTGGGGTAGTGCGACTCTTAACTCTTCTAGCTCAATGCAAAAATCATTGTAATTATAGATCTAGCATCATCCATCTGCAGATTCTATGGCATCTACTTCTACTGCTAGGTCAGAAAAAGAAATAGAGGGAAAAAAAAAACAATCGTCCACAAGACCTAAGTTTCAGCAAAAGAGTGCAGACGGACATACAAGTTGAAGGTGATTGAAGTTTGTGGCTAGTTTCTGTTACGAGTTTTGGCACTAGCCGTTAATCCTTCGAAGTTTTCTTCATTGTTAATTTCATTAGCTATATTACAACTCGAGAGTTTAGGAAGGAATAAAACAAAGACAATGATATAGGAAAAGGATTAGGTTTCATGTTTTCCCAAAGAAGCTGAATGAACTTGAAGTGCAATAATCATTCTCTCATCCCAGCAAAAAGAACATTTAACACTGTTTTCTCATCTCACTGTTTTTGCTCACTTTGTTAATCTTGCCACCACCAGTCATGATACAAGTCCATTGAGACAACAACTTCAAGTCCGACAATTGGTTTCAATTTCATATTCCACAAAAATATCATATTGTTTCCAGCATATAGAGGCTCAACCAGCAAACCAAATATTATAAACTCGTCCATGCACTTCGAACTCTATATATCGAAGGAAAAAGAATAGAAACTGATGTATTTTATAAGGGTACCGACCCGTCGCCCCAATAAACAGAAACAAATGGGGGTAAAGTACATAGTATCTATTGAGAAAAGAAGAAGACAGAATCTTGTTATAGATGCCCATTCTAGATGCCAACCTACAAAAGCTACAACTAAAATTTGAAAAAATGGAACTAATTCCCTTCTACATTTAGCTTAAAAAAGTGAATCACCTCCTCCTCCTCCTCCTCCTCCTCCTCAGATTAGCTCAATTTCAGCATCTAGCCAGCCTGACGACTATTATCCAGAAGAAACATTTAGTCGCACCAAAATATGGAAAAGAATTTGCACAAAAAGGAAGAGAGATGGCATAGAAACAAGCAACTCACATTTTAGAAAGATCATCCAAACCAAAAATTAGGTAACGGAAGGGGAAGAAAAAGTACAAAAGGTTTTGGATATTCCCACCGCTTCCTCATGACTGCACGGACAGCCTTGAGAGATGCTCGCAGAATACTTGAAGGCTCACATCATCAGTGAAAATAATATCTGCCCCTGGAGCCATCTCATAGGCTGAGTTATACGTAGCCGAAGGGCTCAACTTTGCCAAGAGAAATCTTGCCTGCACACAGAAAATGAAACTAAAGCATTATAATAAATGTTCCGAGTAAAAAGTCAAATGAAATCATATGGTCAATCAGAGTTAGGATTTCAACGAAATTAAGACTCAACACTGAGTCTGTTGAAAATCTGCACATCACATTAGTTGACAACATTTCTTTATATATATTAATAATATACTAGTGTCATGTCTGTGTGTCGCCACGTGTTTTTTTGTGGTACATATCCCATCTGCACTTTGGTTAGGAACAGAGGCAGACCAATATCTTTGTGGGGATGGCTGGGGAAGGAGGGGTGCAAAAATTATCTTAACCTAGAATTTAATGGGTCATTAAATAGAACTTATTAAAAAAAAGATAAAACAAAACAATGTGGCTGAACTCGTGACATCCAAGAGAAAATCTAATGAACTTACCAACCGGGACAACATTCAATAGTTAAAAACTTCACAAACGTGATGAAATAATAGAATGAGCATATCTAACATCTATACAGTAGTGAAATACATGTTTTCCCTAGGTTCCTACAGAAAATGAAATGAAATTATCTATATCCAAGTTAATATGGCACAATTAGCAAATGGAATGATCTATACATTCTGGATTCAGCAGAACCACGAAAAATGGCAAATGATAACAATATTTTAGTGATGGTTGATATTATTAACAGTGATACAAGAGAATTCAGGTTTGAATGTCCTGGGAAGACCTTGCCAAAAATTGCATCAATTATTGATACATATATCAGATATTTAAGCCAATGGGAATCAATAAAACAGACCTGGGATCCATGTTGATCACAAACAACTAATCTGGCAACAGGGAATCGATCCTTAATGATCATTTGTGCATCATCCTGTGGAGCTTTCAATAGTTGAGCAAAGGCCTGTAAATGAGTAGACAAAACCAAATGCTCAAATAAGCTGTCTAATAGTGGAAAAAAACACAGATCTATCAAAAGAGGGGGGGGGGGGGGGGGGGGGGGGGGGGGGGGGGGTAAGGTTCTCTGGTCTATTATATACTCCAACCAATCTACACTCTTGTATCAAAATTTGCAACCTTGTCCGTCCCTGTTAGAGACCTTAAAACTCTGACTGGTCTTGAGGGATATGGAAAGGTATCCTCAAAAGTTCATAAGCTTTGACTGAACCAGCACAAATGCAAGTTCTCCTTACTGCCAATCAGCTTTTTGACAGAAAACCCTTCCATATATGCTTAAATTCTTAACCAGACAGCCATCTAATAAATGGATAAAGTGGGCCATGTTGGGTTGTCCCTTTAATAAAGGGTTCATTTTCGGACTGAACTTATACTGGTCAAACATAAAGGAGTCCGGTTTCAATTGACCCTCTAAAAGTCGACCTGTAAATTGACTCCAACCCTACTCACTGTCATAATCCTATGAGCATAAGTTTAAGTCACCAAGCTACCTGATGTTCTGGCTGATTTTGGTACCCCATATTCCGCCACTGAGCAACTGTTGTACCATGAAAAATAACAACACTGAAATATGCATCAAGCAGAAGTATACGGTCTGCTGCTATAGATGCCACATCTAGCAGTGCAGGTGATGGAGGTGCACTAAAAGAATATGAAAGCAGTGAAGGCTGAATCATGACAACAGAATTGGTGACACTTTCCCGGTTCAACAACATACGAAAATAAGCAGTCTCATCGGGACTGTTATTGAAAACCTGTGATAAGAAAGTGCATTATTAAAATTGCAGATAGCAACTATCAAGTGCTTGAAAACAATGACAAGAATACCTGTACGAATTGTGATCTTCGTAAATTAAACATAAACTGCGGGAATATGGAAAATTTTGGATTAATAATAAATGAAGAAGGGTCATCTTTTCAATAGTCACCAAATCGCGAACACAAGCGGATGAGGGATCTGTCCAACCATCGTGTTGCATCAAATTCTTCCTGTTAAATTGAGAAAAAAATAGTTCACAATTACAAAGTAATGGAGTCTTCCAAACCAAGACAGAAGATGGACCACATGAAAAATAAAACCCAACTATACTATTTCTTTGGGGTGGAAAATAATATGAGAATTTCCAAAAGTTCAATATTTTAAATTTGGATGGAGCTCTAGATATCAAAACTTCTAGCAACCAAAAATTGCTACAAGCGTAAGCTAAGTAGATTACCTCCATCTCCATTTTCAAGGAGATAAATCAGCTAATACAACAGCCGCAGTTTCCTGGTCAAACCCTTCAACCAGCTCCTGTATAAAACATTTTCATATCAGCAGTGTATACAACTTATCAAAATAACCAACTGTACAATCATTCTTCCAGGTAATGTTTCATACAATTTTCTAACAGACAAATATTGCTGGGAATTTGTCCATGTTTCAAGTGATTTCTTTGCCGCATTAGATACCAATGCATTTAAACTTTTAGCTAGCTTGTTTGATGTCAAGTTACAGGGAAAAGAAGGAAGTTAAACTATAAAAAATCTACTGTCTACAAGCAAAAACCTACTGTTATTTCAAAGTTGAGGCTGTAAGTTAATTCAAGAAGAAAAAATGCATTGTGGCATGAACAAAAACATCCCAGAAATGTATGAAACTAGAACAAGAGAATGCATGCAGACACTGTCAATACCTTCACCTAGGGATAGGAGAACAGCATATGAGCATGAAGATAAATTTGGTTCCTTCACCGTTTTAGGAGGCTTTTCTATTGGATACTAGTCTGTTAGCTGTAAGGTTGTGATGCTATTAAACTATAGACAAGTGATAGACGGGGAAAGAACAAGTGTAGAAAAAGCCACTCTAAGAATAGGTCCATTGAACATTGCTACATCCCAGAAGCCTATGCTTTAAGAATAGGTCCATTGTACATTCCTGCTATGTTGCATTGACTTCTTCAGATTCTTCAGCCAGTAAAAAAAAAAAAAAAACTGGTATATAACCCTCGTTCTTCGGAAAGTATCAAAAAATTAATTAAGCAAAATTGGAAACAAAAGCTCATGACAAATAGGGTTATGCTTGCCAAACAGTACATAGATATTAAAGTATCATAAACAAAAATGGCGTTAACTTTACATGTTGAGTTTCACAAGAAAATGAATTCATATGACACCTGACTTCTTGAATAAAATTAGTAAGTCTTCCAATTTATCAACAATATATACACAACTACCTTCAATCATTTAGTGAGTGCCTTTAAGCATTCAAGACAAGTATAAACATATATGTTGTAAGATTTGGTCCACAATCCCCTTAGACTTCAATTGATGGATGACCACTATACTAATTGATGTCCATGTTATGTACATCAAATGATGGGTGACAATCTACTAATGGAGGATTTTCCAGCAATTCTCTTTATTGTAACTTGACTTGTCACTAAATCCTCCCATATAGGGGAACCAAGGTCAATTGATTGACTGATGAGCTTAAAATGTGAGGCCAATAAGGTATACTTGGATCATACAAAATCTGCAGATATAGGTTACGAATTCATCATAAGACTTCAAGTTTAAAATCTAAACCGTTGATGGCATACCCCTCACTACCTCAATCCATATTTGATTTGGTTTATCCTGAGTGCTAGCAAATCATTTAACTATGATCCTAGAAAGCCTCTTAGCCACAACACTTATTTGTCTTTGTTGCCAACATATAAACCATCTTAAGTGATCTTCTTACTATCGTGTCCTCAACTAAGACCACCTCGAACTTCCATGAAAGCACTCATTTCTTGTCATATCTATTGTAGTGCCACCCATCCAACTCAACTTTCGCATTCCTATTATCCATATTTTATTACCAATGCCTTTAAGCATTGAGATGGATAAGGGCACAAGCTCAATCAATGAAGTCATCCCCATACATTTGAGAAAATAAACTTAGATCCCTTACGAATCGCCCACCTAATGTGTCCTCGAACAAATGCTTGCCACTTAAAATGGCATGTCATATGATAGTATTCCACCATAAAGATACCTTGACTTTTGCCCTAAACCAGAATGATGAGTAAAGGATAAATGTATAAAGCATAGTTTGCAGTATATGCCGATACCGATCCAATACAGCTGATACCGATACGGTTTGGCATGTACCGATCCGATACCGACCGATACCCGATATCGACATCAGATGTCTCTTTTCTGGTCAATTCGACAAAAAAAATTAACTGAAAAAGACCAATTAGTAAGGCTGTAAAAACATCGTAAGGTTGTAAAAGCATATAAAAGAGGACAACTTATCTATTGCAAGTAAATCAATCGACAAGGTTGGCAACTATTTCATTCAATTTCAAAAATACTAAGAAACAACACTGAAAATACTTAAAATTATTCATAAAAGTATAAAATATATTTTCTAAAATGTTAATAATTTACTAATAGTTATCTGCTTTCCGATACCAAAAAATCCGATACTCCGATCGGAAACCGTCGATACTACCGATACCGCCGATCCCGATACTCATAGGAATGGTCTGATATCGATTCTGATAACGATACTTTGAACCTTAGTATAAAGGTTCAAACTTTTATCATCATCGTCGTCGGCATCATCATCCAAGCCTTCTCCCATCATAATGAGGTCAGTTATGCAGCACGAGAGTTCAATAAAAGAATTGACAAAAAATTATGATCACCTGATGTTAAGTATTAGTAATAATGGACTTTAGTCCCACATCAGATAGAGTAATAGAGAGAGGGGTTAGCCTCTCCTACATATATGTAGTTCTCTCTTCCATAATAACTATTCTCTATGATTCTATTCTACATGGTATCAGAGCAAACATTCTGAAATTCTCTTCCCTTCTCTTTCTCTCAAAATCCTAGATCCCCCCCAACCCCGCTGCAGCCCCCTGCCTCTGCCCGCTGCCGCCTCCCCTGCCTCTCCCCTCCCCCCGGCCCCTCCAGCGCATCCCCCCCCGGCCCTCTAGCGCATCCCCCTTCAGCTCCCCCCCCCGGCCTGCCCACCCCCCCTCCAACGACCCCCCCGGCCTGCCTCTCTAGCCCATGTCCTATGTCCATAAACCCTAACCCAACCGTCATCTATCCCAAACCCTAGCCGTCTTTTCTCTGTAAAAAAAAAATGAGTTGAGATTCTCAGAGGGTAAACAATAGTTTGCCGGAAGCTCTGACTCTCAATATCTGGAAAAAAAAATGAGATCCTCAGAGAGTAAACAATGGTTTGTTTGCCGAAAGCTCTGACTCTCATCAGCATCAGGAATCTAACAAAGAACAGACAAGTGGATTCTTTTGCGTAAATCTTTGTTTCTTTCCTTACTTGATCTTCAGATCAGGATCTAACAGAGAGTAACCTGGGTTGCATCTCTGTCATGCTTGTGTTGATATGATCCACATTCCATCTCTGCTACCTATGCGCGTGTCGGTTCTGGCCACGTTTCTAGCACATTAGCAGTGTTGATGTGATTATCAAGTTGGAAAGATCAAACCGACAGTCGAATCAGGCATTCTAGAAGATGACTGGCACTAAAGCGAATAGCAGTGCTACAGATACTAGTGTCGGAACTGCAATGGTAGGACCAACGGGCGCTAGCATGACGATTTCATCGATTCGACTTGTCGATCGACGATTGGACGGACCAGAAGGGTACTCGATATGGTGGAAGAAGGTCGAGAAGACGCTTCGGAGAATGTGGTTGTCTAAACATCGGACTGACAACCCCCAGCAGAAACTGGTCCCATATTTGAGCAATGGGAGACGGATGACAGTCGACTGTTTACACAGTTGATGAATTCAATGGAACCATCGGTGGAAGACAAGGTTCAGAAGACGAATTTGGTTAAGGAGTTATGGGAGGTCCTAACGGCGGCGTTTGATAGAAAACGTGATTTGTCCCGTATCTACGACTCGGTCGTTGGCGTCTACCGAGCTAATCAGGGGAACAAATCTCATAAGGACCACTTCTGAACTTTTAAGGCTATGACTGATGAAATTGATCGTGTCCTACCTCTAACGACGGATATCAATGAAGCTAGGGCTCAACGTGAGCAGCTTCATGTCATGGCATATCTTGCCTCTCCGTCCTGATGCGGATTCTGCTCTCTCAGATCATTGCTGGATCTGATGTTCCATCTTTGATGGAAGCACACTTTCATGTTCTTCGGACAGCAAAGGTCGTTGAGACCACTCCGGGTGATGCTTCTGCTGATCGATCTGCACTTTATGCTGCTCGTAATAGATTTTATGGTGGTCGTGGTGGACGACGCAGTGGACGACGTGTTGGTCGTGATGCAGGACGAGGCAATGGTGGTCGTGATGGAGGAAGACCTCGTGCATGCTTCCACTGTGGTCAGCAAGGCCATTTCCAGTGGCAGTGTCCTAAAGCTCCTGCTACCAATATTACTTCAGATGCCCCTGATGATGGCGTTCGATCTGTCCAGATGACTGCAGAGTCATATACAGATTTTCTTAAGTTCCAAACTCAACGACATAGTGAGGCATCCACATCTGGATTCACAGTCGGGTACTCCGCGGCATGTGTGGTGAGGTCGAAACAGTGGATGATTAACTCTAGTGCATCTGCTCACATGACTGACGACGCAGATATGATACGCAATTATATATCGGTTGGTCGTATTTCCGATATTAATATTGTCAACCGTGGACGAGTAAGTGCCCGTCTTTCTTCCGAATTGTCACTCCATTATGTATTGCATACACCTGAAAACCCATTCAGTCTGCTTTTAATTAGTCAAATTACTTACGGCTTACATTGTTCGATAACATTTTTTCCTGATGGTTGTGTTTTTCAGGATCTAAAGACTAGAAAGACTATCGGTAAGGGGCATGTGGCTGGAGGCTTGTATCTGTTTGACGTATCTTGTGCCGACGTGAAACTCAATTCTTTTGAGTTACATTATCAATTAGACAATCTATCAATCCAAACTCTTCAGCAAATATATCTTGTCTTTAGATGTTTCATTTAATTTTCATTGTGAGTCGTGTCGTTTAGCTAAACATCACCGAGTTCCCTATCCGATGAGTCATAATAAAATTGCATCCGCTCCTTTCGAGTTGGTGCATTCAGATGTATGGGGACCTTGTCCAGTTGATTCAGTGATGGATTTCAAATACTTTGTTACGTTTGTTGATGATTACTCATGTGTCACTTTTGTCTATCTGATAAAAAATTGCTCCGAATTATTTGAAATTTGGTCCAATTTTTATGCAAAAATTAGAACACAATTTGGTGTTCTGATTAAATGTCTTCGAAGTGACAATGGTCATGAGTATATGTCTCGTGATTTCAACTCGTATCTGTCTCGATATGGCATCATCCACCAAACTTTATGTCCTTACACACCACAACAGAATGGTGTGGCCGAACGAAAGAATCGCTCTCTTGGAAACAACGCATGCTCTTATGTTTCAAGCATGTACTCCCAAAAGATTTTGGTCGGATGTGGTACTTACAGCTTGTTATCTTATTAATCGCATGCCATCATCCGTATTAAATGGTGCTACTCTATTTTCTTAGTTATATCCCGATCGAGAGCCGTTTTCTCTACCTCTTAATTTTTTTGGTTACTTGTGTTATGTTCAGGATACCCGGCCAACTCTTTCTAAATTAGATCCTAAGACAATCCAATGTGTTTTCCTTGGGTATCCTAAGGATCAGAAAGGGTATCGGTATTTTTTGTCTTGAAGAGGTATTTTTTCTCTCGGGATGTTGCCTTTGTTGAAACCGAATTTCCTCCACTTCCACAAACTGCGAATCCAGTTCCCCAGATTTACCCAGAAGAGAATTTTTTATTGTTTCCTGTTCAAACACAATCTCCCGTACGGGTGCCCTCCCCTACCGAGCCAGTATCCCGGTCAGACGGTCCGCAGACACGAGTTCACTCAGCTCCGACATCGCCCGATCGCGCATCACCGATAATGCCTACGATCATAGGGTCATCATTCTCCTCTAGCTCCTCTGATTCACCTCCGTCTGTTCCACCAGCTCGACCTCGTCGTGCCTGTCGTGATCATCCATTGTATGTTCACAACTACAAAGGGCTAGCAAGCCACACTCAGTCCTTGATAGCTATTATTGATGGAATTCAGATTCCCAATACTGCTGAAGAGGATCTCAAATATCCCGGTTGGCGTGCTGCTATGGAAGAGGAAATGAAAGCGTTTCAAAAAAACAATACTTGGGATTTGGTTGATTTGTCGACTGGTAAACAGGCAGTCGGTTGTAAATGGGTGTTCACAATCAAAGTGAAACCGGATGGCATTCTTGATCGACTAAAAGCTCGTCTTGTGACTAATGGATATTCTCAGACCAATGGTGAGGATTATTTTGAGACATTCTCCCCAGTTGCCAGAATGACCTCTGTACGCGTACTCTTGGCCTTAGTTGTTCGCTATGACTGGACATTACTTTAGCTGGATGTCAAAAATGTATTTTTACACGGGGATCTTAACAAAGAAGTATATGTGGTGCAACCCCCTGGGTTCGTTGCAAGGGAGGATAAAGTGTGCCACCTGAGGAATGCCCTCTACGGTCTCAAACAATCACCTCGTGCGTGGTTTGATCGATTTATACATGTTGTTACTCAGTTTGGCATGTGTCAATCAAAGAAGGATCATTCGATAATCTACCGACAGACATCAGCTGGAAGGATACTATTTGGTGTCTATGTTGACGACATTGTAATCACAGAAGACGACAGTCAGGACATTGCAGGACTGAAGAAGTTTCTGGGAGAGCAGTTTCAGACCAAGGATATGGGAGCGCTGAGCTACTTGTTGGGTGTTGAAGTCATAAGAGAAAAGAAGCACATTGTCATGTCCCAGAGAAAGTATGTACTAGACATACTGAATGATGCAGGAACAATACAAAACAAGGGAGCAACGTCGCCAATGGACCCAGGAGAAAAGTTACTCCCTGACGATGGAAAACTGATGACTAATCCAGATCAATATTGTCGAGTAGTTGGAAAACTCTACTTGGCAGTTATGACTCGTCCAGATATTTCCTTTGTCGTCAGTGTCGTGAGTAGATTTTATGTCTTCTCCACGAGTTCCACATTGGCAGGCAGTTCTCAAAATTCTACGCTATCTAGTTCAGAATCCTGGAAAAGAAATTCGCATAAAAAATCAGGGACATACGAATGTTGAGTGCTTTACTGATGTTAACTGGGGTACAAGTCTGACGGATAGACGATTTACATCTGATTACTCGGTATTTATTGGTGGAAACTTTGTATCGTGAAAAAACAAGAAGCAGAGTGTGATCGCACGATCAAGTTCCGAAGCAGAATATCGAGCTATTGCTCATGGCACAGCAGAAGTGCTATATATGAAGCATCTGCTATAAGAATTCGGAAAAGCAGAATCTAAAGCAGCAGATATGTTGTGTGATAACCAGTCTGCTATTCATATTGCTACCAATCATGTGTTCCATGAAAGGACGAAGCACATAGAAATCGACATCCACTTCGTCCGCGATGAGTATAAAAAGGGGATAATAAAGTTTCATCATGTGAGGACCGGTGATCAGATAGCTGATATCTTCACAAAGTCTCTTATGGGTCCTCGGGTTCAATTTCTGTATAACAAGCTGGGCATGATTGACATATGTTCCAGCTTGAGGGAGGGTGTTAAAGTATTAGTAATAATGGGCTTTAGTCCCACATCGGATAGAGTAATAGAGTAGATAGTTGATGTCGGTACCAAACTCCAAAAAAAGTAGGTATGAGTAAGATGGGGCTTTGCCATAATATTATGAGGCCATATTGCGAGTAGGTAGACATACCTTTTTCAGTTTATACAGTTAAGTTCATGCAACCAAGGAGCGCAAAGGTTCAAACTGTTCTTAACTATATTTTTTTATCTACAAAGCAACTCCTAGGCATAAGAGATTAAACATGTAGGTTAAAGTGGAAGAGAATAGACTATCCTTCCAACGGGTAGTCATGTTATTAGCATGGTTATCTTTTTTTATGTGCATCCCACTCGGATAAACATTGCTCCGCACAACAATTAAGGACAGGGATGTTCGTGAAAAAAAGACATAAAATTATATAGTAATTTCACTCCTGTGTAATGTGAGTGAGAACACATACATAAATAAGATCATTAGAACAAATGGTAACTTGAAAGAAAAATTCATGGACTATTTCATTGAAGAAACAAATTGCTACATTTTTTGTTCTTGATACAGCACCTGAAATATAACCATAACCAACATTTTTCTTGTTTGAAGTATGCATCATAAAATTATGGACCAATACCAATAATTCCTATGACAGTTGCATCCTTCTCACAATTGGTCAGTCAGATATTTTCTTGCAAGTTTACTGTGAGGTAAATCCAAACTCTTAATCTTTTTGAATGTGGGTGCATATCCATACACTAGTATCCCTACTCGTCAGCCTATCTGAAATTGGTAGAACTCCAGTAATTTCTTATGAAACATTTTACAAACATTCTGAATTTATCTCAACATTCTCACTTCTTTCACATATCTAACATACTTGGAGCCATAAGTGTCACCTAAACTATTAACTTTCTAAGTCATTAGTCATTAGCAACTAAGTCGTCTTGTAAGAGTTGCTACAATCTTGATTGTGTTAATGCAAGTGAGTTTGAGGCTATTTTCTCCCCAAGCCGAATCAGCTGCAAAAGGTGACAGTATTTACAATCCTTATGCCCCAAATAAGTGGAAGAATATGAGAATAACATGTGTCAATGTCTATGCTGATAGCCTGATACCAGGGGCCCTCTCCCTCTCCTCCCATAGATTTGTGGGTTGAGAGAGAGAGAGAGAGAGAGAGAAAGAGAGAGATCTAGCTTACAAAAAACAACATATGGTTAATGTAAATGATTCTTTGGATTGGCATGCGACATTTGAGTCTTTCATAATTAACTTGACATACAAAACCAGGTCATTGTGCTAGCACAAGCATGGCAAAGCTGGTTCAAAATATGTTTATATTTGAAAATTTTTATTTCTTACAAGAAAACTGGAAAAGGGACGAGTGATAAATTAAAATATGACTGGAAAAAAAAGTAAGCAAACTTCTAAGATGAGACTAAGCTGGCATCAAATTATCGACCCTTCATTCCTCCACACAGTACTAAGTACTAACTGCCTCAGTATCCCTCTATCTCCATTTTTTGTTGGTAATTGATAAAGATAACATAATTAATCAACTAATAATCATATAAATCACTACATTTATGACCATAAGTTTCAAACAAGCTCTTTAATCTCGAACTACATTAGACATACAGGATGACATGAGGTGGAAACAGAACGGAAACAGTTTGTGGCATGTTTGTGTCAGATTCATGTCAAGTAGAATTCGTGCAGTACAAGGACACCACAGATTTCTGGCACATCTGCTTCCTACATGTCCAAATTGTTGATATTCAAGAAGTGTTTCGATTGTATCAAAGTGAAGGAAATTCTGCAAAAAAAGAATCATCATAACCAACCTCTGTGTTAGCAGAATTATCCACCCATTTTCTAGTGATTGTTGTGACACGTATCCTCATTTGACCTTCAGAATTCTGATAACTGCAGGAAATATGAATATCACAGCTTTAAACCATTGCACACGAACAGATTAAAGAAAATATAGAAGACACAATGTTTTGAGAAAAACAGCAGCATACTTCGTCAAGAACTGTATATACAATTGTGGACTTGGAATTCCTTGTTGGCTTCTATCACTGGGAGCTACATCAAAGAAAACTGTCAACGATGTACTTCTATCAAGGCCACACATTTTCCATGAAGTTGTGTTTCCTTGTCCTATTACCGTATCAGCACAAGAAGCACCTTTCTGCACACGTCAGAAAAAGAATGATGGTGATTGATTAGACATATGAAATAAGAATTAGAAATTGTTTACTTAAGAAAGCATATATGGTATTAAAAAGTTGGATTTACATATCAATCAGTAGACAGAAACTAATGGTTCAGATTGACAACCTTTTCCAAAGAGGTACATGGTCCAATAATTCCCTGAATTTTGATGTCCTTCGAACAGATTATCTCCAGAGTGCCACTGAAATTCATATTTAACAATGATCATTACAAGTCTTTGGTGGTAATATACATGTATAAGTGTATTAGAAATAAGAAATGGTAAATAAACTGAAGCAATAGGTTTGAGAATGAGTTCAGCAAAGTGTAACATATAAGCAAGATATGCGTAAAGACAGCTAGAATTCTATGCACTGTTTTAAAATGTCTGCCAGCATGTCCAATATGTCAGTTTTCGGAGAAAGGCGGCACCATAATGCATCTTTTATAATTTCAACAAAGATTGGAATCAAGAAAGACAATTTTCGAGATCGCTACGCCCTTCAGCACCTTCACTTGTTAACAAACCCATTTTCTTGATTTTCTTGATTGCTTCTCTGCCACAGCTGTAACAAATTTCTCTTTTTTTTACAGAAAAGGGGTCCAACTCCCAGTCTCATTCACAGCTAACCATAGAAAGAGGGGCAACCAAGCCCAAGGGAAAGCGAACCAAAGAAAAGATTTTCACTCACAAGAGTGAAAACCAGTCATGCAACATGACTCTAGAAAATCCTTAAGAAAGCGAGTGGCATGCAGGCTCTGTTGAGCCCTTGGATTTGAGGTGATTCACTACCGAAGCGAAGAAAAGGCTGGATCAAGAGGAAGGGGGGGAGGGGGTTCTGCGAGCCCTCTGCCCCATGGTGGTTCCCTGAAAATTCATTAAAGGAATATTTCCAATAAAAACTGTTTGTTGTTGCATTTCTCTACCGATTTTCCAAATTAACCCAGGAGTATATATAATTTAGAAGGACCAACCCCCAACTGGTTCATACCACCGAGATAAACTAGGAATTCGAGCCTAATGGATAGCTTCTTTCCAATTCTTGACTGGAAGGGACACAGGGACACCAAAAGCTCCACCCTTCCATCTCTTGGATAGATAGAGAGGGAGGGTAGAGCTTTTGGTTTTTCATGTTGCCAAACAGTTGAACAATGAAAATAGATGGGGCACATATATATCCAGAAGTGCCGAAAGCTGACTTTTGATTTCAGACACTGGGGATCTAATATGATCTACATCATCCGGAGAAGATATGACACTCACAAAAGTATGATCATTTACATTCTTACTTAGCTAACCTTACTAAATGATATAGACTAAAGAAAGAAAGATAAAAGAGTGATAAAAAGTGGACAAATCAATGACTTTAAATGTCAAATGAAAGAATTTTTTGCCTAGAATTAGATCTTCAATAGCTAGACCCAGAACATACCGTTGGGAAGTGATTCACTAAGTAAACCTTCATGAATCAATTTTTGTTCTTTTTATGTCGTTTTGACATATATCAGGTTTGGGCCGCAATCTGCACCAATATAGTAAAATCCTGCCAACTTTTAGAGAAGTTGGCTTATACAGGTTATAGTACACACCATAATGGATTCTTACAAGAGAAATCATAATGGCCAATACAATATAGTACAGACTATAATGGATTACTTATTTATTCAACCAAATTCCAATGACTAAAAAGATGCTCGATGAATGGAGTAGTATTATAGTACTCATATGAAAAAAGTGAGTTATACAAAATTGTAATAACTATCGAGGAATTAAGCTTACTAGTTATATATCATAAAACTATGGGAGAGTAATTGAGTAAAGATTAAGATTAGAGACAAGAATATCATAGAATTCTACCATGGAAGCCATTTACTTAAAGAAAATTAACGAAAAGATTTAGAGAGAAAAAGATAGACATTTACATATGGTTTATTGACTCACAAAAAAAGATAATTGAGTTCCTAGAAAGATAATGTAGTGGGTTTCGAAGAAGAAACAAGTTCATAGAAGTATATTGAGACTACTAAGCATCTGTACAATAGAGTTATGATGACTGTGCGAACTATTGGAGGCTAGGAAGCACACCCCAAAAATCTGAGACGGGACAATCGGACACTACCCAGAACTCCATAATACACTAGGACATACCATAGTAGGCGCAATGTCCATGTCACCTTGCCCTTCATATGTCGTGCCGTATCCATGTACGTGCAAAATAGATTGAAGGAGATACTAAAACCATTTACGATTACCATAGACTTACATCAAGGATTAATGTTAAGTCGTTAATTTTTTGCAGTAGTTATGGATGAAATTACTAGACATACCCACAAGGAGATTCCATTGTGTACGAGGTTTGCTGACAATTTAAGTTAGTCGATGAGAATATAGAAGTGTAAGATAAGTGTGGAGAGAAATTTTAAAATATAAGGAATTTAAATTATAACAAAGATAAGAATATATGAAATGTAACTTCAACAGAATTCAAAAAAAAATGATGAGGAAATCCATATACATGGACAAGAGATAAGTTTTTGGTATTTAAAATCAATTGTTCATTATGATAAAGAGATTGACAAGGATGACATGCACAAAATTAAAATATAATGGTTGAAATAGATGAGCGTTTATGGAGTACTTTGTGATTACAAGATACATTTGAAGTTGCAAGAAAAAATCTACGAGTCAGTGTGTTATACAATTAAGAAGCAACATATTCAGAACGTTAGTGCAGCCGAAATGAGAATGTAAAGATGGATGAGCGACAATATATTAAAGATGGGATAAAAAAAGAGAGCCTCTAAGGGAAGTTAGGGGTGGCGTCAATTGAGATACTAATAGATGCTCGCTTAAGGAGGTATGATAATATAGAAACTAATGGAGCCGCTAGAATGGTTGGCCTAGACAAACATGGTTTGAAGTTTTAAAGAAGGTTTTTTTTTTTGTGTGTTATGTAGGGCATGACCCTTAACAAAGACGAATGGAAGAAGTGGATTCAAATAACCAACCCAAAAAATTTGGAATAAATTATTTGTTCTTGTTGTTATTGTACAATGGATTATTATGTAGCTCTGGTTATTGTTTAAAATTGAGAAAATGTTTAAGGTTTGTTATTGAAGAGAGGCAATTATACCTCTATCCCAAATTGACAGCACTCCTCACAGTTGTGTGATTTCTATTGACTCAATATCCCATATTTCAATCGTCATTAAGGGCAGAAGCCAAGTGCAAAGCTGAAGGAAGGGGAAAAAAGAACCTTTATAAGATTTATTTTAGGGTCCCCTGAAAATGTGAAGGAATATCGATGTAAAAAGAGCTAAAACATTAGGTACACACAACAAACTGATGGAGGGACTGCATTCTAGATCAGATATAGAGACATGACATCAAAATGAGTATTTTTTTTACAATAAGAAGGGTGAAAAATGAAAATACCTAGTAGTTTCAATTTGAGAACTAATATAAATAGGTCCTGACCAATATATGGAACAAAAAGTAACAGTTTGCTTGATCACAGAGATTATTGATAGGCAGCAGACTCTTGGTAGCTGTTTCTCACACATCTTAAGCTCTTATTTGGTGAGACTGATGAAACAAAATCGGATTTTTTACAGCAAAACTCAGTGAAACATCTAGAAAACAAAGACCTGTAGATAGTATTAAAGTAAATGTGCAT
>JAYESA010000008.1:153447836-153662836 GCA_036927795.1 Iris macrosiphon
GTCAATTGAGACCACGCTACTCCAATATTTTATGTGGTCAAAGCCATGCACAAAGCAATTTCAAGTTATACAAGTAGAAGGGATTTATTAGAGTAAATATCTTAAGTGTTGTCCATAGGATCGTGGTATGTTGGTTACGATGAGGGATTTGCGTGAAAATAGACATAGTTTCGAATTCTTTTTGGAAATTCAGTTCGTGGAAAAGACATATCAAAAAAGAAAAAATCTTAAGTGTTGAATAATACATGCAACTATCTCACTGACAAATATTACACGTAAAAGAAAGACTTTATTTTTCTAACTAAATACCATCAACTATCTAAGTTATTCAACTTGATATCATATACTTTAATATCGTACCACTAAATATCTTCAACTATTAAAGAATTTCAAGTCGATACCTTATTTCAATTAACAGCCCCAACAAAAAAAAAATTAGTGTTTTCTGGACCAAAATAGAATATTTTACAAGAATTCTAGTCTGACATCCTAGAAATCTAAGTATTTGTTAGAATTTAAACTAAAATTTAGAATAAAGTCATTCGTTCATTTTGTTTTTTGTTGAACTAGTAAGCTCTCTGTTGAGAGTTGTTCCTTTCTTTAGAAGAAAATAATATACTTATTATAAGGGAATGGTTTGTAGTTGGCTGGCCCTATATATAAAGGCATTTGAGCTCATAACAATACACCAATTCAGAAACTCAATAAACATTTTTTTTTCTTTCCTCTAAACATTTTTTTGTTCTGTTCCGATCCTTGTAGTTTTTTTCTTCAATTGGTATCAGAGCTAAGGATGAACGGATCAATTCAACCTCAAATTTTGAAGTTCAGCGAGAAGAACTTTGATCAATGGAGCATCCAGATCAAGGCACTGTTCGGTTTTCAGGAGTTATGGAAAATCATCGAGCATGGGTACGTTGAACTGGCCGATCAAAGAGCACATGAAGCTCTCTCTCAAGTCCAGAAGGATTGTTTGAGAGAAAATAGAAAGAAGGACAAGAAGGCGTTATTCTTTCTCTATCAAGCTGTAGACGAGATGGTGTTTGAAAGAATCTCAAGTTGCAAACGACGGCTAAGGAAGCGTGAGATTTTCTGCAGAAATCCTACAAAGGTGATGCGAAGGTGAAGAGTGTAAAACTGCAAACTCTACGAGGTGAATTCGAAACTATTCATATGAAAAATTCTGAAAGCATTTTCGATTATTTTGATCGAATTCAGTCTCTTGTGAATCAAATGCGGATTAATGGTGGAAAATTGGATGATTTACGAATTGTTGAAAAAATCATGAGATCATTAACAGACCGTTTTGATTATGTTGTTACTGCAATAGAAGAGGGAAAAGATCTCTCAACATTGTCAGTTGAAGGGCTGATGGGTTCTTTGAGCTCTCATGAAAATAGGATGAACCAAAAGGCTGCATCCAGTTTAGAACATGCCATTGAGTGCTTCCAAACTAAGGTGGCGATGAACAACAAAAAATGGTTCCAACAATGAAGAAGGTGCAAGTCAAGGAAAGAGTGAAAAAAATGATTGACCGATACAATCAGTGCCTCAACAAAGGATCGAAACTCTAAGCAGCGAGCTACTGAAGGAAAAAGGTATGACAAATCTATAGTACAGTGCTTTCGTTGTAAGAAATTCGGTCATTACAAATCAGAGTATAGAACTAAGTTTTATAGAAACAAAAACTCATCATGTTAACTATGCTACTGACAATTTGGAAGAGAAGAAAACTCTGTTGTTAGCCTGCAATGCCAGTGAAGAAGATCATATCAACAAATGGTATTTAGATACCGGGTGCAGTAATCACATGTGTGGAAAGAATGAGCTATTCTCCTACTTAGATGAATCTGAATGTGGGAAGTAAACTTTTGGAAACAAATCCAAAGTTTCAATTATGGGAAAAGGTAAAATTCTCATATGTTTGAAAAAATGGTTCTTAAGATTATATTATCTGATGTCTATTATGTTCCTAGTTTACATTGGAATTGATTGAGTATGGGTCAGCTTTCTGAAAAGAGATATAAAATCATTATTGATAATGGGGTGTGCACAATTGAGAATCGGCAAAACGAGCTAGTTGCTATAGTAAAGATGACAAAAAATCGCATGTTTCCACTGTTATTGAAAACTGAATCAGTTAATTCTTTTAATGCGATGGTTTTAGACAAAAATTGGTTATGGCATTTTCGGTTTGGTCATCTTAACTTCAATGGATTAAAATTGTTGTCTCAGAAGAATATGGTTACTAGCCTACCTTTGCTTGAATATACTAATCAACTATGTGAATGTTGTATTCTTGGAAAGCAACACAGGAATTCTTTTCCAGTTGGAAAGTCACGAAGGGCTACAAATAAGTTGGAGCATGTGCACTCAGATATATGCGAGCCAATGGAGACTGTATCACATGGAGGTAATAGGTATTTTATTACTTTCATAGATAATTACAGTAGAAAAAACTTGGATTTATCTTCTAAAGCAAAAATCTGAAGCTTTTGAAGTGTTTAAAGAGTTCAGAGTTTATGTTGAAAAATAAAGTGGTTGTTCTTTAAAGACACTAAGAACGGATAGAGACGGAGAATATACCTCTAATTCGTTTGTTAATTTTTGCAAAGAAAATGGAATTAAACACCAAGTTACAGCTAGCTATTCGCCTCAACTGAATGGAGTTTCTGAAAGGAAGAATAGGACCATTATTGAAATGGCTCGAAGCATGTTGAAAGGTAAGAATTTACCTAAAGATTTTTGGGCGGAAGCTATTGCATGTTCTGTTTATCTTTTGAACAGGTGTCCTTCAAAAAGTGTGCAAAATATGACACTTGAGGAAGCTTGGAGTGGTTATAAACCAAATGTAGAGAGCCTTCGGGTATTTGGGTGTGTCGCATATGCCAATGTACCAAAAGAGAAAAGGAGAAAATTTGATGATAAAGGTGAGAAATGCATTTTTATTGGTTACAGTGATAAAACAAAGGGATATAAACTGTTTAATCCAAAAACAAGTTCAGTGGTCGTGAGCAGGGATGTAGAGTTCAACGAAGACGCATCTTGGCAGTGGACTACTGAAGAGAAGAAACAGATGGGAATACATATAGAGGAATTATAACCAGTTGATGTTATTGAAATAGCACCACAGATTCATAGCACAACAACATCGCCTGTTCCTTCTTCGGTTCATGTTGAACGGACTCGTACCTCGAATCGTAATCGTGTTATGCCAGCACGGCTACAGGATTATGTTGTAACAGATGATAATCATGTTTCTGATAAAGAAATTATAAATTTTGCACTATTTGCAGATTGTGATCCTCTCACCTTTGAAGAAGCAGCACAAGATGAAGGGTGGCTTCAAGCTATGGATGAAAAAATTGGTCGATAGAGAAGAATGATAATTGGGAGCTAACTTCTCTTTCTGAAGGAAAAAAAAATCGATCGGAGTCAAATGGGTGTTCAAAACAAAATACAAGCCAGATGGTCAAGTGGATCGTTTGAAGGCCAGGCTAGTCGTGAAAGGCTACAAGCAAAAGACAGGTATTGATTATTATGAAGTTTTTGCACCTGTTGCTAGACTTGATACTATTCGTATGGTGATTGCTTTAGCTGCAAAAAAATAAATGGAAGATACATCAGATGGATGCTAAGTCTGCATTCTTGAATGGCTTTCTCGAAGAAGAAGTCTATGTTGAACAGCCTACAGGATATGTCACTGAAGGACACGAAGACAAGGTTCTCAAGTTAAAAAAAGCCTTGTATGGCTTAAAACAAGCACCAAGGGCGTGGTACACACGCATCGACTCATATTTCCAAGAAAATGGTTTTCTTAAGTGTCCGTACGAACATACTTTGTATATCAAATCTAACTCACATGGAGATATGCTTATTGTCTGCCTATATGTCGATGATTTGATCTTCACAGGAAATAACCCAAGTATGTTTGATGAATTCAGAAAGGCTATGAGTAGCAAGTTTGAGATGACT
Source organism: Iris macrosiphon (assembly GCA_036927795.1). Classification (NCBI taxonomy): domain Eukaryota; kingdom Viridiplantae; phylum Streptophyta; class Magnoliopsida; order Asparagales; family Iridaceae; genus Iris; species Iris macrosiphon. The sequence goes on from JAYESA010000008.1 coordinate 153,451,812, forward strand.
GATATAGGTTTTATGTCTTATTTCCTTGGAATTGAGATTATGCAGACAGATGAAGGGATATTCATCTCATAGAAGAAATATGCAACTGACATTTTGAAGCGTTTCAAGATGGCATCTTGCAATCCAATCAAGACTCCAGTTGAAGCAAGGTTATCTTTGGATAAGATTGGGAATGGTGAGTTTGTTAATTCTACTTACTATCGAAGTTTGGTTGGTTGTCTACGTTATTTGACCTCCACAAGACCTGATATTGTTTATGGAGTCGGACTCATTAGTAGATTTATGGAGACACCAAGCCAAAGCCATTTGCAAGCTGCAAGAAGGATTTTGAGATACATCAAAGGTACTCAAAGCCATGGTATTCTTTATTCATCTGCTGACAATTGTGATCTTGTTGGATATACAAATAGTGATTGGGCAGGTGATATGGAGGAAAGGAAAAGCACTTCCGGTTACGTGTTTCACATGGGCTCAGAGGTATTCTCTTGGTCATCAAAGAAGCAGCAAGTTGTGGCATTATCAACTGCGGAAGCGGAATATATGGCAGCAGCCTCTAGTGCATGCCAAGATGTTTGGTTGCGGCAGTAACTTGAAGAGTTGAACCAGAAGCAAGAATCTCCTACAAAAATCTACTGTGAAAATAAGTAAGCAATTGCATTAGCAAAGAATCTAGTGTTTCATGGTAGAAGCAAGCACATCGGCATTAAGTATCACTACATTCGGGATCTTGTTGAAGACAAGGAGATCGAGCTGGAGTTTTGCAAGTCTGAAGATCAAGTTGCGGATATCCTCACAAAGCCTTTGAAAGCTGAAGCATTTTACAGACTGAAGAAGATGATGGGCATGAGTTATTTTGATAAATTTGAGTTTAAGGGAGGCTGTTAGAATTTAAACTAAAATTTAGAATAAGTCATTCGTTCATTTTGTTTTTTGTTGAACTAGTAAGCTTTATGTTGAGAGTTTTTCCTTTCTTTAGGAGAAATAATCTGCTTATTATAAGGGAATGGTTGTAGTTGGCTGGCCTATATATAAAGGCATTTGAGCTCATAACAATACAGTCATTCAGAAACTCAATAAACATTTTTTTTCTTTCCTCTAAACATTCTTTGATCTGTTCCGATCCTTGTAGTTTTTTCTTCAGTATTAACCTATCGTCTCTCGTCCTGCTGTAGAAGTCGAGTATCACGTTTTCGTTGTTCTTTTATGTGAATTACAATGGCTAAAATATATTCTCTTTAATTTTGATGTCTCATCCGCAACCAATGTCAGTCTTTTGCAATAATAAAGGTGCAATTCGTATTGTAGAAAATTCATATTTTTATTAGCGGACTAAACATATTGAACAATATTGTCATTTTATCTGGAAAAAAAAAAATGCATTCCAAATTATTCTCCTTGCTATCTTCAATCTGGTAATCAGCTTGTCAATATCTCTTCTCCAATCTTCTTGGAGCCGACATTTTTTAATGCCTTACAAGCAAGTTGGATGTGGTCAATATCTCCACCACATAGCCAACATGAGAGGGAGTATTAGATACATGCTACAGTTCTTTACCCCCTCTTATCACTTTGTAAACAAGATTCAATGTAGTTGATTTCTTAGCATATATCAACAGGTTTGTATATAGGTAGTTAATACTTGCAAATTTCCAACATATGTAGTTAGCTTAACATTTGTATACACAAGAGTATTCTTTTGGTCTTGAAATATACAAATTTGCCTTCAAAATTCAATATTATGCAGGCAACTGAAATTGGTGGATCATCACTTCATTTATTTTGTAACTTTCAGGAAGAACAGTTTCATATTCATGCAACTCTGGCACAATAGAGAAGCAAAGCTGTATCAAGAGAAGAAGAAAAAAAAAAAAAATGTAAATAAGCAGTATTTACATTTATGTCCAGCCTTACGTTTACAACAATACTTCCCTCAACCAAACCTGCAAAATCCAACAATAAACGTCTTTACAAACATCTCGGCCAGCAATTCTCGTCAATGATAGAAAGTAAGGGCAATATACCTTTCCTTTTTTTTACTATTCTTACAATTTTGTTCATCGAGGTTTATAAATATTTACGATCCAAAAAACAAAACCAGTAATAACGGAGATTTTATTAAGCAGAGGTACTTTTGTTTTGTTGCAAAAGGATGATATTACGGTATGCACCACCGTCGTTCTCCATCAGACTTGAATGACTTCCCTGCTCTATGATCCTCCCACCCTGCAATACCGATATTACATCAGCATTGCGAATGGTAGAAAGCCGATGAGCCACCACGACCGTCGTCCGGCCCTCCATGACCTTATCCAAAGCCTGCTGAACCACCCGCTCGGACTCAGCATCGAGTGCGCTCGTGGCCTCGTCCAGTAGCAAGATTGCAGGGTTCTTGATGATGGCGCGAGCAATGGCAACCCGCTGCTTCTGACCTCCTGAAAGCTGGACTCCCCGCTCCCCAACTTTTGTCAAGTAGCCCTCGGGGAGGGCACTGATAAAAGAGTGGGCATTTGCAAGCTTCGAAGCCTCGATGATCTCTGCTTCTGTGGCATCATCTTTCCCGAACAGGATGTTGTCATAGATTGTTGTCGCAAATAGAATTGGTTCTTGCTGAACGAGGCCAATATGCTTCCGAAGCGAAGCAAGTCGAAGTTCCTTGATATCCTTGCCTATAAGAAAGCCATAGAGACTAGAAAAGGTTACATCTGTATCAGCTAGCAGGGAATTTTTTTTATTTTCTTTTATTCATTTTAAAAACAAGAAATATTTTACCAGAAGCACAATTAATCATCAAATGTTATCCAGAAATAATGAAAACTTGGAACGATTAAAGATTGAAATTGCCTAGCTATCACTATAATGTGCTACGTAGAGACGAGCATGAGAAGAATCAAGAGTGGTGATGATTAATAATAATGGCAGCAATGATAAATTACAAAAAATGGTTCCAAGGGAAGTTCAATTTGACCCAATGTCAAACTAATAATATCAAACTTGTCCCTTTCGACAGTGTGAACCGACATTCTTCTGTAATTCAATGTGATCCTAGATGCGGAAATAAACAAAAGGATCAAAATAACAATATTCCAATAAATCTAACCTCTAGCCATTGTTGCTTCAACAGTGGATGAACTATAGTACTCTCTTCTTTCTTCTTTCTCCTGGGTTTGGACTTCCAAACTATGAACACTCAATTTTGATGGTGTAATCTTTAGAAGTGTGTGTCTAGCTTGGGGACCAAAACCCTTTATATAGAAAATTGAGCTTCCCATCATGCTCTTGTTCATAATGTTGCCACTTCACAAAAAAGTGGTAACTTCCACTTAGGAACACAAAGAGTTGGTAACTTCCCTTATGAATAAGAAGAGTTAGTAACTTCCCTTATGAATAAGAAGAGTTAGTAACTTCCCTTAGGAATAGGAAAAGTTGGAGCAAAAGCTATGGGCCATAAACTAACATTCTCCCACTTGGCCCATACTTTTAATCCAATGTATTATCTTAAAACCAACTACAATTCATATTAAGTAATAAACACATTAATCATGACGATAGGTCCTCTATATGATGAGTATTATCTTTCATGTATTACAATGCATTTATTTCTTAATATTATACTTTATGTGGCAACGTAACTTAATGAATAAACCATATGTTCATTCTTGGTCCAATGAATAAATTTTCTCAAATTAAATAAAGTGCACTTAAATATGAGAAAACATCATAATAAGAGTTTCATTAATAACTTTATTTGTACAATAGAAACTACATAAGAGAACCAAGTCCCATGTTCGCTACATGATCCTTGAATTTCAACGGTGGCATGCCCTTAGTCAAAGGATCAGCAATCATCAATTCAGTGCTAATGTGCTCAATAACAACTTTCTTTTCCTTAACACGTTCTCTTATGGCTAGATACTTAATGTCGATGTGTTTGCTTCGACTTCCGCTTTTGTTGTTCTTCGCCAAAAAGACAGCAGCTGAATTGTCACAATATATTCTCAATGGCCTAGAGATAGAATCCATAATTCTAAGTCCGAAAATGAAACTCCTAAGCCATACATCATGTAAAGTCGCCTCAAAACAAGTTACGAACTCTGCCTCCATAGTAGAAGTAGCAGTCAATGTCTGCTTAATGCTCCTCCAAGATATAGCTCCACCGGCCAACATAAAAATGTATCCCGATGTTGATTTACGCGAATCAACGTAGCCAACAAAGTCTGAATCTGAGTAGCCTACAACTTCTAAATTGCTCGTCCGTTTGTACATAAGCTTGTAATCTTTGGTTCCTTGAAGATACCTCATCACTTTCTTTGCAGCTCTCCAGTGATCTATACCTGGGTTACTCTGATATCGTCCTAACATTCCAATAGCAAATGCAATGTCAAGCCTTGTGCAGACCTGAGCATACATCATGCTTCCTACAGCAGAAGCATATGGAATGTTTTGCATTTGTTTCCTCTCAATATCGTTCTTCGGACATTGGTTCAGGTTGAACCTGTCACCCTTCACTATGGGAGAAACACTAGATGAACAATCCTTCATCCGAAATCTCTCTAAAATTTTATTGATATAGGTTTCTTGAGACAGACCCAAGATGCCTCGAAATCTGTCTCTATGGATCTTAATGCCAATGACATAAGATGCATCACCCATATCCTTCATGTCAAAATTTTCAGAGAGGAATTGTTTCACCTCATGAAGTAAACCCTTATCATTGGTTGCAAGTAAGATGTCATCCACGTATAAAACAAGAAAACAAATTTTACTCCCACTGATCTTAAGGTATATGCATTGATCCATAACGTTTTCTACGAAACCAAATGAAGAAATTACGTTATGGAATTTTAAATACCATTGGCGGGAAGATTGTTTTAAACCGTATATGGATTTCTTGAGTTTGCAAACCAATTGCTCACCATTGCTAGAGAGGAATCCTTCAGGTTGTTTTATGTAAACCTCCTCCTCTAATTCTCCATTAAGAAATGCAGTTTTCACATCCATTTGTTGCAACTCTAAATCAAAGTGAGCTACTAATGCCAAAATAATGCGTAAGGAATCTTTTGTAGATACAGGAGAAAATGTCTTCGTGTAATCGATTCCTTCTTTCTGAGTGAATCCCTTTGCAACAAGTCTGGCCTTATATCTCTCAATGTTGCCCGATGAATCTTTCTTTGTCTTGAAGACCCATTTACAACCAATGGCTTTTGCTCCATTAGGCAACTCAACAAGGTCCCAAACATCGTTGCAACTCATGGAATTCATCTCACCCTTCATGGCATTGTACCACAATTCTGATTCTTTACAACTCATGGCTTGTAAAAAAGATTCAGGATCATTTTCGACTCCCATATTATAGTCAGATTATTGCAGATACACTAAATAATCACCAGAAATTGCTGATCTCTTAGTTCGAGTAGATCTCCTTAATGTTGCACCATCATCTTCCTGGGAAGTATGAGGTTCAACTCGCAGTTCAGAAGTGCCAGGCAACTCCTGATTGACTTGATCTACTGGAATGTTGTCAACAACTTGTGGAACTTCAATGACTGGTTGGACTTCAGTAATTGGTTGTTCTACACCCATTTGTTCTTGAGGGGTGTTGTGAACAACAATCAATTTATCACTTGAAGTGTAAGGTTGAGACTCTGTATGATCAATATCAGAAACTATGTTCCTAATTTGTTCGCTCCCACTGACCAAGTCATATTCAAGAAATTTCTTGATTCCACAATCCTAGTGCTATGAGATGGACAATAAAATCTGTACCCCTTAGACCTTTCAGTATATCCAATAAAATATGCACTAATGGTCCTTGGGTCCAACTTCTTTTCTTGTGGATTATAAATTCTCACTTCAGACGGGCATCCCCAAACACGCATATGTCGCAAACTCGGCTTCCAACCTTTCCATAACTCAAATTGCGTCTTTTGAACAGCCTTGGTTGGAACTAGATTTAATATATACACTGTCGTCTTAAGTGCTTCAGTCTACAAGGATCTAGGAAGTTTTGAGCTGCTAAGCATACTCCTCCCCATGTCCAGCAATGTTCGGTTTCTTCTTTCTGCTACACCATTCTGGTCCGGGAAACCAGACATGGTATATTGGGCAACACTGCCATGCTCTTGAAGAAACTTTGCAAATGGCCCAGGTGCCTGTCCATCTTCTGTGTATCTGCCATAATATTCTCCACCTCTATCTGATCTCACAATCTTAATTTGTTTACCACATTGTTTCTCTACTTCTGCCTTGAAAACTTTAAAGGCATCTAATGCTTCATTTTTATTGTGAAGCATGTAGAGATACATGTATCGTGAGTAATCATCTATGAAAGAAATAAAATATTTCTGACCATGTGAGTCCATGTCTGGACTACAAATATCAGTGTGTATAATTTCTAATATGGCGGAACTCCTATTAGCACCTTTCTTTGATTTGTTGGTCTGCTTTCCCTTAATGCAGTCTACACAAGTCTCAAAATCAGTAAAATCTAGAGTACTAAGTACCCCATCAATTACTAACCTCTTAATTCTATCTATGGAGATATGACCTAATCTCCGGTGCCATAATGTAGAGGAATCCTCATTTAAAACACATATCTTAATGCCAGCCTGGACATGCAATGAATTATAAGTGGTATCATTTTGTAAGAATATGCGATAAAGACCATCAGACAAGATACCATTCCCAACACAATCAGATTAATAATTTAAACTGAAGGATGTTTCTGAAAAATGAAAGGAATATCCAAATGGCACAAGTCTAAAAATTGAAATTAAGTTTCGTGAGAAACTTGGTACATAAAAAGTCATTTGCAATTCTAAAATGAAACCACTATCTAAAGTTAAAAAACATGTCCCTATGGCTTCCACATGAGAGCCTATCTTATTACCAGATAAGATACTTTGCTCACTTCCCACTGGCTTCCTGAGGTTTTGCATACCCTGCAAGAAATTTGAAATATGGATTGTAGATCAAGAGTCAATCCACCATGTGTTCATATTACATTAACCATATTTGATTCATAACACACAAATGAGGTAGGATTACCTTTCTTCTCAAGCCAACTTTGGAATTTCAGACATTTTTTCTTCACACGTCCCTTCTTTTTACAGAAGAAACACTCATCGTCTTTCTTAATGTCAGCTTTGGGAGAAATTTGATGTTTTCCTTTCTGACTGGCTTGAGATTTTCCTTTCTTTTGCGTTACCAGCATGGCACTTTCTCCTTGCTCCATCGCCAACCTTCCTTCCTCTTGAACACACATGGTCATCAATTCATTATTGGTCCATTTATCCTTATGTGTGTTATAAGAGATTTTGAAAGGTCCATATTGATGCGGAAGAGTGTTGAGGATAAAGTGCACCAAGAAGGAATCAGACATTTCCACCTTGAGCTTCTTGAGTTGAGCCACTATGTCCCTCATTTGCATTATGTGTTCGCGTACACATTTTATACCGGTGAGCTTTAAGGTTGTGAATTTCATAATTAGTGTGCTTGCTAGGGCCTTATCCGAAGTGACAAATTGCTCGCCAATAGCCTTTAGCAGTTCACGGACATTCTCGTACTGCTCAATTGAACAACGTATACCAACACTAACTTTAGTCTTAATGTACATTTCGCTGAGACGATTGGATTTCTCCCAACGTTCATACAAAAGAACTTGAGCATGTGTGCTGGTATCAGTGATATTAGGTGGTTCATCTTTCCTAATAGCATAGTCTATGTCCATGCACCCTAATTGAAGGAGAACTCTCTCCTTCCAAATCTTAAAGTTATCTCCCCTAAGTTCGGGAACCTCACAGCGAGTATCAGAGATATTGGGTAAAACTGCACAAAGATTACAAGTATTAATATTTGAGACTTTTAAAAGAATTCATGTTTTACCAATGTAAAACATGCATTAAAAAAATGAATCTAATTTTCATTAAAAATTACCTGTAGGCTAAATCTCTAATTCAATCAGATCATATTAATTTTACTTTATAATAAAACTATTAAATTAATTCTTCCTAATTCCTGTGGGTAAATTAAGAAGAACTTATTTTAATATGTTAATCCTAATTAATTGTATAAATATAATAAAATCCTTGTGGGGTAATATCATTATATTCATATAATTAACTACAATTAATGTCCATTAAGTGATCCCAATCCACTTCATATATAACTTTAAATAATTAAAGATGCTGTGGCTACTCCCTAATTATTTAAAATTATATGGTTCACTAGACATTCAAATTCTTTATTTTTTAGGCTCTACTAAAAGCCTAAAACAATTATTTTAATTAAATGGTGAACATCTTAATGTGCCAAACAATTTTGACTGAAATTATATGTTAAAATTATAATTGAGATTTATTTAGCACAATTTAGATAATATTGCATGCAAATAAAGCTAAAAATTTACATGTATAATAACTTAAATAAATTGCACCAACATAATTAATTCTTACTGCTTATTAACAATTATATTGCATATTACATCTTAGAAATCAAAAACTTAATGATTTCTAATTATAATACACATAAGCAATAACTTTAAAATAAAATAAATAAATGGAGCAATCTTAAATAAAAATGCATCCCCTTTCCAGCAATACATTCTTTCAACAATGTTCCTTGACTATCTACCATACAGTATATATTCATATGCTATAGCTAGACATCAAGAAAGGTACATGTAGTTAGAGAACTGAAGATACTTCAAATGTATTTAAACTACATAGCTTACGAACCTTTGTTTACAATGAACATGCATGGATTGATTATGAAAGAACATATGATGGATAACAATACTCAAACCCATGATTGATATAAGCTAACAGTATTAAGAGTTAACTCAAAATTTAAATTAAATTTATTTTTGACATATTCAGCCATGAAAAATATGTCAAAACAGAGAGCAATTTTTATGATTAAAAGCATCAAAGCAGAGGTATTTGATAGCTCTGATACCAAAATGTAATTCAATGTAATCCTAGATGCGGAAATAAACAAAATGATCAAAATAACAATATTCCAATAAATCTAACATCCAGCCATTGTTGCTTCAACAGTGGATGAACTCTAGTACTCTCTTCTTTCTTCTTTCTCCTGGGTTGGACTTCCAAACTATGAACACTCAATTTTGATGGTGTAATCTTTAGAAGTGTGTGTCTAGCTTGGGGACCAAAATCCTTTATATAGAAAATTGAGCTTCCCATCATGCTCTTGTTCATAATGTTGCCACTTCACAAAAAAGTGGTAACTTCCACTTTGGAACACAAAGAGTTGGTAACTTACCTTTATGAATAAGAAGAGTTAGTAACTTCCCTTATGAATAAGGAGAGTTAGTAACTTCCCTTAGGAATAGGAAGAGTTGGAGCAAAAGCTATGGGCCATAAACTAACATCTTCTTCTTCTTCAGCTCCTCTTAACTCCTCCACGCCACACTACCAGCCGCTTCCAACAATAAATGCTTGCAACACTTCCTTAAACACCACTTCCACCACCGTAGCGTTCTCCACTCTAACTTCATCAATCTCTAGTATTCTCCCTGCATCTTTCTATGTTTCCCTGCTCTTTACACCACTCAGAAATCTGAACCTTCAGCTCAAATGAATGATGCCAAAGAAGTCGTTGTCCAAGATGCCAACTTAGAAATTGGTCATTCTGATATAATTATAGTCGGTTCTGCATGCTAGACTGTGGGATTCTTTTGGAACCTGTTGAGAACCAAGGCCTAAACTATAATAGTCCATCTTAGAAAGGTGTTAAGTGTAAAAGGACCAAGGGATATTTATACCTATCTTTATCAAAAATAAACCTAATTTTACTTTGGTCCAATATTTTTTTGGTATCAGAGCCACCCTAACCCTACTTCATCACAACCGCCGCCACCACTTTCACCCGTCGTCCACCCTCACCGCTGCCATCCACCCTCCTTTCCTGCCGCCGCCGTCGTTGCCACCTCCTCCCCACCGACCGACGTTCCCGATCATCTTCTCCCCCCGTCGCCGCCAACACAGCCACGGTCCTCCGGTTCGGCGTCAGACTATGCGACCTTTAGTCGCAGCCATGCATGGGACATGAGCAGCAACTCTCGGGGACGCCGCTGCCACTGAAGGAGGAACGGTAGACGTGGAGAGATCTGCGATCAAAGCTGGAGGGCACCACCGGAACTCGCATGCCCTAGATCTGCCACTGCCGGGCTTATGGAAGAGGAGGAGCAGACGACTAACGGCCAAGGAGATGAAGGCTTTGGTGGACGATTTCTTGTTCAGGAGGCTGACCGAGACTAACCCCCGTGTTGCACAGGTAGACGTGGATCCTTCACCATACAAAATGGAAAAGTTGGAGAAACTGGAGGTGAAGTTTGAGGTTACTACCAACTACTTGAAGTGGTCGCGTCAGGCTATACGGACCCTGAATGCAAGGAGTTTGGTGGGCTATGTGAATGGCCAAACCAAGGCACCTGAAGATCACACTTGATGGTTGACAGCCTCATTGACCGACCAAATATCGGACAACGTCGAAGCGATGGAGGGTGCTAGTAACATTTGAATGACGCTGAGAGACATGTACTCGGGGTCGGACAACCCCATGAGGGTCTTCCAACTGCAGGATGAACTTGACAAGATGGTCCAAGAAGATCAAACAATCTCTGAGTATGCGGCTATTTTAAAGAAGTATTGGTCATATCTCGACCACTATGATCCCATTGGCGTGGAGGATGAGCAAGTGGAACCGACATTTATGAAACATTATCAGAAGTTCATGGAGTATGTCTCGCGACAGAGGATGATGAAGTTCCTGAAGGGGCTCAACCCCAGCATTCGAGCAGAGGAGGAATGTCTTACTTGCACCGCCCAGACTACCATCACTGGAGGAGGTCATAGCTGCTATGGCAAAAGAAGAGACACGGCTGAAGCTGATGCCAAGCACCACTAGTTCTCCGGGGGTGAAATCAGCTTTAGCAGTTCTTAACCCTAACCCCTCCGGGGGGGAGGATGTTACAACTGTGGAGACCCTGAATACTTCATCAGATTCTGTACGAAACCTCTGAGAGGCCAGTCCAAGGCGTAGGGGTAGCAGAGGAGGCTATGCCGGTGGCAGGGGTGATTATTCTGGGGGGCACAAGACAATTTTTGCAGAAGAGAAAATGAGAGTCAGTCATCCAATGTGACCCCTAATGAGAGAAAAATGCTAGAGATGTGGAGGAGCATGAAGCTTAGAACCAGCAACAGTCGAACCAACACCGCTGGGGCATCGACTCCAACTACCTCCGGGGGTAACATCACCTACTATGCCCATACAAGCACAGATATAACTGCTCATGCCCTTGCACCTACCCACAGACCAGGAAGTCTAAATTGGATAGTTGACTCTGGGACATCCCACCATGTCACGGGAGCCCATAATGAGTTCTAGGATTACACTCACCTGGCGACACCTGAAAGCATTCAGACTGATGATGGTACTGCTAGACCCATTGTGGGTACATGCACGGTTAAATGCACCCCTTATATGACTCTTACTGATGTATTGCATGCTCCATATTTTTCTGTTAATCTATTGTCCATTAGTGTCATTGTTCTTCAACTTAATTGTATTATTTTCTTTGACATTCCTAAGATAATTTTTCAGAAGAAGGGAACGGGAAGATGGTTGGGGACTAGCACTTGGCATAAAGGGCTATGGTGTAGCGCCCCGTTCTCCCGATGCGGAGAGCGCGGCTAAGAAACACAAGTCGGTATCGTTCGATCGGGATAGATTGAATTAAGAACTCGTCCTCGTTATGGATTTGTTTCTTCGGAATCGATTCCCATATTCAGTGGACTGCGCCCCAAGGATCGGCTTAGCGGCAGAGTCAGGAGGGACCTCTCTGCTGCTATCTTTTATTGCCTCGGTTTTCGATGTCGCTTGTTGCTTTCGTGCTTTGAGTTGGTTTTGGGATTTGCTTGTTTTCCTTGAACGGTTTCGATGGTTTTCATTGTTTTCGTTCATTGACTTGCACTTCTATTCCGAGATTGGAAAAAGAGGAAGAAGTATTAATCGAGCTGTTCGTGTGCAGGTGAACGAGCAGTAGGCGGCTTGCGAGCGGAGTCGTGAAGCGCCTCTTTCCTTCTTCTTTCCAAAATCTAAGTGAGTGGCTACCAACCCGATTAGCTAGCCCTACTTCCAAGCTTCATTCCCTTGCCCCGATCAAACGATACCAAATATAATAAAAGAAACCAAGATAAAAGACAATAGACTTGGTTATTATGCTTGTCAATCAAACCTGTGAACTGTTGCCTTATCGTATGCTTGTTCGTGCAAATGTTCTAGAAAACGTGCTAAGTAGAACACATCTTGTATATGCATAATTGTTCAGGGAGGCTATGCAAAATAAATCATGCAATACTGCTTGTCATGTACTCGTGTTCTTACACTCGTGTTGCCTCAAATGCATGACTGTTAACTTGTTCATCGTGTTCGATCATGGACAACTTGTGCACAAGGTATTGGTTCTGCGGACGGTCGCTGGGGCACTGGCACCGATCCGATCCGGACGGAACTCGTGTGTAGTCTTCGTGTTCGGGACCGGATAGCTTGCAGCGCAATCGTGTTCTCTCGTAGCATGCTATCCTTGTCCCCGGCTACGTCCATTATGGCAACCATGTCAGTGATCATCGTGTACATTTAAACCTGTTGCAACTAACTTGTGTCTTCGTGGCAGGGAAGGCAAGGTAAGTATTGTGCAGGTCATTCAGACGGGCAGGTAAATCCACCGAACGGTGGCTAGTTCATTTCAGTAAATTCAATATGCTGCTTACTCGTAAATGAACTAAGGCAAGATAGAAACCCACAAATATGCATGCTTCACTAAACAACGTGTTGATTGGTATAGTCAGGCTAGCTCGCCTTCACCAGCATGTTTCGATATGCTGACCCTCGTTGAAACAGGTTCTTCGCACCAAGGCAAACCGAGCGAGGAGCCGAAGTCGTCTACCCGATCCAGTCCAAGCTGTTGGCGCATCTTCACCGCGCCTCGAAGCCTTTTGAAGCCAGAAGCTGCAACTCTTTATACACAAATGCAGCTCCGTGGCAAAGCGATCCTCCAGCCTGGAGGTCTTTATCGTTTTGAGTTTATAAAAGGATGTAATGTACAGGACTGCTATCTCATTTTGAGTCATCTCTTTTGTAAGCCGTTCGGCATATTAGCTAACTCGTTCAAGAGTTTGTAATAGATGTTCATTATCAATAAAGAGAACTTTTCTATGTTTCAAATCTGTGTTTCAATTTATCTGCGTACTCTGAATATGTGCTTGCTATGCAAATCATTAAAGCCTTGTGCGGGCGCAACCCCAGGCCCGCACGGCGGTCACGATTCGGGGGACGCCTCAAGTGATTCTACGGAATTGGGTCGTGACATAGTGGTATCAGAGCACAGATTCAAAGTTCCTTAGACTTCGTGCTGGAAAAGTTCCTTTAACGATCAAATTCCTGTGCGAACTCTTGAACTCGCTAGGCCAAAATGAGATACGTTCATGCAATAAGTCCATAATACATTATGATCCTAATGTAATTTACCTTCTTTTGAAGGAATGGCTCCAACGCAATCTGCAGCGCAAACTCCGGACGAAACACAAGGCCAAGAAAGTAGTTCGGATACTTCGGGAAGTTCAAAGAGCCAGCGAGCCGTGCCAAGCATCGATCCCGTCCAACGAATGTTGCAGATGTTGGAGGTAAACCAACAAAAGGACGAGGCTCGCTATGAACGGGCCGAGAAGCGGGCAGAAGAGAGTCAGCTCAAGTTTCAAGACAATATAGAAGCACGATTCTCAGTCCAACAGAAGCAGGTAGATACCCTGCAGCAGATCGTTCAGACTTTGGCATCCAACCAGTCCGCGGCAACGCCAGCGACTCCGGTGGAACAGCCCGTGCTTGAAGTAGAGACGCCGCAAATTCCAAGGACGAGGGACGTGATTGCCTTCGACTTTGGCCACTTCAAGAAAGTCTGCAACACCCCATTCAACGGGACTGAGGACCCAGTCGTAGCTCTAGATTGGTTGGCCGAACTTGAAGATCACTTCGCTCTGCTAGAGGTCCCCGAAGAGAAGCGCGTCGCCTGCGCACAACTACAGCTCCGTCTCAACGCACACGATTGGTGGGACGTGCATCGACGATCTCTCCAATTTGATCACGGAGAGGAGGCGATCTCGTGGACGACTTTTCGTGCCGCGTTCGAAGAGGAGTTTGTACCCCCTCCAGTACAACGTCAAATGGAAAACGAGTTCGTGCAGCTGCGGCAAGGCAGCATGACAGTTAAGGAGTACTCCGCCGAATTCAACCGACTCTCCAAATTCGCTAGGGCCTATTTACCTGATGCAGCGAGTCGAGCTAGAAGGTTTGAAGGTGGACTACGCCCTGCCATCCATTCGCACGTAGCCGTTCCTCAGTATCGTACGATGCGTGAAGTCATGAATCACGCCCTGTCGCTTGAACCATTCTATCCTCACGTTCCTGCCGGCGCTGTGCATACCTACAATCACAAACGCCAAAGCAACGACAGAGGAAACAACGCTGCAAAGCGTCGGAACGACGGTAGTCAACAAATAAAGCATTGGAACATTACGTGTCGGTTCTGTAAAAAGACTGGACACGACAAGAAGGACTGCCGCTTGAGACTTGGATTATGCCTCGCTTGTGGACGATCAGGCCATGCCATTAATTCCTGTCCGAACCTTCCTGATCGTCGTCCCCAACGAAATAATCCCTAACGGTAAGTTCTACCCTAAGTTTCGGGATGAAACTTCCAATTAGTTGGGTAGGATGTAGCGTCCCGTTCTCCCGATGCGGAGAGCGCGGCTAAGAAACACAAGTCGGTATCGTTCGATCGGGATAGATTGAATTAAGAACTCGTCCTCGTTATGGATTTGTTTCTTCGGAATCGATTCCCATATTCAGTGGACTGCGCCCCAAGGATCGGCTTAGCGGCAGAGTCAGGAGGGACCTCTCCGCTGCTATCTTTTATTGCCTCGGTTTTCGATGTCGCTTGTTGCTTTCGTGCTTTGAGTTGGTTTTGGGATTTGCTTGTTTTTCTTGAACGGTTTCGATGGTTTTCATTGTTTTCGTTCATTGACTTGCACTTCTATTCCGAGATTGGAAAGAGAGGAAGAAGTATTAATCGAGCTGTTCGTGTGCAGGTGAACGAGCAGTAGGCGGCTTGCGAGCGGAGTCGTGAAGCGCCTCTTTCCTTCTTCTTTCCAAAATCTAAGTGAGTGGCTACCAACCCGATTAGCTAGCCCTGCTTCCAAGCTTCATTCCCTTGCCCCGATCAAACGATACCAAATATAATAAAAGAAACCAAGATAAAAGACAATAGACTTGGTTATTATGCTTGTCAATCAAACCTGTGAACTGTTGCCTTATCGTATGCTTGTTCGTGCAAATGTTCTAGAAAACGTGCTAAGTAGAACACATCTTGTATATGCATAATTGTTCAGGGAGGCTATGCAAAATAAATCATGCAATACTGCTTGTCGTGTACTCGTGTTCTTACACTCGTGTTGCCTCAAATGCATGACTGTTAACTTGTTCATCGTGTTCGATCATGGACAACTTGTGCACAAGGTATTGGTTCTGCGGACGGTCGCTGGGGCACTGGCACCGATCCGATCCGGGCGGAACTCGTGTGTAGTCTTCGTGTTCGGGACCGGATAGCTTGCAGCGCAATCGTGTTCTCTCGTAGCATGCTATCCTTGTCCCCGGCTACGTCTATTATGGCAACCATGCCAGTGATCATCGTGTACATTTAAACCTGTTGCAACTAACTTGTGTCTTCGTAGCAGGGAAGGCAAGGTAAGTATTGTGCAGGTCATTCAGACGGGCAGGTAAATCCACCGAACGATGGCTAGTTCATTTCAGTAAATTCAATATGCTGCTTACTCGTAAATGAACTAAGGCAAGATAGAAACCCACAAATATGCATGCTTCACTAAACAACGTGTTGATTGGTATAGTCAGGCTAGCTCGCCTTCACCAGCATGTTTCGATATGCTGACTCTCGTTGAAACAGGTTCTTCGCACCAAGGCGAACCGAGCGAGGAGCCGAAGTCGTCTACCCGATCCAGTCCAAGCTGTTGGCGCATCTTCACCGCGCCTCGAAGCCTTTTGAAGCCAGAAGCTGCAACTCTTTATACACAAATGCAGCTCCGTGGCAAAGCGATCCTCCAGCCTGGAGGTCTTTATCGTTTTGAGTTTATAAAAGGATGTAATGTACAGGACTGCTATCTCATTTTGAGTCATCTCTTTTGTAAGCCGTTCGGCATATTAGCTAACTCGTTCAAGAGTTTGTAATAGATGTTCATTATCAATAAAGAGAACTTTTCTATGTTTCAAATCTGTGTTTCAATTTATCTGCATACTCTGAATATGTGCTTGCTATGCAAATCATTAAAGCCTTGTGCGGGCGCAACCCCAGGCCCGCACGGCGGTCACGATTCGGGGGACGCCTCAAGTGATTTTACGGAATTGGGTCGTGACATATGGTACTTGGACAGGGGTGGACTAGATGCAGCACTGACATCACTGGTGGATGAAGTACAGCCGGAGGAGCCACGAAGGACTGTGGAAGCAGAACTACTACTCCAACATCAGCGCATGAGATACTCTTCATTTAATCTACTGAGTCGGATGTATCCCTCTATGTATAAGAAGGCTGATAAACAGAAGTTAGTTTGTGATTCTTGTGAACTAGGAAAACATACTAAAAGCTCTTATGTGAGTTCTGGAAATAGAAGTTTGTCATGTTTTGATATGATACACTCTGATGTATGGGGATCTTCTCCTACAAATGTTGTTAATGGCTTTAAGTGGTTTGTCACATTTATTGATTGCTACACTCGTGTCACCTGGGTGTACCTAATGAAGCGTAAGTGTAATGTCCCGCTCCGCGTCGACATTATGTATCAAGGTGAGTGGGCAGAACTTCGTTCTCTGATTCTTGCACGCCTTAATAATAATCTGAGTTTTTGCTTGCATGTTTTCATAAGAGAATGATAGAACATGCCTGCATGTTAATGAACGAACTCACCTAGCTTGTCTTTGAAACGAACAAGTCTGCTTAACGAAGAATCCATGAAACGCTTGTCTAAGAGTGCATGAACATGTTCACTATCGCCTATGCTCCAAGAGAACCATATCGTGTGCCTGAATGTGTTCAAGATAAGGCGGCTTGCCCCGCATCAATGAAATATCGTCTGATGGTTCATCTCGTCTGCATCCTAAAGTTTATTTGATAGTGTTTCCATGCATTCGCATCGGTCGAACAATGGCTATTGGTGGAGAGCTGAACTGCATGTGTCACGGCTGCTACCATGATAGTGAAAAGCAACCATGAGTCACATCTTGCATTAGCATCAGATAAAGAGTCATTGGTATGCTGGACCAACAGCTGTCGATCCTGAGATACTCGGGGACCGTCCTGCGTATAGCTAGTTCATTATGTTGGCTTGGATAGATGGACTGCCCCTAAGATATGCATTTGTGTGTCTAGCTATGCATTTGTCTCTAGAGTCTCACGAGACACGCTGCGCATACCCTGAAACAGAACGAACGGCTTGTCTTGCTTGCTTATTCAATATGAAACTCTGTTTTAGAATATGTTTCCAAAACAATGTAATATGACTCCGTTCTACTGCTGCATGTAACGAACATAGGTAAAACTAGAAATATCACTAGTAATGTAATATTTTATAACATGATTACCTAGTGTTGGTTTTAGTGAATGCTTGCTTCTGTTCAGTTGTTTTGTCTCACCAGTACTTATAAAAGTGCTGACCTACCAACAGTTTACTTGCTTGCAGGTACTGGATCGTCCGAGGGAGCGATAGGCGTGCCTCAATCCCCAAGACCCGGAATTCTGGTTTCGATTGTGCCCCGAGTTGCTATCGTATAAAGGGACATAATGTATGGAACGATGTCTTTGCTAAGAGAAACCCAAGTCCCTCGAATTATCCCGAATACTCAGTTGGCTAAATGCATTGCATATGCAACAATGTCCCTCCGCTGCTTACTCGATTGATGCGATGATAGCCAAACAAACTCTAACGATGAAGCCTTGTGCGGGCGCAACCCCAGGCTCGCACGGCATCACGTCCCGGTATTCAAACGGGCCATTCCTCGCACCCACGGGACAAGCGCCGAGGCGCGGTGGTTCGCGTCTGGTTTTGGCGGAGGAGAAGCGGTGGTCCGGACGGCCCCTCGGGGGCCGGAGCGTGACATAATGGTATCAGAGCGGAATCGATTTCTTGGCCCAATCCGTTGCTATGACTCTGAGATATTATCGATATGGTATTGCAATAGAGCGTTCCATACAATAAGTCCATAGATATTCTCAAAGTGCAAAATTTCTTTGGACTTGATTTGCTTGATTGTTTCGATTGTGTACGACGAGGGATGAGGACTATCGCTGCTCGGAATATCGAGAAGTTTATCCTTGAAGTTTCGAGGACGAAACTTTTTGTTGGTGGGTAAGTATGTAATGCCCCGCTCCGCGTCGGCATTATGTATCAAGGTGAGTGGGCAGAATTTCGTTCTCTTATTCTTGCACGCCTTAATAATAATATGAGTTTTTGCTTGCATGTTTTCATAAGAGAATGATAGAACCTGCCTTGCATGTTAATGAACGAACTCACCTAGCTTGTCTTTGAAACGAACAAGTCTGCTTAACGAAGAATCCATGAAACGCTTGTCTAAGAGTGCATGACTGAAGATCCATGTGTATACCAATCCGTGTACCAATGTGTCAGGAATCAAGTAATGCATTTCTAAATACTTGTATTATAGTAATTATCAAATAATAGAAACTATCAGAGAATATACTCGCTTGTGGTCAAGAGCAATGAATATCAAACAGTATCTGTCTCGGTATCCCAAGGACCTAAATATGAAATATCAAGTCAAAACAGGATTTTGGAATTATAAACATGCCATACTAGCTTGATACCATTTCTAGGTCGAACTAAGTCGAATTAGGTCATACTAGGTCATTACCTTGCTAAATCAAATTATACTAGCTCATACTAGATAATACTGGCTAATACATATATTCCAATATATATATATATATATATATATATATATATATATCACTATCGCCTATGCTCCGAGAGAACCATATCGTGTGCCTGAATGTGTTCAAGGTAAGGCGGCTTGCCCCGCATCAATGAAATATCGTCTGATGGTTCGTCTCGTCTGCATCCTAAAGTTTATTTGATAGTGTTTCCATGCATTCGCATCGGTCAGACAATGGCTATTGGTGGAGAGCTGAACTGCATGTGTCACGGCTGCTACCATGATAGTGAAAAGCAACCATGAGTCACATCTGCCATTAGCATCAGATAAAGAGTCATTGGTACGCTGGACCAACAGCTACCGATCCTGAGATACTCGGGGACCGCCCTGCATATAGCTAGTTCATTATGTTGGCTTGGATAAATGGACTGCCCCTAAGATATGCATTTGTGTGTCTAGCTATGCATTTGTCCCTAGAGTCTCACGAGACACGCTGCGCACACCCTGAAACAGAACGAACGGCTTGTCTTGCTTGCTTATTCAATATGAAACTTTGTTTTAAAAGATGTTTCCAAAACAATGTAATATGACTCCGTTCTTCTGCTGCATGAAACGAACATAGATAAAACTAGAAAGATCACTAGTAATGTAATATTTTATAACATGATTACTTAGTGTTGGTTTTAGTGAATGCTTGCTTCTGTTCGGTTGTTTTATCTCACCAGTACTTATAAAAGTGCTGACCCACCAACAGTTTACTTGCTTGCAGGTACTGGATCGTCCGAGGGAGCGATAGGCATGCCTCAATCCCCAAGACCCGAAATTCTGGTTTCGATTGTGCCCCGAGTTGCTATCGTATAAAGGGGCATAATGTATGGAACGATGCCTTTGCTAAGAGAAACCCAAGTCCCTCGAATTGTCCCGAATACTCAGTTGGCTAAATGCATTGCATATGCAATAATGTCCCTCCGCTGCTTACTTGATTGATGCGATGATAGCCAAACAAACTCTAACGATGAAGTCTTGTGCGGGCGCAACCCCAGGCTCGCACGGCATCACGTCCCGGTATTCAAACGGGCCATTCCTCGCACCCGCGGGACAAGCGTCGAGGCGCGGTGATTCGCGTCCGGTGAACCGAGGCGCGGTTGTCCGCGTCCGGTTCCGGCGGGGGAGAAGCGGTGGTCCGGGCGGCCCCTCGAGGGCCGGGGCGTGACAGTAAGAGTGATGTGTTTGCATGCTTTCAAGATTTTTATGACGCAGGATCACAACGCAGTACAGTACTAATGTGAAGATTTTAAGGTCTGATAATGGGACAGAATACACCAACAAGGCTCTTGAAGAGTATTTGTCAGCCCATGGGAAACATCACTAGACTTCATGCGCCTATACACCAGCACAAAATGGCTGGCGGAGCGGAAGAACAGGCACACGTTGGAAGTGGCTCGGTAGATGATATTTGCTATGAATGTCCCTAAATACTTGTGGGGGCATGCCGTGTTGACGGCTGCATATCTCATCAACATGATGTCCTCTCAGGTGTTAGGATGGAAGACACCATTTGAGATGCTTACAGGAGAGAACAAGTGCATTGTTCCCCCAAAGGTGTTTGGATGTGTATGCTTTGTGAAGGATAATAGGTCTGCTGTGGAAAAGTTGGACCCTCGGACAGTAAAGTATGTCTTCATCGACTACTCAGGGACACAGAAGGAATATTCTTGCTGGAGTCCTGTGGAGCGAAGGCTCTTTGTGAGCATGGATGTTACATTCACAAAGATGAAATCATACTACCACAATGGTTCCGGTGAAGGCTACGCATTTGATGACACACCTAACACAGAATGTGTTAGGAGTGAGTGAGGGAAAGATGGGCCCGAGCGTGATTGTCGAGTCAGTTCCATGCCCAATGATGGAAGTTCGTTCAAGGGAACAAAGGGGAGATAGCGAGAGTGAGAAAAGCGATGAGGATGCACACAATCAGGAGGAAGAAAGGAGACAAATGGGTCTTCACAATAAAGGAGATGCCAAAAGGGAAGGTGAAGCGATACAAGACAAGATTGATTGCAAAGGGATTCACTCAGTCCTATGGCATCGACTATGATGAGACATTTTCTCCAGTAGCAAAGATGAGCACTGTGAGAACCCTGGTCTCCCTTGCAACAAACTATGAGTGGCAGCTTCATCAATTGGATGTGAAGAATGTCTTTCTTCATGGGGATCTGCAAGAGAAAGTATACATGGAGACGCCCCCGGTTTTTGCACCGAAGCAATCGACAGGAAAGATGTGCAAGCTGAAAAAACTACTGTATAGACTCAAGCAATCTCCTCGGACCTGGTTTGAAAAATTCAGGAAGGCTATCACATGCATGGGAGACAAACAGACCAATACAGATTACACGGTCTTCTCCTGACATGGGAGAGGACACGTCACCATACTTGCAGTATATATAAATGATATAGTGATCACAGGTGATAAGTATATGTAAATGATATACTGATCACAGGTGATGAGGAGGAGGAGATCACCCAGCTGAAGTCAAAACTTACCAAGGAATTTGAAGTGAAGGACTCGGAAATGATGAGGTATTTTCTCGGGATCGAGGTGGCTCGAGGAAGAGATGGGATCGTCCTCTCTCAGAGGAAGTATGTACTAGACTTGCTCACAGAGACAGGTATGCTGGGATGTCGATCGGCAGTCACTCCAATCGATCAAAGATATAAGTTGGATGCAGCGGCAGGAGAGACTGTTGATCGTGAGAGATCAGAGACTAGTAGGCCGATTGATTTATCTATAGGTCATGCTCGTCATGATATCTCATTTGTTATGAGTGTAGTAAGTCGCTACATGCATGTTCCAAAAAAGGGCCACATGGATGCAGTTTTCTACATTCTGAGATATCTGAAGGGGGCCCCTAGAAGAGGACTATGGTTAAATAACGGACACCTGGGTGTTGAGGGATATTGTGATGCAGATTGGACAAGCTGCATGGACAACAGAAGGTCTACCTCAGGATATTATGTCTTTGTAGGGGGTAACCTAGTCTTCTGGAGAAACAAGAAACAGCCTGTGGTAGCACGATCGACCGCTGAAGCAGAGTATAGAGCTAGGGCTCTAGGAGTGTCAGAGTTGTTGTGGGTAAAAGCACTGCTGGCAGAGTTGATGTTAGACCAAGGAGAGTGACAGTCAAGATGTATTAAGTATAGCTAACAATCCAGTTCAGCATGACAGAACGAAGTATATCGAGATCGATCAGTTCTTCATCAAAGAGAAGTTAGAGAACGGGATATTGAAGCTCGATCATGTTCGCTCAGAAGAACAAGTCGCAGATTGTCTTACTAAGGGTCTTAGTTCCTCGAGTCTTTCTAAACTATGTAACAAGATGGGGATGATTGATATCTATCGCCCATCTTGAGGGGGAGTGTTCAGAACCAAAGACTAAAGTATAATAGTCCATCTTAAAAGGATGTTAAGTGTAAAAGGACCAAGGGGTATTTATACCCTCTTCATTAGAAATAAACTTAATTTTACTTTGGTCCAATATCTTTTGAATCTAACTAATGTCTGAACTGAGATGACGTGTAGAAAGATAAATGAATCACACACACACATGGAATTAATAAGATGAAGATGTGACACAATTTTATCAGCAACATGGACACGGCGCCAGTTATGGTGTGTCTTAGTGTATTTTGGAGTGCATGTGCCGTGTACGACACGTCCTGACATGGCACTGATTTCGAAGTTTCCATGCTTCCTAGGTAAATATGCTTAGTAGAAGAAATTTAAAATGATGTATGCACTTCTTCTGTACACATATTTAAGATTGCAAACCTAGACGATATGAATGCATCTATATATGTATGGCCAAAAATAGTACTAAAAATTTTTGTTGAACAGTAGAACTACTCAAATAACTTAGTAGAAGAATACCATCAATCAGCACCTTCCCTTGGGTAGGATCATAGAATCTTAATATCAGAGCAATCACAGTGCTCTTGCCTGATCCACTCATCCCAATCAAAGCCATGCTCGTTCCAGCCCCCACTCTCAAATCAAAACCTTTGAATACCACAATTTCGGGCCTCGAAGGGTAGCGAAACTCAACCCCCTTAATCTCAATAACCCCCTGAACAGTGCTTATATCTTCCCCGACGTCACATGCCACCTTAGTCTTCCTATCCATCAACTCAAACACTGATGCTGCTGTTCGATTCCCCTTCGTGATGTCAGGGGCAAGCGTCAAGGCGTCTGCCACTGCATATGATGTCACTAGTAGGACAATATAGGATTTAATGATGGATTCATAACTTGCGAGGCCTTTGCCAATTAGAACTGAGCTATACCTGTAAGCAGTGTTTTCGTATAAAAGCAAAAGTGAGTACTAAGAAAAACAGAATTACTGAAAATCTAAAATACAAACAAAATATTCTCTTTCAAGGGAAACAAGGAGTGAAGTCTTGTTCTTGAAGACCAAATAAGTGATGGAAAAGGAACCCAAAATAAACATCAATACAATTATGTGCAACACACAAGTATTAGGTTCAACATACCACATAGATAGGGCATAGGAGGAGTAGAGGCAAAACTGGGATATGCCATAGAAAAATCCTGTAATCAGACCACGCTGAAAAGAGCTCCTAGAAGGCACCTGAAGTTCACGAGCATATAGTCCAACAACTTTCTCTTCAGAACAAAAAGCAGCAACCGTGCGAATGTTACTCACAGCCTCAACAGCACACATGTTGGCCCTCATGTAGGCTTTCCTTAAATTCCCCCCGAAGCCTTTCATGAACATTTGCTGTCATTTAGAAATAAACTAGTCAAAGAACATGCACAAGGCTCATGGAAACTTAAATTACATCACATAATTATTTTATATATAGAAAATTTAACACCAATCAATCTGCAGATACACCACTATAGCCCTATAACTAGTAAAAGGTTGATCATCGATTAATAAAGATAAGAGGGGGTCAGGTTTTTATAGGCAGGGACTTGTAGACAGAATGGACTGTCATTCCTTCACTCTTTGGCTTAATGTTCCATAGAGATGAATGTAACTCCCTATAGAAAATTGTATGATCTTACCTCTTTGTCTAGACTCTTTATAGTCTTTTGGTTGCATATCTTAAAGTGTGTATCCACAAGGTAGATCTACCGACCTGCCAATTGGCCTCCTAGATCTTATGGCATGACTCTCTCATGCTTATAGTTTACCTTGGCCAGAAATTTGGCACTAAATTAGGGGGTTGATGTCATGTCGACAATCCGATCATAAGAACAATTTCAAATCAATGGATATTTCTTATGATCCATAACCGACCCCATTCTGTTGGGATGGTGAGGGTTTTGTAGATAAGACAAAGAAGTAAAAATTGACCTGCCTTCATAAACAAGACAAGATACTAAGAAGCTAGTTGTAGTGCTCCGATCCCGTTGTTGAGCGCGGTGATACCGTTGCCGAGCGCAGTGTGGGCTGGCGGCTGGAATAGCCGAGTCGAAATCAGAGAATGGAAAACCTTGTCGGTATCGATTGATCAGGACAAAGAAACGGAGAGTCGTTCCTCGTTATGGGATGGAATCCTTAGAAGTTGCTCCCAAGATGCAGTGCATGGTGTCTTGGGAAGTAAACTCTCTATAAGGGTCTAAGTCTCAAGACACGTGCGCTGTTGGCTTTCGTTGTTGGTTTTCGATTGGGTTTTCGCTGTTGGTTTTGTGATTGCGTTTTCGTGATTGTTTTCGATAAATGGTTTTCATTGCTTGCTTTCACTGTCTCGCATTTTATATCGAATTACTGAGAGAAAGAGAAGTAGAGTTCTAAACCATTGTTGGTGCCAATGCAGGTGAGCCTGTGAGCCGCGCCTGAAGTCCCGAAGAAGAAGATCTCTTTCTCAGCAATTCACCAACTAGTGAGTGACTTCGATCCTTTGATGAATCATTTAGTCATCATGCTTAACAAAACGATCAATGATACCTAGCAAGAACCCAGAAAGATAATGCAAGATAAATAATCACATTCTATTAACCTGTGTTGTTATAGAATGATAGATTAACAAGTTCCGATGCGGACGGTAAGTATGGCAAGCTGCGGCTCAAACGAGAACTGTGGGTTAATTATCAAGTTTCTATACATGCATATTGTGTTTCTTTTATAAGTTGCATCATATGCATGGTCATGGACAACTTGTGCACAAGGTCTAATTCCTCGAACGGTAATCCGCGGCCACGGATCTGTTCGTCCTGGGGGAAGCAGAGCATGTGCAAGGTAGCACGGTGATTCGGAAACCTCCAAGTGGGGTCGCTACCCTTCGGGGAGGGGAGTCGCTTAACCAACTCTAAGTCCAAGTTTGAAGTTGAATCAATGACCTTCATATAGACACTTGTCATAGCTAACAATGTCTTATGCAGGCTGAGTAAGTTATTACTCAATTACAGGGATGGCTGAACGACCGTGGGTAAGAAATCACCAAATGGTGATAATCATTATGTTCCTTATGTTCTTGCATTATGAATTGTTAAACTGAACTTAAGGCAACATAGCAAGATCACATCATAATAATTGCTGCTTTCGCATATCTACTTAGTGGGGGCTTTTTAGGTGAGATTGGTTGCGGCCGCTCACCAGTACTGTTGCGTACTGACCCGCGTTTGTGGGCATCCTCAGGTGCTGGGGATTTAGCTGCTGTGATGGAACATTGAAGGTTTTTGTCTGACTCTTTAAAAGCCTTGCACTTGAAGCTTCCAAGTGTAGAAGAAGACACTACTGAAGGTGGTCTATGTGTATTTTCAATATTTCAATAAGGGATATGATGTATGGAGCAACGTTGTATCTCATTTCAACATTTCTGCAAGTTGTAAGCCAAGTCTGACATTTTTATCTCGGTCATTTGAGGGCCTTATGTTTTATTTCAATAAATTATCAATAAAGAGCTATTTCTATTTCAATGGTGTATTCAATTTTTCTGTGAATGCTGCAAAACTCTTATCTTCGACTATCTGTTTTATAAAATTAGCACGAACACGCCTTATACAAGCGCAACCCCAGGCTTGTACCACATCACGCCTAAGCGAGGACGGCGGCTCTGCAGAACCGGGGTGTGGGAAGCCCAAGCGAGGACGTTCGGTTCTGCGGAACCGGAACGTGGCAGATTGGTATCAGAGCATGGTTTTACTTCCTCAGAATTTTTTGGTTTTAAGATTTTCGAAAACGACGCAAGTTTATTGGTTTTGTTGCCCTGGATTTTGTTGCCACGAAATGAGATGCTCCATACAATAAGTCCATAATATTTTATAAGACTAATGTTTTCTTTCCGTGTTTGGCAGAAATGACTAAGTCTGGACACGGAAACCCAAGTAGTTCGAGGGCGACAATGTCGGCCGCACCGACCGCCTCGACAGACCCGATGGATATGGTGTTACGCATGCTGGAAGCACAACAGAAACTGGAAGAGGTCCAGCAATGACAAATCAATAATCTGCAACATATGCTGCAGACAGTCGTAGCCAATAATTTCAACGCTACGGATGCAGCTTCCCCAATTGCCTCTGCTACGAGGACAGTGGAAATCGTCGGGGCGAATGACGCTCAACCAGCGAAGAAGAAAAGTTTTGCCACGGATATCGCATAGTTCAAGAAGATCTGCAATATTCCGTTCAAGGGAACAGAAGAAGCCACCGTCGCGGTGGATTGGTTGGCTGAAGTGGAGGAGCACCTGAAACTCCTCAACATCACTGGGCTTAAGATAGTGTCGTGCGCGCAATTGTTGTTGGTGTCCAACGCGCACTACTGGTAGCAAAGTCGAAAACGCATGCTTGTCGGAGTGAACGGGGCTACGAAGATTACGTGGCCGATGTTCAAGGAAGCCTTTCTGGAACAGTACTAACTTTTTCTCAACGGAATAGCGCCAGAATGAGCAAGAGTTCAGCAGGCTGGAACAGGGTGACATATCCGTAAAAAAGTATGAGACAGAATTTTCCCGCCTGTCTCAGTATTTCAGTACCCGATTTGCCAATGAAGCGGCCGAGGCTAGTCGCTTCGAGCAGGACTCAGGCCTGCTCTGTAGTCGCAAGTTGTGATTCACAAGTATAAGACCTTCAAAGAATCTTTCAACTGTGCGAAGGAGATGGATAAACACTATCCTGCAGCAGCTCATGTCGCCCCACCAGTGCTTAATGTCAACAATAAACGATCAAATGCAAAGGGAAGATACGATGGCCCGAAGCGCCGAACAAAGGCGACTTCCAGGGCAATAATTATGGTGGGCCTTACTGTCATCGATGTCGCAACAAGGGGCACACCGCTCCTAATTGTCAAGTCCCCGAGGGGGGATGCTTTAAGTGTGGTCGCTTGGGCCACAGACTTTGGGATTGTCCAGGGGAAATGCTAATCAAAGCGCTCAACGCCAGCAGCCGCCACCTCAGAATTACCAGAATCGTGGGCAGGCTCTACGGGCACCTCAGACTAGGCCAAATCAGAATCAGTGAACCGGTGCGCAAGGTCGAGTCTATGCTTTGACTCGGGAGGAGGCCTTCGCTTTGGATACAGTCGTGACAGGTATACTGTTATTTAATGGCATTCTTGTACGTGTACTTTTTGACTCTTGTGCTACTCATAATTTCATATCCGTTGATTATGTTGTAGAACATAAACTGAAAACATCTATATTAAATGTAAAAGTTAGTGTTAGCACTTCATCTGGGGTGGAGATGCATGCTAACTTGATATGTAGGGATGGCTACATATGTATTGGAGGTAGGAACTTGTCGCTGGATGTCTTTGTTTTCGACATCAAGGATTACGATATCATTCTGGGGATGGATTGGCTTAGTACATGTGGTGCAACGATCGATTGCGCGGGGAAGAGACTTGTGTTTCGTATGCCAGGAGAGAAAAAATTCTCATACTCGTGTGGTGCGGCGTCGACCAAGCCATCCATGGTGATTTTCGCAGCCATGGTCCGTCGGATGTTATATTCTGGTTGCGAATGATATTTGGCTTCTGTCCGGGGCACGCAGGGAGGCTGCCGACCCAGTTCACACTGAAGTCGTCGAATTTTCTGATGTGTTTCCAGATGAGATACTTGGGATGCCACCGGACCGAGAGATTGAGTTCTGCATTGATACCTTTCCGAACACAAGACCGATCTCTAGAGCCCCGTACAGGATGGCGTCCGCAGAATTAAAGGAACTGAAGGTCCAACTCCAGGAATTGTTAGATCATGGATACATTCGTCCCAGTGTTTCACCTTGGGAGCCCCGGTATTATTTGTTAAGAAAAAAGACGATAAGGTTGTGCATCGACTACCGTGAACTGAACAAAGCTACAGTTCGGAACAAGTATCCTCTACCTAGAATCGATGACCTATTTGACCAGCTCCAAGGTGCGACAGTGTTTTCGAAGATTGATCTCCGCTCATGTTATCACCAGTTAAAGATTAAGCTAGACGACGTCCCTAAATCGGCATTTCGTACGAGATATGGACAATACGAGTTTTTAATTATGCCGTTTGGTTTAACCAACGTCCTTGCTGACTTCATGGATATGATGAACGGAGTCCCCCCTACTTAGATAAGTTTGTGGTCGTGTTCATCGATGATATCCTAATATATTCAAAGAGCAAGGAAGATCATACAGTCCGTTTGAGAACGGTACTACAGACCCTACGTGAAAATCAACTTTATGCCAAGCTCAGTAAATGTGAATTTTGGATGAATAGTGTGTCGTTCCTTGGGCACGTTATCTCGACGGAAGATGTCTATGTGAATCCAAAAAAAAGTTGAAGCAATTGTGGACTGGAAACAGCCCACGTCAGCTAGCGAAGTCCGAAGTTTCCTTAGTTTGGTTGGTTATTACAGAAAATTTGTAAAATATTTTGCTAAAGTGGCGTCGCCTCTGACTCGCCTCACCCACAAAGGAGTGACATTCAAGTGGGCTGATTACTGTAAAGCTAGTTTTCAAGAATTGAAATGTCTTGTGTCACCCCAATTCTTACACTTCCAGAGGGGGATGAGGGATTTCAGATTTTTAGTGACGCATCTGGACAAGACTTGGTGTGTACTCATGCAAAGAGATAAGGTGATATATTTTGCTTCGAGACAACTTAAGCCATACGTAAAGAATTATCCTACACATGATCTGGAATTGGCGGAGGCAATTGTATTCGCATTGAAATTGTGGCGACACTATCTCTATGATGCGGCTTGCAAGATCTACACGAATCATCAGAGCCTCAAATACCATTTCACTCAAAAGGAATTGAACTTATGGTAGAGACGTTGGCTGGAACTCATTAAAGATTATGATTTATCAATAGATTATACTCCGAAAAAAGGCAATGTTGTGACGGATGCATTAAGCCGGAAGTATATGGTCTCTATCAGTTGACAAATTGTTACTGCGGGATTTAGAGGATATGGGTATCGAACTCCTAGTTCGACATCGAGGGGTACAACTGACTCAAATAAACCTTGAGCCAAACTTGCTAGAGCGAATCAAGTCCGCACAGAATGATGACCCATACCTGGAGAAGATGCGCGAGCTGACTTCAACAGGGAAGAAAACCGACTTTACGGAAGACGAAAACAGAATATTACGAGTAAAGGGAAGACTGTGTGCCTAACGATACAGAGCTTCGAAAGAAAATATTGACGAAAGCGCATTATGCAAATTATACCTTAAATCCGGAGAGTACCAAGATGTATAAAGACTTGCAAGCAAACTTTTGGTGACACGGTATGAAGAAAGATGTGGCACTCTTTGTGTCACAATATATGACATGTCAGCAGGTGAAAGCAGAACAACAAAGGCCAGGCGAGGAGCTGTAGAACCTCCATATTCCAGAGTGGAAATAGGATCACATTTCTATGGATTTCATAGTTGGCTTGCCGAAGACGCAGCGAGGGAATGATACGATTTTGGTAATCGTAGATAGATTAACCAAATTGGCACACATTTCATCGCGATCAAAATATCTTGGGACGTCGATCGGTTGGCTCAACTATATTTGGACGAAGTAGTCCGACTACACGGTGTTCCAGCTTCAATCGTGTCAGATCGGGATGGAAGATTTGTATTACGGTTCTGGAACAGTCTACAGGCAGCATTGGGCATACGGTTGCATTTTAGCTCCGCGTATCATCCTCAGAATGACGGTCAGACCAAACGGGTTAACCAAATATTGGAGGATATGCTGCGCCTATGCGCAATAGATTTGAAAACAAGTTGGAATAGTCACTTGCCGCTAGCAGAATTTGCCTACAATAACAGTTACCAATCGAGCATCGAGATGGCACCGTATGAAGCATTGTATAGACGGAAGTGTCGGTCACCGATTTGCTAGGATGAAGTCGGTGTGAGGCAAGCACTTGGGCCAGAATTGGTTGAACAGGCAGTCGAAAAAGTTCGCATAATTCGAAAAAAGTTAAAAGTGGCACAAAATCGACAAAAGAGTTATGCAGATATCCATCGGCGACCGTTAGAGTTCATGGTCAGGGACCATGTGTTCTTGAAGGTATCACCGATACGTGGAGTTATGTGGTTCGGCGTGAAGGGGAAGATGATTCCTCGGTCCGTCGGTCCATTCGAGATTCTTAAGCGAGTTGGTCCAGTCGCCTACCAGATCGTGCTACCACCGTTATTGGCTGAAGTGCACGATATATTCCATGTTTCTCAACTACGGAAGTACGTGTATGATCCAAGTCATGTGGTAGACTTCGGTCAGTTGGGACTGCAGGCTGACTTGACTTACGTGGAGGAAGCTGTCCAAATCTTGGATAGGAAAGAGAAGGTGTTGAGGCATCGAGTTGTCACATTGGTTCGTGTGCTTTGGCGCAACCACTCCGTCGAAGAGTCGACATGGGAACTCGAAGCGGTTATGAGGAAAAGATTTCCTTCGTTATTTGATAGTGGAGGTGGATTTTATTTTAAGTTTCGGGGACAACTTTTTGTTAGTATATTAATATGTAGTGCCCCGATCCCGTTGTTGAGTGCAGTGATACAGTTGCCGAGCGCGGTGTGGACTAGCGGCTGAAATGGCCGAGTCGGAATCAGAGAATGGGAAAACCTTGCCAGTATCGATTGATTGGGACAAAGAAACGGGGAGTCGTTCCTCGTTATGGGATGTAATCCTTAGAAGTTGCTCCCAAGATGCAGTGCGTGGTGTCTTGGGGAGTAAACTCTCTATAAGGGTCTAAGCCTCAAGACCCGTGTGTTGTTGGCTTTCATTGTTGGTGCCAATGCAGGTGAGCATGTGAGTCGTGCCTGAAGTCG
The DNA here is from genome assembly GCA_036927795.1 of Iris macrosiphon. NCBI lineage: Eukaryota > Viridiplantae > Streptophyta > Magnoliopsida > Asparagales > Iridaceae > Iris > Iris macrosiphon. The sequence continues at coordinate 153,483,113 of JAYESA010000008.1, forward strand.
CGAAGAAGAATATCTTTCTCAGCAATTCACTAACTAGTGCGTGACTTCGATACTTCGATGAATTATTTAGTCATCATGCTTAACAAAACAATCAATTATACCTAGCAAGAACCCAGAAAGATAATTCAAGATAAATAATCACATTATATTAATCTGTGCTGTTATAGAAGAGTAGATTATACAAGTCCCGATACGAGCGGTAAGTATAGCATCGTCCTAGGGGAATCAGAGCATGTGCAAGGTAGCACGGTGATTCGAAAACGTCCAAGTAGACTCGCTACCCTTCGGGGAAGGGAGCCGCTTAACGAACTCTAAGTCCAAGTTTGATGTTAAATCAATGACCTTCATATAGACACTTGTCATAGCTAACAATGTCTTATGCAGGTTGATTAAGTTATTACTCAATTACAGGGATGGTTGAACGACCATGGGTAAAAAATCACCAAATGGTGATAATCATTATGTTCCTTATGTTCTTGCATTATGAATTGTTAAACTGAACTTAAGACAACAAAGCAAGATCACATCATAATAACTGCTGCTTTCACATATCTACTTCGTGCTGACTTTTTAGGTGAGATTGGTTGCGGCCGCTTGCCAGTACATATTGTGTACTAACCCACGTTTGTGGGCATCCTCAGATGTTGAAAATTTAGCTACTGCGAGGGAACATTGAAGGTTTTGGTTCGACTCTTTAAAAGTCTTGCACTTGAAGCTTCCAAGTGGAGAAGAAGACTGCTACTGAAGGTGGTCCATGGGTATTTTCAATATCTCAATAATGAATATGATGTATGGAGCAACGTTGTATCTCATTTTAATATTTCTACAAGTTGTAAGCCAAGTCTGGCATTTTCATCTCGGTCGTTTGAAGGCCTTATGTTTCATTTCAATGAATATCAATAATTTCTCTGTGAATGCTGCAAAACTCTTATCTTCAAATATTTGTTTTATAAAATGATCACGAGCACGCCTTGTACAAGCACAACCCTAGGCTTGTACGACATCACGTCCAAGCGAGGACGGCAGCTCTGCAGAACCGGGGTGTGGAAAGCCCAAGCGAAGACGTTCGGTTTTGCAGAACCGGAGCGTGACACTAGCAACATTTACAAATAATTTATGTGTAATCTGAACTTGAAACTGATGAAATTTATGTACTCGAGACTAAGCATTAACATACGATCGGAGAAATCTTACCTCGCTGAGAGCACCACTGACTATTAAAGGATATGTAGCCAAGATCACAGCTGTTATCCTCCAATTCAAAATGAAAGAAATAATGAAGGAGCAGACAATCATCCCCATATTCTGCAAGAGGGTTGCTGAGCGGTCGACAATTATTAGTTGTAGCAGAGTAGCGTCAGTTTCAAGGCGAGACAACAGTATTGAGCTGATATTGCTGGTCTCATCAAACCATCCAATCTCGTTCCGCAAAATTGCTGAAATTATATATCTCACTATAGGTGCCAAAAAGATCTATAAAAACGTACTTCTGAAGGGAAAGGAATGCCTGGAACTCTTACCTCGAAATATCAGTTCTCTAACACGAAGTGTAAGCCTCTCACCAATAATACTGAAGTTGAGGTGCTCAACTATATGAATAACAAAAGTGATAACAGCAGAAGCACAATAGAAGAATACAATCTTCTTTGTTTCTCTTTGAGTGGTCTCCCAGTCCTTGTAATATGATACAAGTGCATGAGCTAATCCAAGAGAAAAAAGTGGTGGCAAGATACCAGACACCAAGGCGCAGACAGTGCCAAGTACTCCATGAGTCCAATCTGGCGATGCCATGGAGTACAATCTTCTCAAAGGTGCCGATTTTGTTTTTCTAAGGCCATTTATTTCTGGAGGACTGCTGTCACTAGAGTCCTTATCACAGCCAATGCTGGACCCAAGGTTCTTTGCTCCTATAGAAAGTTCTGAATCTCTGATGCCAAGGAAAAGGAATATAATGAGTAGGGTCTTGTGAACAATTAATGCCGAAAGTTTGATGAGGGATGCTCAAATTAATGTGGCTGCATTAAAATTAGAGTTATTTGTCTTTATCCCCCCATTTCATATGCATATCTCTACAACCCCGCACTTTTAATTTTATTAGTATTACCCCCCCCCCCCCCCCCCCACCCCCCAAACCCCACATTTAGTGTTAAATAATGTTGGGGTTGGGGTTGGGGTTAGGGGGGTGGGGGTTGGGGTTAGGGGGGTGGGGGTTGTAGAGTTATGAATATAAAATGGTGTGTGTGTGTGTGTGTGTGTGTGTGTGTGTGTGTGTGTGTGTAGGGTAAATACAAATAACTCTTAAAATTATTGTTTTCATGCATTTCTCCATTTAGATTGTCTAAGTTCAATTTTTAAATTTAGTATTCTCCATTTGAAATTTAACAAGACTTATTATTGTGATTGGATCAAAAAAGAAAATTCTACAGCAAGAACATATGATTTTATCACCTTTTATTATTTCCAGCATTCTCTTGCCCACCGAAGCACCTGCCATGTAAATCACATATTTAATTTATCTGCTCAAAACCTAGCCAGAATTACAAATCCTTTTACCTATTCAAAAACGTGCTAGCTTATTTGACTAATGAGATTTAGATTAAAAACTTGCATCTTTTATATGAGACCAAGTTGGCAAACTACTTCCTCCTTTCATTTACAAATCCTTTTACCTATTCAAAAACGTGCTAGCTTATTTGACTAATGAGATTTAGATTAAAAACTTGCATCTTTTATATGAGACCAAGTTGGCAAACTACTTCCTCCTTTCATTAAATTGTGTCAAATAAAAAGCGCAAGCAAATAGTTTAACAGAACACAGTGACCACTAACAGCATAGCCCGAAAATGAAACCTATACAGAGATAAATCTCTATTGAAAGATGGATAAATAAAACGGGGAATGAGCGTTAAACAGTCATCTCACAGAAGAAGTGTTGGAGAAGTTCAAAGCTATGTATTAAAAATATGTTAAACCATAACCCGCTACCAGTTTCATTGTTGAAGTACAATCAATTAATTCTCGGCACGTGTTTTCTCACCATGGATATGATCTCAAGAAATAAGGACCTGATGTGCAAGTTGAAATGATTCAAAATCCCTAAAGCCATGAAATTGGGAGCTTGTAATTCAAGAAAAACTTGTAAGGTTCACTTCGATATACTCTCACGAATACCAACACTAATATCGGGAAGGACACGATATGGATACGGGATATGGACATTTTCAAATACGTACATATGTAGTTGCCTATGTTGCCTGAATACGGACACAGATACTGGTATAGACACAAGATATGGACACCATTTTCGGGTATACGTGCAACATAGCTCTCCTTGTAGCTTTTGTGTAGCTCCTGCTTTGTGAAACTAAAAGTTTCTGAATATAAGAAGGCAAAAGACCCAAATTGAGAAGGAAAATACACCATAAAGCTTTCTACCTTACATTTTGTGCAATGCTGGCACTCTCCCAACTGGATGGCCGCTGAGAAACCGCATCCTGTTGTCGAACAAGTGAGGCATAAGCACTCAGGGAGTCTTGCATAAGCACATCATGAGTCCCAGACTCCACAATCTTCCCACCATCAACAACAGCAATGACATCAGCATTCCTAATTGTTGAAAGCCTATGGGCCACCACTACCGTAGTACGGCCAACCATGACCAGGTCAAGTGCCTGTTGAATGCTCCTCTCAGACTCCGCATCGAGAGAACTTGTAGCCTCATCAAGGAGGAGAAATTTAGGGTTCTTTATTATGGCTCTTGAAATTGCAATGCGCTGCTTCTGTCCCCCTGACAGTTGGACACCACGTTCACCAACCTGCAGAAGAATCAAACTTAATCAATGGGCCTACCTGGAAATTGTCACCACGTGCAAATTAATAATTACCTGTGTCTCATACTTATCGGGAAGATTGTTGATGAAGGAAATGGCATCTGATAGTGTAGTGGCATGATCAATCTCATCGGGTCTTGCATTAGCTTTCCCGTAGAGAATATTTTCCTGAATGCTAGTGGCAAAAAGGGCAGGCTCTTGACTGACCAACCCAATTTGTGCCCTTAGCCATTTAATATCAAGATCATTGATGTTGTGCCCATCCAACAGTATAGCTCCAGAGAGGGGTTCATAGAACCGCTCAATGAGTGAGATTACTGTGCTCTTACCTGACCCACTTTTGCCAACAAGAGCAATGATCTTTCCTGAAGGTATGTCTAAGTTGAATGCATCAAGGACAAGAGCTCCAGGACGTGAAGGGTAACTAAAGCTTACTTTGGAGAACTGAATGTGCCCATTAAGACTAGAGAGTGACTTCCCCTTCTTGGCACTTTCTTTATTCATCGGGTTACTGTCTATCATCTTAAAAATTGGATAAGCAACAGTTCTTGCTCTGATGAAAACAAAAATGTTTGGTGCAGACAGTCCTAGTGACCTGTATTAACATCCCAAGAAACAGAGCATGAGAGTACATTAAAAGTTCATAATATAGGCACGGTTGCATGAAGAGAGGATGAAAGCAAACGATTAGAAATCTAACCATTGTGAACCTTGTAGAATTTACAACATAAAACTAATTCAATATGTTTTCCGAAGATATCTTATTAAAAGTTTGAAATAGACTGCTTTTTCTAACGTGTTGGAAGTTCTGAAATCGACTTAAGAGCAAAGATGAATAAGGTAGAGATTTGTAAATAGTAAGGTAACTATAATTGGTATACCTGATAAATGTACCATATATAGGTCTCAGACCATAACAATTAATAAACATAGTTCTATCTACTACAATCACATGGTCAAGTGGCTAGAGCATATCTCTGGTTCCCAAAAGTATTCATATTCGTTAATCAAGTAAAGAATTCGACTCCAACTAGAGACTAACATAGTGCATTCACAATTCAGTTTGACCCAAATGCTTAAACCAAAACACGACTCACAATAAAATGGTATAATTAACGTTCCAGAAACTAGACATAAATGCCATGATGCTAAGAACAAATGTAAAGGGTATTCCAGAAAACTCCTTTCCGTATTGCAGATTGCCTTCTGAACTGTTAGCATAATAAACAATGAATCATAAGAGCTAAGAGACTTACAGGGCAGACATAACAGCAATGAGCATGGTACTGACTGAATCTGCTCCATTTGCAAGTTTCTTATGAACAACAATGCCACTATACCAAACTAGCAATGCCCACGAAAAGAAAAGAACAGCATAAATGGATCCAATTCCAAGACCCTTGACTAGCCCTCCCTTCTTTCCATAGTCATATGTTTCTAGAAGTGCATCATTGTATGCTTTTGCAGCCTTTTCTTCTCCACCAAATGCTTGGACAGTCCGCACGCTTCCAATCACCTGCATGAATTAAAATCACAATATAACTGATCCTTGCTCACCCATTAAAGATGCCAAAGTATGAAAGATTTAAGATGACAAAAAACAACCTCCTCAGCGATGTTCCCAGCCTTCACGTAAGATTTCCTCACTTTGGCTACGAGTTTGGTTGCTATATATGCATATATAACACCAGAAATGGCAATGAAGGGGAGAGTGGAAAGGCTCACCAAAGTGAGTTGCCAAACATAGGTGAATCCTATTGCAAATCCAACAATAGAACGGCTCATGTAATGAATAAAGTTCCCAGCCTGCGAAAGAAGATTGAACCAAATCAAATTTCTCAATCAACATATTACTTACTATATTTTGACTGTGGATTTACCCAATCTTGTATTAAGTGGTTTCACTACTCGCCCGGGTTACCAATTTGCTTGATATGCTACCAATCCATGTTTCACGGACACGAATACGACACGACAAAAGAAGGACACGAACATGGCACCTATGTTGGTATGTCCTAGTGTATTTTGAAGTGTGTGGGTTGTATCCAAATACGTGTCTGACACGACACGGCTGATTTTTTTTGGAGTGTACGTGCTTCCTAGCTACCAATTAATTGCAATTTTTTTATTCACTGCCCAGCTTCAATTGCTTGGTGTATTAAAGGCTGCTCAAACCTAGTTTGGAATGTTCCATGTTGGCGTTCTAAAAGTTAACTATTTTTCTTTGATTTGATGAAATTTATATTCATTTTTCTTTGAAATCCAAAATACAAGGGAAAAAGAAGAAGAAGAAGAAGAAGAAGAAGAAGAAGAAGAAGAAACAATCGACATGGAGGGATAAACGGTTGGACAAGTGAATATGGTGATATCCTATTGGACATCCTATCGGAAAAAGAACCTACTATTTGCAAATGTTAGGAACTAAGTTAATTACAGGCAAGTCATATATAAGAGTTGTTCTGAATGAATGTTAGCCTATGGTTAGTGGACACCAACATGGGTGTCACACTTCTACACAAACACAGGGCGTCCCACAAGACAACCTCCAAAATATATGCATGTGGCAATGTCTATAAATGTCTCTCTCCAACTTTAGCATGGATATTTATATGTAGTTGAGTTTGTATTTGTATATTAAGGGACTTAATAAGTAAAACAAACGGTTGGGTAAGTATAATGAAATCTTATAGTAGTCGCTAAAGAATATTTGCTTAATACGGGCAAATTACTAATTCATCTAGTAAACATTTTTTTATTGTTAGAAGTGTAAATGAGTTATATGTTGTCTACACAAGTGTCAAACACCGATGAACACGTGTAGCATGCCGGTCACATGGATACGGCAAAATTTTAGCAGGTAGAAATGTCTACACATCCTAGTAGCTTACTGAGTACTAGGCGCGGATAAATAGGACTCAAATGTTTACTTCTCGATTCATAGGGAATCATGATATAACTTTTCTGGCCATCTTAAGTTAAGATACATTGTACAGATATGATTAAGCTGTATTTGTTAAATCAAGACTTGATAAATGGATTGACATTCAAATGAAGATCTAAAAGTTTCCAGTTTTTGAAATCTTAACCTTTTATGTAACAAATTTGATTTCTTTTTTCAGAATAAGCCCAGTTTCAACTCCCTCCCTTAATTTTGAAACCGGGGCCTTCCCTTCCCCTACCAAAGGCCTCAAACACTCGGTTGCCCAACCTTTGATAGCAAAGCCTACTTCTTTTTGACAATTTTTGACTCAAATAGGGAGTTAATTGCTTATTTGCATAGTGTTGGACTATAACAATACGGTGATTTCTTCCTATGATCTAAAAAATATCATAACTTTCAAATTCAGAGCATCTATGTATATCAATCAACATACGGACAATTAGCAATTGTTTAATCTATAGAGGATCAAATAAAAACTAAGCACTGTTGTAATTGAGAGAATACCTGCTCCAAAAACATCAGATTTGTGACAAGAATGGGATCCCATGGCGGCCATTCCCACAATAATGAAACCCTACCCCTAAATTACATGGAGAGGAAGAGGGAAAGCTCTCTTGAATATACAGCCACCACTGTTCTTTCTTGTAACTCAAGTGTTTTTGTTACTAAAGTGTAAATATAAAGTTCTAAATGGACCTTGCTCCAAAAGTGCATATTTGCTAATAGTTTGATAACTTACATTGTCCATTGAAAAAAAAATACTGTAATTTTTCATATTTTACTTAAAAATAGTGGAAAATGAAAGTAGACCAACCCAAAGGAAAATATTTTTTCTGTGAAAAATAAAAAAAATTGTGGAAAATAATGGCAAGCAAACACTCAAATTAAGTTTTTCATACAAAATTCAAAATTTTATAAAAAAAAATTCTAGTAAAATAATTTCCTATAATTAGTTTATTTTCCAACTTACAATATCAAACGCACCTTCAGAAATAAATACATTAACCCCCCACCCCACCCCATGTTTTTTGAGTATTACAGGATTACCTCTATTTTGAAACTAATTATACGAAATATTCCTTTCCTTCATAAAATGAATTAAAACGTAGAAGTGGTTAGTATTATAATTTTCTATAGAAAATATAAAACATAGGGATGGTCTTTGTAATTAGTTTCAAAATATGGATGGTTAGTGTAATAAGTAAGAACCATAGGAATAGTTAACGTAAAATGCTATTAAAGTGGGAGAGTCCATTTTGTTCAGCCATCAAAAGCAAACAAATATGGAAGTTCACCAAATCATTCACAAAGTGATTTTAAGTTGAATTGAAAATGACATGTGATAATTCTTTAGTAGAATAGTGAACATCTACACTAATTTTGATGGATGAATAAAAATAGAAAAAAAAAAAAAAAAAAAACTATAACACTAATGCCATTTTCTATTTCCCATGTCAACCGGCAATAAGACTTCTGTTTATATTTCCTATAAATATATTTCCTATAAATATGAGTTGTGAATCTTATATATAATAGAAAAACTTCTAAATTTCAATCATGAAACTTTTATGTTCTAATGCACATGCAACGACTATTTAGGTTGACCAAAAAACTAAAAGATAGCTAATATAATTATTCTAGTTTTTATTAAAATTACTTAGGAAGAATAACAAATATCTAACTTAATTATTTTAAATTTATTATAATATTAATATTATATATATTATTGTATACATGCATGCAAGACAAAGACTATTTAGGTTGACCAAAAGACAGCTCCCATAATTACCTAGCTACCCCTATTAACTTTAATAAATTATTGGCTAAATTATAACTTGATACCTCAACTATTTAAGTTTTTCAATTTGATACCCTAAACTTTGAAAGAAGACAACTTTATACCATAAACAATTGTAAAAAAATTATTTTGATACCCTCCGTCATTCAAGGTTATCTATTTCGTTAAAATAATAATAATAATAATTGACAAAAAAATTATCTCCTTCCTCGACGCTGCATCCCTACACCCCATGAGCAGCTGGCCCACCAGCCTGCACCCCGCCCCCACCCCGCCCCGGTTGCACCCTCCCATGCTCACACCTGCACCCCTGCCCATCGTGCCCCCCCCCCCTCCCACCCCCACCCCCGCTTGTACCGCATGTTGTTGTCGTTGTTGCCGCTGCCAGAGAGGGGGGAAGAGAATAAGGGATATTTTTATTATTTATAATTTTCTGTAAACACCGGTAGGATATTAAGTCGTAAAATTATAATTGAGATATCAAGTCGTCTCCTTTCAAAGTTTAGGGTATCAAGTTGAAAAACTTGAATATCTGAGAGTATCAAGTTTTGTAATTTAGCCTAAATTATTTTAATTAGTAAACACACACACACACACACACACACACACATATATATATATATATATATATATATATATATATATATATATATATATATATATATATGAGGAAGGATCCACATCCCCATCTATTGTGTATCCCCAAGCATCCCCATGTTTACAACCGTTAGATCTTGTTAGAGTAGATGACTTAAACAAACATCAAATAGTTGATAACATGGGGATGCATGAGAATGCAAAAAATTGGTGATGCGGATCCCTAATATATATATATATATATATATATATATATATATATATATATATATATATATATATAGTGTGTGTGTGTGTTTGTCATGACTTTCGTTCTTAAACATCATGTCTTTGAAATAGTAGTCGTTGGATTGTTTTTTTTTTATTGTTCAAATTAGATTAAAATATCGCAAAAAATTGAATATTTTAAGAATTTAATCTGTCAAAAAAGACAATTCAACGGTTGCTATTTCGAATAATATTAAAAAATGTTTGAGAAATCTCTCTCTCTCTCTCTCTCTCTCTCTCTATATATATATATATATATATATATATGGAAAAAATGGATATGAGCCATAGGCTCATATTTCTACATGAGTCAATGCACATGTGGACCAATATGAATGGAGTGTACTAGTGCACATGAGATGTATGAATCCATTCCTATTGGTCCACATGTGCATGGCTCATATAGGAATATGAGCCTATGACTCATATCCCGTTTACCCTATATATATATATATATATATATATATATATATATATATATATAAGGGTGGATTGGTACTCCCACACTTATGCATCCCGCATGTCCCCGAGATAGCTGTCGTTGGATTCTCTTTTAATTTGATGGTCCAGATTAGATTAATTTTTCGCGATGAATTAGGTAGTTTAAGGATCTAATCTTAACCGTCAAAAAAATTAATCCAACGACTGTTATTTCGAAAAACAAGTGGGGATGCATAAGTGCGAGGATCTCGATCCCTCCTATATATATAACGTTTGGAAACTAAAAACTGAACCGAACCGAAATATGACAAAGCGGTTCGGTTATCGGTTCGATTTTGGTTTGAAATTTAAAATTTTGAAATATCGGTTCGATTTTCGGTTCTTGGTCCGAGTAACCGAACCGAAAATCGATTTAGATTTAGTAATTTATCAAACTATCATTAATTTATATATACTAATGTTTCTCCTCTCATTCTCTGTCGACGTTTCTTTGAGCGCCTTCTCTACCCTTAACCTATATATACTAATTTTTTTACTCTCTATAATTATAAAATCCATAAATGCAACAATGTTAGAATTTTTTTTTTCAAGATTTGTTATTTAAATAGGCTTATTTGCTAAATTATGAAGGTCTGGCCCATTGGTCGATGAAACCGAACCAATTTGGTTCGGTTTTTATGAAAACGATTCAGTTTTCGGTTTTGAAAAATATGATTTATGATTATTTCAATTTTACATATTCGTTTCGGTTTGAACCGAACTGGTGCTCACCCCTACAGGAGCCCAGCTAAATCTCTTGTATATATGATATGTGTTTGTGAAGTTTAGTGTGTTGCATGCATGCCACTTACATTTCCTGTGCACAAATTTAATTAGTACTCTTTGCATATATATATATGTAACAATCATACCTTTTGGGAAATTGCATCTTGTATAGTAACAACATCGTTAGTAATTGATGTGATCACTTCCCCTGTCATAGATTCGGTGTCGAATACCCCAATATCTTGATTCAGAACTGATCTTAAATAAGCAAGTCTCATCTTTTCTGCTTGTCTCTCTCCAGTTTGTGCCCAGCATGCCACTTCTGCAGCAGCAAATTAGAAGAAGATTTTTGATTCACAGCACAATTATAAGCAATATTTCTAGAACAATATATGCATAATTAATTAAGAGAGAAATATTTGGTAAATAAGAATGACTAAGAACAATAATTAATTGTTCTGTGCGAAAGATCAGCTTTGTCTCTATTTATAGAGAGTCTATAGAGTAATTCCTCCATGCGACACGAAATTGCCACAGTTAATCCTTCTGCATGGAAGAAAAAACTGTAAATATTGCGTATATACCTATCCATGACGAGAACCATGTTGCAGCACCCAAGTATACAAAATCCAGCGAGGACTGCAAAAAAAAATGGGAATACTTAGAAAAGGAACAAAATATACCACCATCACATGAAATGTTGAATGTAATTAAAAAAGAAGGTAATATCTTTCTTGTTGTATATATAGATCAATACGTTCTTAAACTGCTTAAAAAACAAGCAAACTTTTTATCCATGTCTCCTATCACGAAATCTACCTGACAACCTTTTACGTTGGTCGTAAAATGTCACAAAAATCACAAAAATCCATCCGAACATAAGGAATCTCCGTCTTACGCAAGCACCAAGATAGATCAAACATAGTATATATATGTTCGGTGACTATGTCACATGAAAAAAAACCAATCTATATATTTCAATAATACATCATTGATTACAAATATGTTGAATTATTTACTCCCAAGTTCAACCCCTCGTTAGAGGATCAAACCAATTACAAATTCAAGTTCAAGCTTATCAATTCAAACATCCAACTCATCCACCACAATCATCATGGAGGATAATATTCCTTCATTATATTCTTGTTATTTTTGTTATTTTGTTTCTATTTTATTGTTACTAATTTTTTTATAAATAAGAATACAATATATGCAATCGGTGTGTTAAAATTTATACCCACCTCCACAGATTTTTATCTACCTGCATGTTGTGAGATTTCTATCTACCTGCACATCTTTGTTTTTCTTCTTGGTACCAGAGCAAGAAAAATGCCTTCCGCATATCTTATTGTAGGCAATTTTGTCACCCTTTTTCTCAGACATGTAAGGACAGAAAAAATGGTGGATGAACTTGCTGCTCTCTCTCAAAATAAAACATGGACCCTTGTGTCTAGACAACCCTCCCTAAATGTTGGTTGTCGATGGGTGTTTAAACCAAAAGTAAAGGCAGACGGCATGCTTGTTCGTCTCAAGGCTCGGTTTGTTGCGAAGCATTACTATCAAGTTGATGGATAGAGCATTCACCAATTAGACGTAAAAAACTTATTTCTTCATAGTTTTCTCTCTGAGAGAGTATATATGGAGCAGCCGCCGAATTTGAAGATCCAAATTTTTTATATCATGTTTGTTTATTGAACAAGGCAATTTATGGTCTCAACAAGTCAAAAGAAGAGCTACTTTGGAATCATTATGTGACAAACTGTGCATTACCACCACGCACAGTTTGAGGGAGGGTGTTAGAGGATCAAGCCAATTACAAATTCAAGTTCAAGCTTATCAATTCAAACCTCCAACTCATCCACCTCAATCATCACGGATAAGGATAATATCTTTTCATTATATTCTTGTTATTTTGGTTATTTTGTTTCTATTTTATTATTACTAAGTTTTTTATTGTAATAAGAAGACCACACATGCAATCAGTGTGGTGAGGTTTCTATCCACCTCCATAGATTTCTATCTACATGTATGTTGTGAGATTTCTATCAACCTGCACATCTTTGTTTTTCTTCTCCCTTCACCAATCTCAAGAAAGATTAAACAAGACTACAATAAAAATTAATCACACATCTGACCCTGTGATGATCTACATGAACGAAGAAGACGACTCTTCGAACATATATTCTCTTCAAACTGTCCCAAAAATGAGCCCTAAAGAATAAAGTACGGAGTTTCTTTTTGATTCCTATGACTTGCTCCTTTGAATCTTTTCCGTGAACTTCTCTAAGCTCCCCTCCTTAACCTATTTATATAGGTTAAGAAACCCTAATTTAGGATTAAAAAATCTCTAAATTAGTCTAGCAATAATTCTGGTCGTCCAAATTAGATCATACTGTCAAAACATGCTGACTTAGGTCCTACTTCTGAACCAAATTCTGATAAATGGTATATCGTGTACCGTCATACCTTCAGAATAAGTTTTGAGACAAAATTCCAAAATAGCGATATACCGTCGATTTATTGTTGCTGCTGTTTTAGTTCTGTTTGAGTCCCAGTTCAGCCACAATCATCCATCGTCTTCGTGGTAACTCCCGTCGATACTTCAGGATGTCTAGACTGTCCTTTTATGCATTTCGAATCGAGACTAGAACCCAGCACTTTATCCTATGTATAGGTTCCCGACAATTTAAATTGGATCCTCGTTTGTGAACTCTAGTGAGGCTATCGATCTCTATTGGGATTAAATTATATTATTAAATTATATTTATTATGATTAGCTATATATGGTGATTGGCTAGCCATATATGGTGATTGGAGTATTGGAATTAAATTGTATTTAAGGTGATTGGCCATGTGACTTAGGCCCTAAGTTGATATGTGGATGTATATATATATAATATCATGATGAGTGAAATACCTAGAATATTATTTCCTATCACTTCTTTCACATGGCATCAGAGCCTGATGGCTAGGGCATGTTTTCTTCGAGCGGCGGTGGTGGCGGTATGTCGAGCAACGATGGCGACATGATAAGCGGCGGCAACGGGACTTCTACGTAGGCGGCATCGCGGGTCAATCCCACATCCCCGTATTACCTTGGTTCTAATGACAATCCGGGTAATACAATTACAAAAGTGTTGTTTCGTGGGGAGAATAATGAGGAATGGTCGAGATTTATTCGACTTTCTCTATGGGCTTAACGAAAATTTGGGTTTGTTGACGGGTCTATCAATAAACCTTCAGAGGAGGATCAATTTAAGGATTGGTATTGCGTCCAATCGATACTTGTGCAGTACATTTTGCATACTATTGACGTTTCGGTGAAGAAGACAATACCCTACTTTGAGGAGACGAAACCATTGTAGGATTCGCTCAATATCCGATTTAGCGGATATGCAGATGGTGGTGGACATGGACGGGGTATGAAAGTGTGTGCGGCTGTGGCAGGACATGGCTTCGTTGCTGCACAGCCACAGATGGCAGATGATGGTACAGGTGGCGGCGGTGTGCCGGGATTGACTCTGGACCGACGACAACAACTTATTTTTATGCTTGGTAATTCTTCGGCAAAATCTTCGGAGGATCGTATGGTGGCTAAGTCCATTGCACCTTGGATTATTGATACAGGCGCTTCAAATCATGTTATGGGAAATTAGGATTTATTGTGGGGGTGATGGCAAAGAAGGAGTGTCCCGTTGGACTCCCGGACAGACGGACTGTGGTTGCCTCATGCTGCGGGCGTGTTGCTCTTGCACCAAGCGTGGTTCTCATGAATGTTCTATTCGTACCTCAATTATATCGCAATTTAATTTTTGTGGCCCATCTTATTGATGATATAAATTGTTTTGTACAATTTACTAAAAATTTGTGCGTGATACAGGACCCCAGTTTGAGGACCCTGATTGGCGTCGGTGAACGGAGAGACGGACTCTACTACTTTCGTATTGTACCAAAGACTCAGGCCTTGGCAGTGACTGGGATGACTTATTTGGATATTTGGCATCAGCGACTTGGGCATCCTTCTGATAAAGTAGTAATGTCATTTCCTGTTGGCAGTAGCTCTAGTAGTTCAGTGAATAAGGCATGTGAAGTTTACCATCAAGCAAAGCAAACTCGAGGTATATTTCCTATCAGTGACTCTCGGGCTGTTGCAATTTTTGATTTGATACATTATGATCTTTAGGGGTCGTATCCTACGTCTTCTTCGTGTGGAGCTCGATATTTTTTGACGATTATGGATAATTTTTCTCGTGCTATTTGGGTATTTTTGTTGATTAATAAGACTGAAGTATACAAGATGTTCTCGTTATTTTTCTATGATTGAGCAGCAATTTAATTTCAAAGTTCGCATTGTGCGAAGTGATAATGGTTCTGAGTTTAATTGCATGCGCGACTACTTTGCACAGAATGGTATTTTATTTCAGACATCTTATGTATGTACACCTCAGCAGAATGGGAGGGTCGAACGAAAATATAGACATATTTTGAATGTGGCACGTGCTTTACGTTTTCAGAGAAATTTGCCAATTTCTTTTTGGGGTGAGTGTATTTTGGCTGCTGGTTATTTGATCAATAGAACTCCTTCGAGCCTTCTGTCATGCCCCGTTCCTGCAGGGGACCGTTCGTCCTCGCTTGGTCCCTAAGGAACCGATCGTCCTCGCTTGGGCGCAATATCGTGCAAGCCTGAAGTGCGCTTGCACAAGGCCAAAGCTTAAACAAGGACAAGTAAGCTATTCAAGACGGAAGCAACGGAACATATTGCAGAAAAGTAAATAACACAATGGCATATGAAAATAAGCTCTTTATTGATAGTCAAGATGTGTTACAAGTGGCGATTGGCCGAGATTATAGTTCGCTCAAGCTCTCTTTCTCTCGATTACAATGACACAATTACATACATTATGTCCCTCTATACAAAAGCAGCTCAAAGCAATCTCGATACAGCTCAAGGAATCGACTCTAAATTTTTGGGTCCCTGGGATGAGGTACGACTATTGCTTCCTTGGATGATCCAGCATCTGAGAACAAGCAAACTGTTTGTGGGTCATCACTTTGGAGAAAGTACTGGTGAGTCTAAAATCAACGAATAGAAGCAACACCCCCTGAAACCCACACTAAGTAAGCATGTGGCAAAATATTACATTACTAGTGATCTTGCTACTTTTACCTATGTTTATTTCATGCAGCACATGATTTGAGTCAGTTTACTTCTTTTCGAAAATATCTCTGAAATCAGAGTTCATCTTCGAATATAAAGGCAAGCAGGCAAGACAAGCAGTTCATATACGATATGCAAGATTCATTTACTATCTCTGGTGCGCAGCGTGTCTCATGAATCATAAGTATTTCTCTAAAGACTCTAGCATATGCATCTAGTGGACTATCTTCTTAGCATCTCTATTATTCTCTTATTAGCAACATCTTATCGTGTGAACAAGATGGAAGCATATACGAAAATAAGACTTCTTTATGCAAGTATTTAATACATAAGAGCATATTTGATAGCATGTATATCACATATTCAGTGATTCTTACCCTTATGCTGAGCGGTTATCCTGCAGCAGACATACAAGTTTGCATAAACATATATATAGAAGGTTCTCTCTTTCTTTGTCCGTCTGTGCATCAAACAGTTAGGTATGCAAGAAGGCTAAATCCTAGCATACGACCTAACTATATGATGGTCCATGAGTCTCCTTCCTCAAGATTAGAAGCGGTGTTATCACGGCCCAGTGCTGCACTATGTATACTCGCTCATATACATAGCTGCTTTGACATGTGAACCAGCTATCTAATAAATATGAATACCCCCTAATCACAAGGACTTCTTTGTCTCAGGTATTCCTCTAATCTCCCCAGGACGAACGATCCCCGGCGTCCCAGAAAACTGTTCGTGAGATTTTCCTTTGTGCACAATATAACGCCCCGCAACCATACTGTGCGTTATGCTGAGTCGGGCTGAATGAGGCAATAGCTGGTTACATTTTAATTTGTTGGATTTGAGAACAAGTATTGATTGAGTTAGTTTTATGTGCAGATTGCTAGCGAAGTTCGATAGAAAATAGGTGTTTGTTCAGAATAGTATTGATATAGCTGGATTGGAGGGATAATGTCGTCTTTCTTAGTCCGATCGGTCGGATAATTTAGAGAGCACGACCTGCTCGTACGGTCATACCAATTGAGTAGATCGTACTTTGCATCGGACTACGGGTTCAAGGAATCGGCCATATCGGCATGACATGATGCTTAACGAAATCAGACTTGGTGAGTGGGCTCTGTCCCTTCTCCTCTACTCCTTCATGCCTAAAATATGGAACACACGTAAAGGCTTGAACACTTGGACTGGAACTTGAAAATTACTACACTGTGGCGTACATAGAGTGTACGTCGTTTGTTTGGATAGATTTGTGGCTTGAGTTGGTTTTTGCTTTGGATAGTTGGAGCTAGAATTGGATTTTATTTGGGGCAGTTGGAGAACAGTTGGAATTATTCATCTTGGTTGGAATATCGGGCAATTCGGGCGAGCGAGCGTGCATCCGTGCATGAGTATCACTTGGGCGCTTTGTCATGCAAAGCGTGCAGTTGTGGTTCAAAATCGGACAACTGCATCGGTGAGGGCCTTGTGCCACTGTTGGGGCATTGTGCCACGGGATTGTTCCGAACGAGGGGTGTTGCACCAATTGGAACATTGTGTCGAAAAGCGGCCTAGTGCCTATGGGGATAACTTAAGATTTGTGTCTTGGGCTATAATTAGAGAATAGTTATGGATAATTGGTTATGGATAGTTGGTTGGATGAGTCTAGGATCGTTTGGTGGGGCGAGAATGTTCGATCCTCTCGTCATACCTACTTAGTGTCTGCATCGGTCATGGACAACCTGTTGCGCACATGGTTTGGTTTCCTCGAACGGGATAGGCTTCGGAGCACTGGGACCGTTCGACCATGGAGGAAACAATGGTAACGTACCTTGGGCACGGTGTCGGCAGTTTGATACGACCAGGCGGGCTAGCTAGTAGTCTGGATCGGATAGAACTGCAGTTGATCAGTCATTTATGGCTTGGCTAGTGACTTCATATAGATAAGAGTTGGTTTACTTTGTTTTATGCTTTTCGCGTAGGCGGCGGCTACCTTGCCTCGACAAGAGTGTGCATATCGAAGATTGGATTTTAAGGCTTGGATTGAGGATGGATATTGAGGCTTGGATGATGGTTCGATAGGTTCTCGCATTGCTTGGGTTTGAGTAAGACGGTTTGCATGCTAGTTTCCTTCGAGTTGGCTATATTTTCTTGTCTATTGGCTTAAGTTGAATGCTTGCATGCTTAACCTGCTTTACAATTTTTCATAATATGTCATACCTATGCCATAAAATGAATCTAGGATTCAACTAGAAAGATTACCATATAACTGTTTGTATTCACTATTCTACTTAGTGTTGGCTTAGACGAGTGGGTTATCCTGCTCACCAGTACGACTGTGTAGTGACCCATATTTGTAGACATTATTTCAGGTACGCAGGTGTAGTGGCGCTGCTTGGATATACGGAACATAATGTATGAATGGTAAGTACGTTTGTGGGCTAGAGAAAGAGCAAGAGTATTACATCGCCTTTGTGGTAATCTCCTTGTGGCAATTTTATTTGGACCCTATCGAGAGCTTCACTGCGTATACTCTAATGTGTGCTTGGTACACAATACTTAACTTTTGCTGTAACTTGGTCTTTTCAATGATAACTTTGATGTTGGACAACATCGCCTTGTTCGAGCGCAACTCCAGGATCGTACGGTATCACGTCCCGATGAGAACGATTGTCCTGTGGGAGCACTGCACGTGGTGATTCACGTTCAGCAGGGACGATTGAGCTTGCGGGAGATTGGGACGTGACAATATTGGTATTAGATCGAGGTTGGTTCATTCCCTCGGACTTGGTCCTTCACTTCATCATAAACTCTAAATAGCTTCCGCGTGTCGTTTAGCTCTTGGCTCTACTCGGTGTCGCATTGGATATTTCATGCAATAAGTCTATATATTGCTGGTTGTGGTTGTATGTTATTTTTTGTTGTGTTGCTTTCATTAGTTTTCGGTAGATCACTTAGTATCGTTGGGCGTTGTTGCATTTCTGCAGCAAGTTGAGAGGTGTCATTGTGTTGGCTTGGCTTATCGTTCGGGGAGTTTCTGGTTGCATCAGTGGATCAGTTGGTTGATAGACGAGATTGGTTATATGGCATATTGTGAGTAGAAGCATCGGATGAGGATGGATCATTGCACGAGTTGCTCGTGTAGCGAATGTGTTGGATGGAGTTTGATTTTTGGTTGGGTATATCACATAGAGCATTGGCTGAGCAGGTTTGAGTTGGCTTGGGGATATCAGGATAGCGTTACACGAGTTGCTCGTACAACAAATATAAGGAACAATTGGTTATTGGGTTGGACTACTTGGAGGAACTCGTTGCACGGGTTGCTCGTGTAGCAAAAATATCGGACAGTTTGAGAATAGCTGAAAGTATTGAGAATGGAACATGGCACAAATTGTATAACGAGATTGATGGAAAGAGTTAGATGGTTTATGCGTTGGCTGAGTGTGTCAGACTTGAGTTGGGGATAGCAGGATCACGCATAAGGGATGGTTCAAATGGATCCTGAATCAGTGCAAGGAATCGTGATACGAGTAGTAACTTGATTCAGAGTGGTATATGGTATACCACATAATGGACAAGGCATTAAAATATTTTGGGTAAACATGAATGGAATTGCCGCAACGGACACGGATAACAGGAATATAAGTTGGTTGGTGCACATCGGCTGAGTTAAGAAGAATGAAAAATAGATCAAGCGATTATTGAGTTGAGCAATCGAGAACGGACTTGAGCAAATGGAAGTATCGTTGGACTTGAGAGATGGACGAGATCGGAACAAGCAATAGAAATAGTGTTTAGAAATTTGAAGGATTACGACAGACCAAGTATTGAAAAAAAATTAAGATCGATCAGATGGAAAGTCGAATATCAGAGTTCGCTTGCACGATTTGGAAGTTCGGTGGAGCATTCATGAATACAAAAAAAGAGTTGAGCAGGAGGAACGAACAGTTGGAATACGCTTGATCGAAGCGATGTGTAAATCAAAGGATAGCGAGCACGGACTACGAATTTTGGAAACACATTAGAGCGGTTGAGCAATAAAACACGATCTGGTTTGGAGGGGCAATACGATGGATTCACACGAACTTAAAGTATTTTGGATATTGGCACTCGAGAAGTTTGACTCAGGTTTAGCGAAAGTAAAATTTGGCAAAATGGTGCAACAATGGTAGACGAATTCTCCGGAAGACATAAACGAGCATGGGCAAGTCTAGTTAATGTTAAGTCAGAATGGAAGTTAATACGTGAAGTACTGAGACGGATTAAGGCAACAAGTAAAGGCAATATGGATTTGAGATTTATGTTGGAACTGATGTACGAGTTATTGAGAGTGTGTGGACTAATCGGAACATAGAGAATCAAGACGGGCTAAGGAATAAAACAAGAGCAAGGATTATGGTGGATGGACTTTTAAAGATAGCTAAACTAGAGAGAAACATTAGAGCAAATACTGTGTTGCTCGAGCAAGTTAGACGTGCACTGTGAAATATGACAAACGGATAAGAATCGGAGCAAGTCTTTGGTTTTGGGAATCATTGCAAGTGGTAGTGCGAGAAGCCGAACATGGCAGTACAGAAATTTTGATGGATTCAGGGCAGAACGACGGATTGATGGAGGACGGTTTCAACGAGCACAGTTCTCGAACTGTGGCTTGGATAGATAGTAAGACTCTAGGTGGTTAAGCGGCGTTTGGTTGACAGATTCGTAAGAGGTAGTGCATGAAGTGCTCGGATTCGGAAGTTCATTCGGATGGAATGGTTGGATTATGGCTCAGATTGGCAGAGGAGATATAGCATGGTTCGTAGTAACTGTCCATCGTGATGACTTACAATTATCAAGCGTAGCTTCGTGACAGCTGACCCTAGCGACTTGACCGCCAAATCAGAGATGAATATTATAGACCCACAGAACGACCTTTGCGGCGGCGCATTTGGAAATACGTCGAGGGTGGATGTGAGTAGTGTGTGTTGGAGATTGGCCTAAGTGACTGAGTGTTGGATTTGAGAAATCCTTGAGATAGCCTTCAGTTGAAGATGCAGCCGAAAGATCGAAGCGATGGTGGAAATGGCCTAAGTCAACTAATAAGATTCGAAGTCGCATATTTTTGAAGATGGTATCGCCTCTAACTCATCGTGCCCCGGAAGGAAATAACATTTATATGAATTGCGACTGTGAAACTAGCTTGTGAAGTTAAAGCAACGGCTCGTTCAGATCAAATCATTGCAATACTGGAAGGGATATATGTGCCTCAGATCTACAAGATGTATCGAAACTTAGTCTAGGATGCATGCTCGTACAGAAGGCGAAGGTGATATCCTGTGCTTCGAGGTAGTAGAATCAGCGCGAAGAACTATTCCATGCACAACCTAGAAATTGTGGTGAGTGTGTCCACGTTGAAATCGTGGCGACACTATCCCTTTGGCGTGGAGGTGAGATCTTCATGGATCACATAAACCTCAATATAGATGTTCACCCATTGAGGTATTGAGATTGAGGAAAAGGTGTTGGGCTGAGCTGATCTAGAGCATAATTTGATATTTGGGTAAGTCGCCTAGCTGGGGTAGTATCAGTTGTGATGATCGTTTGGAGTAATAGAAGTTATTTGGAGACGGTGCTAGTATAGATTCAGAAATAGTTGGATGGATTGAGTTGGAACATGAACTGATTGAGTCGGTAGAAAATCATCATATTTGAGAATAATGCTTGTGCGAATATGTTGGAATGAACGTCAGAATTTGGTTCAATTGGGAGTAAAGCGAATGAATGCCTCGGACATAAAGATACCATTGTAACTTGTCCAAATTCGCTATCGCTAAGCTCGGCGGAAATGCATATATTTCAGGGACGCCTTAATTATGTGTATGATCCAAAACTAAGCGATATAAGAAATTCGTATTGAGCTGCAAGGAGGATATGAGAATATGGAAATTGTGCGAGCGTTCAGCGCAAACGAGATACTGAATCAGGATCAAAAGAATGTGAGTTGAATGGAGCAAAGTTATGAATTGGACAGGCGACATGCGATAAGGATTGGATACTGGTTTAGTTCAGAGATGAACCTGATTCTAAGTGGTATATTATGTAATGCCCCACAACCGCACGGTGCGTTACTCTGAGTCGGGCTGAATGAGGCAATAGCTGGTTATATTTTAATTTGTTGGATTTGAGAAGAAGTATTGATTGAGTTGGTTTCATGTGCAGATCACTAGCGGAGTTCGATGAAAAATAGGTGTTCGTTCATAGCAGTACTGAGATAGCTGGATTAGAGCGATATTGTCGTCTTCCTTAGTCCGATCGGTCGGATAATTTGGAGAGCACGGCCTGCTCCCACGGTCATACCAATTGAGTAGATCGTGCTTTACATTGGACCACGGGTTCAAGAGATCGACCGTATCGGCATGACATGATGCTAAACGGAATCAGACTTGGTGAGTGGGCTCTGTCCCTTCTCCTCTACTCCTTCATGTCTAATAATATGGAACACATATAAAGGCTTGAACACTTGGACTGGAACTTGAAAATTACTACACTGTGGCATGCATAGAGTGTACGTTGTTTTCTTGGATAGATTTGTGGCTTGAGTTGGTTTTTGCATTAGATAGTTGGAGCTAGAATTGGATTTTATTTGGGGCAGTTAGAGAACAGTTGAAATTATTCATCTTGGTTGGAACATCGGGCGATTCGGACGAGCGAGCGTGCACCCGTGCACGAGTAT
Source organism: Iris macrosiphon (assembly GCA_036927795.1). Classification (NCBI taxonomy): domain Eukaryota; kingdom Viridiplantae; phylum Streptophyta; class Magnoliopsida; order Asparagales; family Iridaceae; genus Iris; species Iris macrosiphon. The sequence continues at coordinate 153,505,601 of JAYESA010000008.1, forward strand.
CACTTGTGCACTTTGTCATGCAAAGCGTGCAGTTGTGGTTCAAAATCGGACAACTGTATCGGTGAGGGCCTTGTGCCATTGTTGGGGCATTATGCCACAGGATTTTTTTGAGCGAGGGGTGTTGCACCAATTGGAACATTGTGTCGAGAAGCGGCCTAGTGCCTATGGAGATAACTTAAGATTTGTGCCTTGGGCTATAATTGGAGAATAATTATGGATAATTGGTTATGGATAGTTGGTTGGATGAGTCTAGGATCATTTGGTGGGGCGAGAATGTTCGATCCTCTCGTCATACCTACTTGGTGTCTGCAAAAATAATCACGGACAACCTATTGCGCACAGGGTTTGGTTTCCTCGAACGGGATAGGCTCCGGAGCACCAGGATCGTTCGACCATAGAGAAAATAATAGTAACGTACCTTGGGCGCAGTACTGGCAGTTCATACGACCAGGCGGGCTAGCTACCAGTCTGGATCGGGTAGAACTGCAGTTGATCAGTCCTTTATGGCTTGGCCAGTAACTTCAAATAGATAAGAGTTTGTTTGCTTTATTTTGGTTTGGTTTATACTTTTCGCGTAGGCGACGGCCACCTTGCCTCGGCAAGAGTGTGCATATCGAAGATTGGATTTTAAGGCTTGGATTGAGGATGGATATTGAGGCTTGGATGATGGTTCGATAGGTTCTCGTGTTGCTTGGATTTGAGTAGGACGGTTTGCATGCTAGTTTCCTTCGAGTTGGCTATATCTGCTTGTCTATTGGCTTGAGTTGAATGCTTGCATGCTTAACATGCTTTACAGTTTTCCATAACATATCATACCTATGCCATGAAACGAATCTAGGATTCAACTAGAAAGATCACCGTATAACTGTTTGCATTCACTATTCTACTTAGTGTCGGCTTAGACGAGTGGATTACCCCGCTCACTAGTACGGATGTGTACTGACCCACATTTCTAGAAATTATTTCAGATACGCAGGCGTAGTGGCGCTGCTTGGATATACGGGATATAATGTATGAACGGTAAGTACCTTTGTGGGCTAGAGAAAAAGCAAGAGTATTACATCGCCTTTGTGGAAATCTTCTTATGGCAATTTTATTTGGACCCTATCGAGAGCTTTGCTGCGTATACTCTGATGTGTGCTTGGTAAACAATACTTGACTTTCGCTGTAATTTGATCATTTTGATGATAACTTTGATGTTGGACAACATCGTCTTGTGCGAGCGCAACTCCAGGCTCGTACGGCATCTCGTCCCGATGAGAACGATTGTCCTACGGGAGTGCTGCATGTGGTGATTCACGTTCAGCAGGGACGATTGAGCTTGCGGAAGATTGGGCATGACACACAAGTTGTCTAAGACGAATGCATGAATGCAACTCTATCAGATAAAGTCTATATGGATGTATCAGTTCAATAACAAGCATATATTCAATCTCTTCTCTCTCTCTCTCTGTCTCTGTCTCTGTCTTTGTCTTTGTCTATGTGCGGACATGCCGCCATTTCTATCTCTTATGTAGACTAGCTGTCATTTCTCTGATACCATTCAAGCATTTCGATAACTTCTATGGAAATATATAACTAATCTCTATTTAACAAGCAAGCATATAAACAATTCTCTATCTCTTTAGCTAAGCATGCAGTTCTAGGCTTTCTTTAGCATATACGAAGAAAACATATAAAAATTTATTTCTCTTGTCTATTAGCATAGTAGCGGTTCGTTCGATAGCGGTGTATGTGTAACTAAGCATGCAACATTTCTATCTCTTCTTAGCATGGCAATAGTTCTATCTCTATCTTTTTTTAGACAAGCATTCGAGTTCTCTAGTTAGGCAAGCAGGTTCATTTCAATGACAATCTATATGAGTTCTTTTATTAAGCATGCAAAGGCAGGTCCAATCATTCTTCTTATGAAACTATCTTCTTAGAACAAGCATTCAAAAACTCATATTCATTATTAAGGCATGCAAGAATCAGAGAATAAAGTTTCTGCCCACTCACCTAGATCAATCGTCTTGTGTTTAAATCGAAAACTCTTCGAGAAGGCTTCTGCTCGAGCCAGCAAAGCGATATCTCTTGTACATAGTGCCTACACGGAGTGGGGCACTACATCTTCTTAGTTTTAAAATTCCTTATGAAATATTATTTGGTGCTCCTCCTCCTTATAACAAATTACGTGTTTTTGGTTGTCTTTGTTTTGCCCACAACCAAAAAGCTAAGATGGATAAGTTTCCTTCTCACAGTCGAAAGTATATTTTTGTGGGATGCCCCTATGGCAAGAAGGGTTAAAATTGTATGATCTAGCTACTGGTGATTTTTGTTGTCTCTCGATATGTTAAATTTTATGAGAATGAGTTTTCCTATTTTGTTAAAGATTATCGTGGTGATATGTCTCCTCCTGACCTGGCGCCCCTTGTCTTGGGCGATGATGCTTTCCGGTTTGATCTATCTCATATGGATGGGATGACCGTCGTAGAGGCTGAGGCAGCCGTGGAGGACAGCGCGGCTAAGGCCGAGGCCACCGTGGAAGATGCGACAACGGAGGCCGCCGTAGCGGAGGCAGCCATGGCGGCTGTGACAACAGAGGATGAGGTAGCAGTGGTGGTGTCGAATGGTGAGGGTGCACTAGGGCGTGGCATGCATACCAAGTTTTTGTCTGTGAAGCTCCATGACTTTGTTACAAATACAATACGAAATTTGTCTTATAGTCCTCCTTCACAATGTTCTACCACGTCCAATCACTCCTTAGGTAATCCTTATCCTATATCACAGTTTTTGAATTGTGACTGATTTTCTCTAGGACACATAAATTTTTTTGCAGTTGTAACTGCAGATACAAAATATACCTCCTTTAAAGAGGCGGTTAAAGATGCAGGGTGCAAGAAGCTATGCAAAAGGAGATACGGGCATTGGAGGATATTGGTACTTGGACCATGGAGATGCTTCCGGCTGGAAAATGTGTCTGGGAAGCCGCTGGGTATACAAGATAAAGTATAACTCTGATGGGAGTGTTGAGCAGCTTAAAGCCCATTTGGTGGTTTTTAGAAATCATCAAGTTGAAGGGATTGATTACACTGATACTTTTGCTCCGATTGCAAAAATGGTTATTGGTCATGCCTTTCTAGCTGTAGCCGCAACAAAGAATTGGGAACTATATCATATGGATGTTCATAATACCTTCCGACATGGAGACCTTACCGAAGAAGTGTATATGAAACTACCACCTGGTTTCCAAACCAAACACCCTAGTCAGGTATGTCGGCTTCAAAAATCTCTTTATGGGCTTAAACATGTGCCTCGTTGTTGGTTTGCGAAGTTGGCATCTTCTTTGCGGGAGTACGAATTTTGCCAATTGTACTCTGACTATTCGCTTTTTAATCTTCATAAGGGCCATGTTTAGATAAATATTCTTGTGTATGTTGACGATTTGATTCTCTCTGGCAATAATTCTGCTGCTTTTACTGCCTTTAAGAATTATTTGAGTACATGCTTTCACATGAAGGACCTTGGGACATTGAAGTTTATTCTTGGTGTTGAGGTAGCTCGAAGTACGAAAGGTATTTTTCTGTGTCAACGAAAATATACACTTGACATTATCTCTGAGACAGGATTATTGGGGGCGAAATCCGCAAGCTTTCCCAAGGAACAACATTATCAACTGGCACGCTCTACAAGTCCAATTTTGTCTGATGGGAAAGCATATCGACGACTTGTGGGATGGCTGATTTATCTTTCGTTTACTCGGCCGGATTTGGCATATGTAGTTCACATCTTGTCGCAGTTTATGCATGAGCCCCAACGTGATCATTGAGATGCGGCTTTGAGGGTTGTTAGATATCTGAAGGAATATCCCGATCAAGGCATTCTTCTTCGCTCTGACTGTGATTTGCGACTCCGGGGGTGGTGTGATTCTGATTGGGCGAGTTGTCCCATCACACGACGCTCTTTGTCTGGTTGGTTGGTTTTTCTTGGTAATTTGCCCATTTCATGGAAGAGGAAGAAACAGGTGACGGTGTCCCGTTCTTCAGCCAAAGCAGAGTATCGTGCGATGGCGGCAGTCATGTGTGAGCTTAAGTGGCTCAAGAGGTTGCTTGGCAGTTTGGGGTGCAACATTAGTGTGCTATGGATTTATTTTGTGATAGTCAATCTGCTTTACATCTTGCGCAGAACCCAATTTTCCATGAGCGCACAAAACACATTGAGATGGATTATCATTTTTTGAGGGATGATGTTCTTGCTAGAGTTATTCGCTCATCTCATCTGACAACGAATGGGCAATTAGCGGATATTTTTACCAAATCTTTGGGCAAACGACAAATTAAATTTCTTTTGCACAAGTTGAGCATTTGTGACTTGCATGCTCCAACTTGAGTAAGGGTATTGGGATTAAATTGTATCATTAAATTACATTTATGATGATTAGCTATATATGGTGATTGGCTGGCTATATATGGTGATTGGGGTATTGGGATTAAATTGTATTTATGATGATTGGTCATGTGATTTAGCATTAAAAAATACTGTTAAATAGCGACGGATCTCAGCGACGAAAACTAATCCATCGTTGACTCAGTGACGAAAATACGACAAAAAAATGACTACATTATTTATGTAAACCAAATGTGGTATATTTTATCAAAATTTTGTCGCTAATCCGTCGATGTTACTTCATCGACGGATTAGCGACGAATAACTTAAATTTTTTCAACCAGTTTCATTTCCCCCATTCTCATTCTTAATCTCTCACTCTCTCTCGATCCCCCCCGACCCCCTACCCCTCTCCGGCGACCTCCTCCCCCACCGACCCCCTCCCCTTCTCCTGCGATCGCCTCATCCACTGACCCACCGACCCCGACCTCCCCCCACCGACCCCCTCCCCCTCACTTGCCCTCTTCTCCTCCTCCTCCTCCTCCTCCTCCTCCACCGACCCCCTCCCCCTCCCCCTCTCCGGTGACAAACAGCCCCTCTCCCTCTCCGGTGAGCCCTCATTCTCCTCCTCCACCACCCCCTCCTTTGCGGCAACCCTTTGGAGACCTCGAACCCGACCAACCCCCTCCTCCGATGACCTACCCCCGCTTCCTCCCTCTCCGTCGACTCATCGCAACCCCTCTCCTCCCAGCTCATCCTCCGGCCAAGGTAAACCCTAACCCTCATTTCAATTTTGTTAATTATTGCATTTGGATTTTGGGTGCTCCTCACATATAGATATGATATATTGGACACAGATACGTACAGACATGATACACTAGACACAGACCCGAACTATATCGACACAAATAAAAAATATTCATATTAGTAGGCTTGACAAGCAACAGAACATAACTCATATTACAAGCAAGATTCGCAGTATCGGTATTGGAATTGGTATCAGACCATTTCTATGAGTGTCGGGTTTGGCGGTTTCAGATCGGGGTATCAGAATTTTTTTAATCAAAAAAAATTATTAATAAATTATTAATATTTTAGAAATTTCTACAACTAAATTGCACATCAAACTTCTTTCTTGTAAAGAAGTAGTTCGATTGCATCGTTAGTTTGTTGCTCACCATTTTGTTAATTTCTTTCGTGAACATAATCGTTGATTAGATTAGTTGTGATTACAATCTCACATGATTATACCCGGCAAATAATTGTATTTTTACCGTAAGAACCAATAGAGTTATTGTCAATATAACTTCAGCAGCAACAAGTAGGTTGCACAGATACTGATCATATATGTGTCCATGCACACGAAATGATACTTCCTAGGTGCTTATGTTGGATATGCCTCACGTATGTCTAGGCTCCAAGGAAACTCAAAACATGATTCAAACTTCAAAGTGACTCGGCATTTTCGTGATTTTACCGAACATAATTGTGAAATGAGAAAGTAGCATTCTTTATAATGATTCAAACTTATCTATCGCATATAAATTAATCGACAATGGTGACTACTATTTTATTTATTTTCAAAAATACTAAGAAACAACACCGAAAATACTCAAAATTAAGCATAAATTATAACATATTGTTTGAATATATGTGGTACATGCAGAATCAATGAGACGATACTTAGTTTATCGATCATAGATGTACAATCGGTGACATGAGAGTAGGATTGGTTTGACATATGATTTCATGGCGGGCATTGAGCAATTTTCAAATACGCTAGTAGTCAACCTTATTTCATGGATGGGAGGCTCATCAAGTGTCCTTGTGTCAAATGTCATAATATACCATTCAAAGAGGTGGATCTCGTGAGAGAGCATCTCTACAAGAAGGGTTTTGTACCGAACTACAATGAGTGGACGGCTCAAGGAGAACATTTGTTTGAAATATCATCATTCCTCCTTCAATACGGAGGTAAAAGAGTTCACTCTCGGAGATAACTTTGAATATCGATCGCGAAATCTGGCACGTGAGTTGGTATTTGATGCGCCCGGTCTAAGTTTTAACCCGGAGGATCCGAATCCTGATGCAAAGGAATTCTATGATATGTTCAAGAATGTCGATACTCCGTTATACTCGGGTTGTGATTCTCATTCTGTCATGTCGGTGGTGATACAAATGTTGAACTTAAAGTCTAATTTTAACTTGCCGCAGGAATGCTACGATCAGATAATTTTGTTTGTTAGAGAGTTGTTGCCAAAAGGATCGAATGAGTTGCCTGAAAACTTCTACAAGTTGAAGATGATACAGAAACTCGAATTAGGCTACGAAAAGATAGATTGTTGTCAAAAGGGTTGCATGTTGTAGTACAAGGAGAACAATGATAAAGATAGATGTATTTTCTGTCATGCGGACCGGTACAAGCCAATTCGGAGCAAAGGAAAGTCAACTGTCCGATCAAGGTTGCGTCCCTACATGTACATACAATTTTTGCCGATCACAAAGAGGCTTCAGAGGATGTATATGTTCGCAAATACAGCATAACACATGACATGGCATAGCAAGGAATAAAAGATGGATGAAGGTAAATTATCGCATCCTTTCGATGGAGAGGCATGGAAGTATTTTGGTTTGTGTCATCCTGAATTTGCTGCGGAGCCCAGGAATGTCCGGTTGGGTTTATGTTCTGATGGATTCACTCCTTTCGGACAGTCGGTATATCAGTACTCTTATTGGCCGATGATTTTAACTCTTTGCAATGTACCACCGTAGATGTGCTTAAAGACTCCTTACATGTTTTTGACACTTATCATACCCGGTCTGAAAAATCCAAAGAAGAATATCGATATCTACTTGCAGCCGTTGGTGGATGAATTGCAACAATTGTGGTAATTCGAAGTTCGGACATATGATATATCGAATGAGAAGAACTTTCAGATGAGAGCGTCTCTCATGTGGACCATCGATGATTTTTCAGCATATGGGATATTATCGGGGTAGAGTACTCATGGTACTTTATCTTGTTCGATATGTATGAAAAATAGTAAGATATTTCGTCTCCAGAACAGAGGAAAAGCATTTTTTTTATTGTTACCGTCAGTTCTTTCCTGCGTCACATCTGTGGAGAAGGAACATAGATGCCTTTAGAGCTGGTAAACATGAACTATCTCCTCCCCCGTTGAGACTGACAGGAGATAAAGTTTGGAAAGAAATAGATGGATTGCCAACTGTGATAGAAAATCCGATAATATCACTTTGAAGGGTTTGGACGTAGGCATAATTGGACGAAACGGGATATCTTTTGAGACTTACCTTATTGGAAGGACAATCTCATAAAGCACAATCTTGATGTCATGCATATCGAAAAGAATGTATTCGATAATATCTTCAATACGGTGATGGATATCAAGGAAAAACCGAAAGACAATGTCAAAGCAAGAAAGGACTTGAAAATTATTTGTAGGCGTTCAGATTTGTACCTAAAACGAAGTGGCAACGACAATTAGGTTAAGCCTCCAGCGCCGTTTACATTGAGTAGGGAGGATGTAAATTAATAATATGCAACTGAATTTCAAAGTTGAGATTTTCTGACGGCTACGTGTTAAATCTGGCAAGATGTGCTGATCTCAACGAACACAAGCTGACAGGGATGAAGAGTCATGATTGCCATATATTTATAGAGAGGTTACTACCTATTGCTCTGAGAGAAATATTGCCTCATCAAGTTTGGAATCCGTTGGCCGAATTATCTATATTCTTTAGAGATTTGTGTTCAAGCAAGTTGACGTTGCAACATACAATAAAACTTGAGGAGAAGATTGTATTGACATTGTGTAAGTTAGAAAGGGTGCTTCCTTCCGATTTTTTGATAGTATGGAACATTTGTCGATTCATCTTGCATACGAAGCACACGTCGGTGCTCCCGTCCATTATCGATGGATGTATCCATTTGAGAGGTATAAATTATTTATACTAATAATTTCTTTATTCAGATAATTCTAAGATTCAATATATTATCTATAGGTATCTACATAACCTGAAGAAGAAGGTTGGCAATAAGGCTCATATAGAAGCTTCGATATGTGAAGCATATATCATTAGGATATTTCAAACTTCTGCTCCATCTACTTTAATACTCATGTCAGAACAAATCATAATAGAGCCCCAAGGAATGATGACGGAGGGGTTAATGTCCCGAATAGTGTAATCCACACTATCTTTAATATGGAAGGGAAGCCTATAAGTACTACTATACGTTGGTTGGAAGACGATGAGTTTGAAGCCGCTCATCGATATATATTATTAAATAGTGGTATAAAAGTGATGCAAGATATTGAGAAGTAAGCGACACATCTTTCCTAGATATTTTATTTTTGTATATACTTGGAAAGAATTACTTTAACTGTTCTCCTTATTATCACAGTTCTTTTAGAGCTGAGGTAAAATCAAAGAGACCTAATATTAATGAAGATGATCTTTCTAGAGAGGTTGATGGAAATTTTTTATCGTGGTTAAATAATTATGTACGGATCATAAATATTAAGCATTCTAAATTTAGCATTCAGACCAATCTTTGTCTAATGTCTATATGATGCGTGATGTTTCAGGTTTTTTGTCCTGGTACAGACTTATAAAACGAACGACTTCGAGCATTAGCTATCGGACCAAGCAAGAGGGCAAATTATTAGGATAGATACACCATCAATGGCTTCAAATTTAGAACCACTAATAAGTCTATTAATCAATCATTTATTGATGAGGAGGCTAATTATACAAAAAAATTTGGAGTATGTGAGAGGGGTTCAGTCTACGATGCCGATCCAGAATTTGACTATTACGGTGTACTAAGAGATATCGTAGAGTTGGATTACTGTTATGAGATAAAATTATGCTATTTAAATGTGATTGGTTCGACACAACACCCAAACAAGGATAAAAAATTGACAAACAATTTGAATTTGTTGATATAAAATATGAAAAATGTGTAAGCCCCTATTTTTTAAAAAAATATTAAAATTGGATTTTTTGCAATTTTCTGGAATTTTCTGGGAATTTTTTGAAATTAAAATCAGGGTTTTGAATTATTACATGATTTTTAATTGATATTAAACAACATTAAAATAATATGAAAATAATATTTTTGGGTGTAAAATGGAAAACTAGACTTAGGGTAATTTTCTGGATTTTTTTGGACCCCGGACCTATTTTTAATTACCTAAAAAAACTATTTAACTATTTATTATTATTATTATTATTATTATTATTAGGCCGGCCCGGCCAAGTGGGCCGAGCCCAGCATCCAGCCCGCCCATCCGGCCCAGACCCAAATCCCTACCGGGTCGGGTCGGGTCCACCCGAACCCGACCCGCACCCGCCCGGACCCGCTCCCCAGCCCCTCTCCGCCTGAACCGTTCTCCTCCGCATCCGGCGCCGCCGCCGCGCCACGCAGCCACCGCCTCCGCGCTGCCCGCGGCCACGCGCCCTCGCCTCCGCGCTGGCCGCCGCCTCCCTCGGCCCGCACCACCACCTCCTCTCCCTTTAAATACCCATCACCCCCCCGAGTTCCTCCGCCACCTCGCCGGAATCCCCACCGCCGCGCCTGAGCTCCTCCTCCCTCTGCTGCAGCTCCTCCTCCCTCTCCCCTCGCCGGACCCAGCCGCCGTCGACGCCCAACCGCCCTCGACCACCCAGCCCAGCGCCTCCCTCTCCCCTTCCCTTCCCTCGCCTGAGCTGCCCCGGCGCCGCCCGGCCGTCAAACGCCTCCGCCCGCCCCGCCGTGCAGCGCCCTAGCCCGGCCGGCCTTTCCCCGCCGCAGAACCGCCGTGAGCCACCGCAGAGCCGCCTGAAGTTCAAAACCCTAACCCTAAGTTCCCAATTCTCCGTGTCGTGTCGGACACGACACGGACACGAAGATTCCCGGTTTCTCGGGTCCTGTTCAGGTACTCATATCTTTCTCCTCGCTGCCCCATTTTTAATTCCGTAAATTGCGTTGCGAAGCCTGTATGACCCTCTCGGTGCCCGGACAAACCGCTCGGGGCATCGCGTCCTGTGGTGATCGCACACCGCGATCCAAAAATAGGAAAAACCAGACCCTGTTTCACCCCGGAACTGAGTACGCTCCGCCAAACGGGATGACTTGGTCGCGTGCGGTCTTCACAGATACGTGCGCGTCATCGATACGGACGTGTGAGATTTCGCGGAAGCTGATTCGGGTGTGCGTGCACACCGGAATCAACGCGTATCCGCGGACATCGCCCCGTATCCGACTTTTCTGCAATTTGCCCTAACTTCTTGTACAGTCGTCAGATCGAGACGAAACTTGCACCATCGGACTCGTAGCGATACGCTGGTCCTATGGGTCAAGTTTGGTTCGATTCTGAAAACGTTGACGAAATCGCGTGTCGTGGGCCCCACAGGCCCCGCTCGACGGGCGATTTTGTGATCGGCTCATCGGAATCCAAATCTGGAAGTTCCGTTGGGTTCGTATCAGCGTTCCTGACCTGTTGACACTAAGTTTGTGAATTTGGAGACCATTGACCCGGACACATTTTTCGGTGCAAAGCGGGCCCACCGGCGGACCCCGTTTTGACCCGAAACTGCCATTTTTGTCCTTGTCTCCAAATTGGACCCAAGGACAGGCATTTCTAGCTATTTGACATCTTCTGAGCGTGATGGTAATATCTATTTCAGCTTTTGGACTCATCTCTGGAAATTTCCTCGAGTACAATTAATTGGATCCAAACAACAGGCAAGTACCTGCACTTCAAGTTAAATCTTTATATTATGATAATTAATTCCCTGCTTTACTAGTACCCTTGATGATTACACCTAGCGTTAGGAATGCTGGATTTCATGTCTTGAATATTTGGAGTTCATGTCTTATTTTTCATGTCGGGTGGAAGAATACTAGAAGGCATGTAGTTTACCCTTCCCCTTGTCATGTTTAATAGCTGTTGTTACGCGACTGTACCTCAGCCGGATCCTAATTTTCCCTGTTTAATAGCCGTTTATGATGGCCAGATTAGCCTTATAAACCCCTACATGCCAACTATGTATTCTAAAAACAAACACAAGTTCACACAGATAGTTTCTGGTCTTGTTATATATCTTGCTGACTGTTGTAGTTTCATTTCCTGTTTCATTTATTTTTGTTTTCTCATATTCCTGTTTACAGCATTAACTCTGAGATATTGATGTTCTTTTATGCAGTTTCTCAACATGATATTCAATTTAATTGTCATAAATATTTAGTTTAATCTTGTTGTGCATCGTGTACTTTGCTCCTTTCCTGACTGGATCCGTTGATTTAGGCGATGATGAGAACCTTGCCCCCACCTATTATGGCCCCTATGAGGCAGCAGGTGATACGGTTGCAGAGCCAGTTCCCACATAGGAAGCTACTCCTGCGGAGTAGTTAGCAGTAGTTATTTATTTTTTCCTTTCATCTTAGTAATCGGGTTTGTCCCCGATTTAACTTCTGGTTTTGTAATAACTCTAGATCTGTTTGTCATTTTTTAGCTTATAAAATCTCAGCATTTCCTTTCTTTTCCTTGCCTGTTTAATTACTGTGAATGAGCTAGAATTAAATTAACTGTGGATATGCCCTAGACAGCGTACTACCGCAGACACTGCGGCGTAGGCTGGACGTACCCACGCACTCGTGCCCGAATTTTCGGGTGCGGGTCGTGACACGTTTTTGTGGTGGCCCATGCAGGTCCAAACGACTAAATTGTTCGGTTTCAACTTAGGGACCGAACAGGCCTGCAACAAGATTGAGGATTTTAGGATAAGGCTCATTCACAGAATAGGATCTTTTATTTCCAATCTTGATATCGGTTCTAGTCAATTTTTCCTATCGCCCTTGACTTTCAGGTAATATATTCTAATCTTCCTATCCCTTCATCTCTCAGAATGGTTCAGACGAGGAACACAGTAGGAGGCACATCAGAACCAGCTGAGCAGACTGTGCCCGAAACTCTTGCCCTCCCTCCACCTCCATCTATTCCGGCAGTTTCTCTGGATGGGGCACAGCTACTTGGAGTGTTCCAGGGACTAGTAAAATCCCAGAAGGAACAAACTGCCCTGCTACGGACCAGCCTTTCAGAAGCTCTTCGGACCCAGGAGTCACCACAAAAGAGGCCAGGGAGTGCCAAAGACTTCAAGAACCTTAGACCCCTAGAATTCTATGAAACTGAGGGCATTCTCTATGCCGATGAGTGGATAGAGAATGTCGAGAGACTCCTGAAGACTGCTCGGGTTCCTGATGATCTCAAAGTGGAGTCTGCAAGCCTGCAACTGTTCGACATAGCCCGGACCTGGTTCAGAGATGAACCCCAACTATCTGCTCCTTACCTTACCTGGGAGGACTTCAAGAGGCTATTCAAGGAGAAATTCTACCCCGAAGTGGCTCGGGAAGCTCTCGAAAGCCAATTCGAGAGCCTGGAACAAGGTAACCTTTCTGTTGATGAGTATACTGCTGAATTTAGCAGGTTGAGCCACTTTGCGGAGTATATGGTTCGTACCCCGGAGGACAGATCCCGTAGATTCAAGAAGGGGCTGTCTCCGGATATTCGCCTTGCTGTCACCACCAGCCGAGCTCGCACCTACGAGGAAATCCTGAGCGTGGCACAAGGTGTCGAGAGAGACATGGGACATAAACTAAAACGGGAAAGAGATACTGGAAGTACAGGACCCAACAAACGCCCATTTCAACAACAACAACAGCAGAGGGCCCCGCAGCAAACTCAGCGTCCTCTCCCTCGAGCTCCAGCACCCCAACACCAGGCTCAAGGACAGAACCAACAAGCGGCTGCTTGTAACTTTTGCCAAAAACAAGGTCACACCTGGCAAGTTTGCAGGAAGAGACTGGGTGCCTGTCTATATTGTGGATCAACAGAACATCAAGTGAGGGACTGCCCCACTGCTCCAGGACGCGGACAAGCTTACGTGATGACCGTGGAGAACGCGCAAACTCTGGAAGCAGCCAATGCGCGTAAGTGATTCGTAGATACCTTTTCTAGTATTGTTTTCGTGCCTATTGGTTCGTGACCTCAGCCCCAACTTAGTAATTTTGAACTTGCTAAATAACCTAGTATGCTTTTAAATTTGACAACTGTAGAGATTTTTAGAGGCTTTTTGCTATTGTGCTTATTTTGTGTTATCCTGTGAACTTCAATAAATTTGTACCTCTTTTCATCATCATCTAGCGCATTTAATTTTGCTAACCTGACTTATGCTGCTATGTTATAGCCTAGTTTTGCAAGCTTACCCTTTATCGGGCTTGTTCATGATACATGTATTATTGAGGCCTGATCAACCCCACTAATACAAGTGTCTACTCAGAATCAGTGTACTACGGTCTGATCAACCTTAGTGCATTTTGATTCGCATTTCGCACGACTACTTTACGTGGATTGAGATATATAGTTGACTAGTATACTTGCCCCTAAATACGTTCGAGCATATCGTATCAGTTACATAACTGTACTAATACGAGCATGCGAATAAATGATTACCAGAATAAAATCTCAATCCATAACCGCCTGACAATTTCCATTAGAATTCCTTAAACGCCTTGATCCCTATACCTCTGTTCTACCACCTCGCCCTTAAACTCTTTATTATTAATCCTTGTATTCCCTTATTTCGGAAAGACAAAATCCTGTGTTTGGTATAAGTTGATTTGTATTGCTAGACATACCCCTCAGACTGGACGAATTGATGATAAACTCTATGACTAAGGGAATACCATAGGTGGTGTATTTGTATTGCAGACTTAAAGATTCAATACCATGATTTATTAAGTTGAGACCTAGCCTCACTAGTTGTACAGCCTTAGCGGATATATGGGTAAAATTCTAAGTTGGGTAGCGACCGCAATGTCCACCTGAGAGAAACCCGTTAGACTAATCAAGTGAGATTGGACGGAGAGAACCCTACCATATTTTAAATTTCGAGGACGAAATTTTATAAGTTGGGTAGATTGTAAGCCCCTGATTTTTTAAATAAATATTAAAATTGGATTTTTTGTAATTTTCTGGAATTTTCTGAGAATTTTCTGAAATTAAAATCAGGGTTTTGAATTATTACATAATTTTTAATTGATATTAAACAATATTAAAATAATATAAAAATAATATTTTTGGGTGTAAAATGGAAAACTGGACTTAGGATAATTTTTCTGGATTTTTTGGGACCCCGGACCTATTTTTAATTACCTAAAAAAACTATTTAACTATTTATTATTATTATTATTATTATTATTATTATTATTATTATTATTATTATTATTATTATTACTAGGCCGGCCCGGCCCAGTGGGCCGAGCCCAGCATCCAGCCCGCCGATCCGGCCCAGACCCAAATCCCTACCGGGTCGGGTCGGGTCCACCCGAACCCGACCCGCACCCGCCCGGACCCGATCCCCAGCCCCTCTCTCCGCCTGAACCGTTTCCCTCCGCATCCGGCACCGCCGCCGCGCCACGCAGCCACCGCCTCCGCGCTGTCCGCGGCCACGCGCCCTCGCCTCCGCGCTGGCCGCCGCCTCCCTCGGCCCGCACCACCACCTCCTCTCCCTTTAAATACCCATCACCCCCCCCCCGAGTTCCTCCGCCACCTCGCCGGAATCCCCACCGCCGCGCCTGAGATCCTCCTCCCTCTGCTGCAGCTCCTCCTCCCTCTACCCTCGCCGGACCCAGCCGCCGTCGACGCCCAACCGCCCTCGACCACCCAGCCCAGCTCCTCCCTCTCCCCTTCCCTTCCCTCGCCTGAGCTGCCCCGGCGCCGCCCGGCCGTCAAACGCCTCCGCCCGCCCCGCCGTGCAGCGCCCTAGCCCGGCCGGCCTTTCCCCGCCGCAGAACCGCCGTGAGCCGCCTGAAGTTCAAAACCCTAACCCTAAGTTCCCAATTCTCCGTGTCGTGTCGGACACGACACGGACACGAAGATTCCCGGTTTCTCGGGTCCTGTTCAGGTACTCATATCTTTCTCCTCGCTGCCCCATTTTTAATTCCGTAAATTGCGTTGCGAAGCCTGTATGACCCTCTCGGTGTCCGGACAAACCGCTCGGGGCATCGCGTCCCGTGGTGATCGCACACCGCGATCCAAAAAAGAAAAAACTAGACCCTGTTTCACCCCGGAACTGAGTACGCTCTGCCAAACGGGATGACTTGGTCGCTTGCGGTCTTCACAGATACGTGCACGTCGTCGATACGGACGTGTGAGATTTCGCGGAAGCTGATTCGGGTGTGCGTGCACACCGAAATCAACGCGTATCCGCGGACATCGCCCCGTATCCGACTTTTCTGCAATTTGCCCTAACTTCTTGTACAGTCGTCAGATCGAGACAAAACTTGCACCATCGAACTCGAAGCGATACGCTGGTCCTGTGGGTCAAGTTTGGTTCGATTCTGAGAACGTTGACGAAATCGCGTGTCGTGGCCCCACAGGCCCCGCTCGACGGGCGATTTTGTGATCGGCTCATCAGAATCCAAATCTGGAAGTTTCGTTGGGTTAGTATCAGCGTTCCTGACCTGTTGACACTAAGTTTGGTGAATTTGGAGACCATTGACCTGGACACGTTTTTCGGTGCAAAGCGGGCCCATCGGCGGACCCCGTTTTGACCCGAAACTGCCGTTTTTGCCCTTGTCTCCAAATTGGACCCAAGGATAGGCGTTTCTAGCTATTTGACATCTTCTGAGCGTGATGGTAATGTCTATTTCAGCTTTTGGACTCATCTCTGGAAATTTCTCCGAGTACAATTAATTGGATCCAAACAACAAGCAAGTACCTGCACTTCAAGTTAAATCTTTATATTATGATAATTAATTCCCTGCTTTACTAGTACCCTTGATGATTACACCTAGCGTTAGGAATGCTGGATTTTATGTCTTGAATATTTGGAGTTCATGTCTTGTTTTTCATGTCGGGTGGGAGAATACTAGAAGGCATGTAGTTTACCCTTTCCCTTGTCATATTTAATAGCTGTTGTTACGCGACTGTACCTCAGCCGGGTCCCGATTTTCCCTGTTTAATAGCCGTTTATGACGGCCGGATTAGCCTTATAAACCCCTACATGCCAACTATGTATTCTAAAAACAAACACAAGTTCACACAGATAGTTTCTGGTCTTGTTATATATCTTGCTGACTGTTGTAGTTTTATTTCCTGTTTCATTTATTTCTGTTTTCTCATATTCCTGTTTACAGCATTAACTCTGAGATATTGATGTTCTTTTATGCAGTTTCTTAACATGATATTCAATTTAATTGTCATAAATATTTAGTTTAATCTTGTTGTGCATCGTGTACTTTGCTCATTTCCTGACTGGATCCGTTGATTTAGGCGATGATGAGAACCTTGCCCCCACCTATTATGGCCCCTATGAGGCAGCAGGTGATACGGTTGCAGAGCCAGTTCCCACACAGGAAGCTACTCCTGTGGAGTAGTTAGCAGTAGTTATTTATTTTTTCCTTTCATCTTAGTAATCGGGTTTGTCCCCGATTTAACTTCTGGTTTTGTAATAACTCTAGATCTGTTTGTCATTTTTCAGCTTATAAAATTTCATTTTTCAGCTTAATTACTGTGAATGAGCTAGAATTAAATTAACTGTGGATATGCCCTAGACAGCGTACTACCGTCGACACTGCGGCGTAGGCTGGACGTACCCACGCACTCGTGCCCGAATTTCCGGGTGCGGGTCGTGACAAAATGATATGTAGGTTTTGAACCATTTGTGTTGACTAGTCAAACGGTTCAAGTGTATTATACGAGCTATCATAGTCGACGACGCAATAATAAAGATTGGTGGGCTGTATGCAAAATTAAAGCTAGAAACACATATAATATTGGGAATCTAGCATACCAAGAGGATGAGGTGGTCATTCCTCAACTTGCATATATGAGTTTGGTCGGTGTTGATGGTACGGAAGTTGACGTTACCGTAGAGGATGATAGAGTTGATAAAGAGATTGACATAGAAGATTTACCTCATATAGAAGAGAACCCTGATATGGAGGTATCGAGCAAGGAACAAGAATTGGAAGATAAAGGTGATAGTGATAGTGGAAGTGAAAATAAAAATAAAGAAGTAGAAGATGAATACGATTCGGAAAATGATTTAGAAGACGATGACGATTCGGAAGATGAAGAAGATTAGTACGTATATAAATATGCATTAGCTTAGATATTTATTTAATTATTTCATCATCATACTAGTATTTACTTATTCCACCATGCATTACTTTATGATTATCTGTTTGATGACACCATTTTTTTATTTGCTGTAGATTTACCTATAGTATGGCGGGACGAGGACGAGGATGACGACAAGTTCAGAGAGGATCATCTTCTCAACATCCTCTGTCCACTACGCTGGCTACCCCAGATTCTCGCACATGACCTGAGGACGAGTTCGTAGATGCGACGGATGGTTTATCCCCGCCATATACTTATTTTTCAGTAGGAGGAGCTACTCCATCTACCGGATTGCCATCAGCTGCTACCCCTTCTTCTACTCCAGCCACTACCGGCACTACTACACCGGCTACTCCACTAGTTGCTCCCACATGAGTAAATCCATTCCCAGGCCTTCTTGTGGAAAATGGAGTATATGTCCGCCATCCTGGATTTGTAGACCCCCCTACTCTACCAGAGCGGCCAGCCAATTTTTCTTGTCCCGAGCTATGGGCCGATGGAGCGATGTAAGCATTTTGTTAATTCACACATTTATTTTGTATTTTTTAGTCTAATTGTATATTTTCTACTTATTTTAGATTATTTCTGATTAAGGCTGGGAATGATCTGGAGGAGATCATGGGGGCTACTTTGATGGCCCTTATATCAACTTTAGTGACATCCCGCTCGATCGACGATTCGTTTGGCTGGAGAAGCTCGGAATATGTATATAAATTTTATTTATAATAATATATAATTTTTTATTACAATGATACAAAATATTTTTCTAATTTGCAGAGGTTGTACTGGTGGCCGGATCATAGAGATAGTAATATCCGGAAGTGCTACAAGATCGTCTCCAGCAAGAGGTTGAGAGATATGATCAATTACCAGAAGGCGCCGGCGTTACTTGGACCGGATCATCGCAAGGAGTGGCTGAAGGCGGAGTACTGGGAGAAGATGAAGAAGAAGATGGATACCCCGGCCTACAGGCCATGTGCGAGAAGGCGAGGGCTGCCCGTGCTAAGGGTGGTCTCCATACTAGTGGATCTATTCCGACCGTCGAGCATTTTCGACGGATGGTTAGTATTAAAATTTTTTGCTAGATCTAATTTTTATAATTCTATTTTTTTTGCTTATTTATTAATTGCTTAATTTTTACAGTGCGACGAGGCCGTCAGAGTCGGGGAAGACCCCAAGACCGTCGACTTTCCAGTAATTTTTCAGCGGACCCACAAAAGAAAGAAGTATGAAAAGGTTGTAGATGAGCGGGCCGCCAAAGCATATATAAGTTATCTTTATAAAATTTTATCAATTTAATTAGATTATTTTTATAATTTAATTAGATTTTAGGTTTTTAGGTCAAAAAGTCAAACTAGATCAACTTTAGGTCAAACAGTCAAACTATGACATTTTCTAGTTTCTAGGTTAATTTTTTATCCATTCTAATGGTTTATGAAGTTATATTAGATTATATTAAGATTGTAAAAGCATATAAAAGAGAAAAACTTAGCTATCGTATGTAAATTAATCGACAAGGGTGATTACTATTTTATTCAATTTAAAAATACTAAGAATTAAATAGTTTTAGAGTTAAGGAATGGTCCGATACCGATTCCAGTTTCGATACTTTGAACCTTGGTTAAATTATATAATATGATATCTAGTATCTAATATGATTCTTTAACCAAAATCAAATATAGCACATATAACTCAAAAATTCTTAACTATAAACCTATTTATATAAATAAATATAGGAGACGTATGAGACGTATGAGGGGGGCGCTGAGAGCTGTACGCCGACTGAGAGAAACGATCGGTAGGTACACACTATCGAAAAAGAGAAAGGCGGCAGCGTGTACGGTACCGGATCGTTCGCATTCCAACCGTCGGTTCTTTCCAGAGCTCCTCTGACGGCTACTCCAGCTCCATCAGTGCCAGGCTCTGGCGTTCCTTCTGGGGCAATATCTCTGGAGCAGCTCATAATGACTGTGCATGAGCTACATGGGCTGGTCCTGTTGGGAACGAAAGTGCGAAAACTGTTTCCCAAATTAGAGAGTACCTGCGAGAGAACCGAGCAAAACGCACAAACCAAAAATGCCAAACACAAATTGTAGATACAGAGATTTTTGACGTAAAAAAACCCTTACGGAAAAGACCACGGGACGATCTGTGGTTTTTGTGGTGGTCCATGCAGGTCAACGACTAAATTGTTCGGTTTCAACTTAGGGACCGAGCAAGCCTGCAATAAGAATAGGATAAGTTTTTTTTGGATCTCATCCACTTGCTTGAAACGTTTTTGATATCTATATCGTATTCGAATTAAATTTTCTTGCATCATGCCTTGATTCCTGTACGCCTCTTATAGTTTATTTTTGATGCAGACTAATGGATTCAAGAGCAAACGACGAAACTCCAGCAAACACACTAGTAGGTACGGTAGCCACCTACGGAGAAGATGAAGTGGCACCATTGAGTGGAGATCCCTCTACTCACCGAAGCAGCCAAGCAGATCAGCATGCTTATAGATTTTGGCGTGATGACATCCCGCCGCCTCCGTAGTTTGTTCCACCAATGCCTGTATTCCCACCAGGACAGCCTATGGACGGACAACAGATTTTCCAAATAATCTACGCAATGATGCAGGCCCAATAGCATATTTATCAAGAAGCTCAGCGTCGCGAGGCGGATTACTTGAGGAACAGCCTAATAAATGTACTGGAGCAGGCCAACCTACCAACTCGACGGCAACCGACGGGCTCTATCACCGACTTCCGCCAGTTGAAGCCCCGTACCTTCTCAGGCAAGGAGGAGCCCACAGAAGTTCATGAGTGGCTCACCAACATACGACATCAATTAGAAGCAGCTGAGCTTCCAAGGGAACGTTGGATGACTGCCGTCAGAATGCAATTAACGGACAATGCACATCACTGGTGGCTATCTGAGGAGACCCGGCTCGGACCAGACCGAGTCACCTGGGAGGAGTTCTCCAGACTCTTTCAAGAGATGTACATCCCGGCTACAGCTCAATCAGAACTTCGAGACAAGTTCAATCGCCTCACTCAGGATACTATAACAGTGGAAGAGTACAACGCAGAATTTATTCGTCTGAGTCGCTTCGCCCCTACCTTGATTCCGACAGAAGAAGAAAAGGCTGAGAAGTTCTTCGACGGACTAAACTTCGAGCTACAGAAACTGATTGGATCCGTTGTACCTACATCTTACTCAGACGTCCTTGCTGCAGCCCAACGCCTGGATCGCGTCACCAGGCGAGAGTCCAACCTGAAGAGGCCTTCCACATCAGTACCAGCCCGAGCACCGCATGGAGAAGCTGCAAAGAAACCTTATCTGCATCAAGCACCATAAGGAGCTGTATCCAAATCACTGACTCTTCCTACTTGTTACTACTGCGGCAAGATAGGTCACGTTGAGAAGGAGTGTATATGTAAATTCGGACTATGCTTAGGTTGCGGATCCAGACAGCATGCAGTGAGGGACTTCCCTGAGCGTAGAGAAGGAGCACCAAGGGCAAACCAACAAGCTCTACCAGCACCAGGAGGATATCAACCAAGGCCACCTTTGGCACCTCGACCAGCACCCTTCCAGCAGGCCCAACAGAAGCAGAGGGCACCCCCTCAAGGACGCGGACAAGCTTTTGCTATGACTTTGGAGGATGCACAGATACATGGAGTAGCTAATGCGAGTAAGTTTTTTTATAGTTTTTTTGTTTCTAGTATTGTCTTATCTCGTGCCTATTGGTTCGTGACCCTAGCCTTAACCTAGTAATGTTGAACTTGCTAATAACCTAGTATATTTTTGATAACCTAGAATGTTTTTATAATTAATAACCTAGTAATAACCTAGTTTTCTAAATTGTAGTCTTCTAGATTTCCTTCATACGGGAGATTGCATAACTTTTAATGCTTGAGAAAATAATTTTTTCTATGTGTTATTCTTACACCCTCAACTTGGATTTTCCTTGATCATGCTGTGCTTCGAATAATGTTTGCAACCGTATCATTTTTGTTGACCGGTTATTCTTTGATTGCGAGGACGCAATCCTCTTGAGGAGGGTAGATTGTAAACCCCCTGATTTTTTTCAAGAATTTTTAATTTGAAAATTTTCACAACTTTCTAAAATTTTCTAGGATTTTTATTAATTAAAACCTAGGCATTTGGTAATTAAATGATTTTTAATTGCTATTAATTAATATTAATATATTACGAAGATAATATTTTATGGTGTAAAATAGAAAACCGGATATAGGGTAATTTTCTGTGAATTTATTGGACCCCGGAAGCAATTTTAAAGTCCTAAAAACCAACGTAGAATTAAACCCCTAAATAAACCGGGTTTATTCGAAATAAACCAAATCGGACCGGACCGGTTTACCTGAACCGAACCCATCTCCTAACGGGTCGGATCCGAATCGAACCCGACCCGGACCCGAAACCCTAACCGAACCCTAATTCTATTTTGGGTCGGAATTACTGTTCTGACCCGGCGGCGCGACCTATAAATATGCCTCGAACTCTGTGCCCAACCGTGCCGCAAACCTAATTAATTCTCCGTCGCCGCCGCCTTTCTCCAGCTCCGCCGCCGCAGCCATCTGAACTGAGCCCTAGCCCCCTCGCCGCCGAGCTCGACCCGTCCCCAGTCATCTCCTCGACCCCTCCCCGACTCGCAGCGCCCAGTCCCCGACTCCCTCATCTCTGGCCACGCCTGAACCCTAGGTCCGATTTCCTCCCCCGCGCTGTCCGCCATGACCTCCACCAATCCTCCCTCCTTTTCGACCTTCCAGCCTGCACAGCAGCACGACCACCCCTTCCGTCTCTCCCCACGACCTCAACACCTTCCTCCACCACCCTCTCCCCACGATCGAAATCCTAATCTCCAGCCACCCTAACTCGAAAACCTCCTCCCTCCACAACTCACCTCCGCCCTAGCCCTAGCCCTAGCCCAGAACCACTCCCCGCTCCGCCCTGAATCTCCCCGCTCCGCTCCAGTCCCCATAGCCGCCCTCGACCCGCCGCCTTCCTCCATCTCGATCCCCCTCGTCGACCTCGTCCACCAGTGCACCCGACCTCTCCGACTGCTGCACCTCTCGATCTTCTCCCTCGAATCCGCCTGAACCCGCCGCTCGTTTGCCCCGACTCCGCCGACCAGAACGGCGAGTCTCCGGCAGCCCTCCAATCATAAACCCTAGCATGGACACAACAGTGCAGACACAGCAGACACAGCAGACACAGACGCGGAACCCGGACACGTCCAGGACACGAAAACGGTGACGAATCTCCACTCGGACACGAAGAATCGGTCTTCACGGAGCCCTGTTCAGGTATCATTTTCTCTCTCCTCGATGTCCCGTTTTCGATTCTGTCAGTTGTGTCGCATAGACTGCACGACCCCCTCGATGCCCGTGCAACTTGCTCGGTGCGTCGCTTCCTGTGGTGATCGCAAACCGCGATCCAAAAACAGGAAAACCAATATCCCGTTTCACCCCAAAACTGAGTGCGCCCCACCAAACGGGACGACTTGGTCGCATGCAGTCTTTACCGAAACGTGCGCGTCGTTGATACAGACATATGGGATTTTGCAGAAGTTGATTTGGATGTGCGTGCACACCGAAATCAACGCGTATCCGCCGACAACGTCCCGTATCCGCCTATTCTGGAATATGCTGTAACTTTGCGTACACACGTCGGATCGAGACAAAACTTGTGCCATCGGACTCATAGCAATACGCTGGTCCTGTGACCCAAGTTTGGTTTGATTCTGAGAACGTTGACAAAATCGCGTATCGTGGGTCCCACAGGCTCCACTTGACAGGCGATTTTGTGATCGGCTCATCGGAATCCAATTCTGAAAGTTCCGTTGGGTTCGTATCACCGTCCCTAACTTGTTGAAACTAAGTTTGACGAATTTGGAGACCTTTGACCCTGACATATTTTTCGGTGCAAAGTGGCCCACATGTGGACCCCGCTTTGACCCGAAAATGTCATTTTTGCCCCTGTGTCCAAATTGGACTTAAGGACAGGCGTTTCTAGCTATTTGATATTTTTTGAATCTAATGGTGATATTTATTTCAGCAACCGGAGTAGTACCTACAAATTACACTGAGACCAGAGCTACAGTTGGAGCCAGAACCACAAGCAAGTGTACCTTGCCAAACTTTGCAGTCTTGTTACATATTTTTCTTGATTCTTTTACCTTGTTGTGCATGCTTAACCTAGGACCGTGTGACTTACTTAGCGTCCGATTATAGTCGGGTGCCAACACCGTACGCGGTGTTGTGTATTGTCATCTAGAGATGGACATTCGTGACCCTATACACCCTCGTACTTGTCTTACCAAGTACAGTATACCCAGGACACTTGACACTATTCATGAGACAGAATCTTTCTGAGATATTCATGGTGATTCTGTATAGGATACAGGCTTATGATATACACAGTTTACATGCTTAGATTTTATCCTGACTTGTTGCATTAGATATGGTTTTGCGTGACATGGACATGAGTTATCATAAAACTGTGACGTAAGATTACATTGGGTGGGGAGAGAATTATCATACATAAGGCTGATTATATATATAATATTTTAATGGATTGTGCCTTAGACTCTGACACAGAGCTTTGGTACCGTACTGGCCCTTCGAGAGAATACTGCTATGGGTTTCTCCGACACTGATCTTGTAGTAGTCTCAGCCCGAGTATGACTAAAACTCTTACTTGCATATCACTTAGCTGGTTATATATTTACCCTATTGTTCCATTTATTGCTGCACTGCATTTATTTTGGCTTGTATTATCTGTACCTTGCTATGTCCCCTGAGGACCTGGATCCGGATTATGTCCCCAGGATTAGCTGACGGGATCTATCCCGAGGTATACGGAACCGGAGCATTAGCATTAGCAGAAGCAGGTGCCTACATTGGAGCAGAACCAGGATCTGAGGACGAGATCGTGCTAGAGGACTTCTCTTGAGTATTGGCTTGAGATACTCATTTATTTCTGTTTCTAGTTATTTTATTTCCAGTTTATTTCATTGATGTATCAGACTTGTTCTCGGATTGTTCTCCGAGACACTTTTATTGAGATTTGTTAGTTTATTTTATTTATATTTATTCTGGCATTTGATCTGTGATTATCTGTTGTGGATGAGATTAGTATAGACTGTGACTTGTACCATTGGACCTATTTGTGGATATATATTACAGCTTAAGTGTGCCCCGATGGATCCATTAAATTGGGTTTGTCCATCGGCGTGTGCTGTTGGCCATTGCCACGCGTTCGGTCCCTCGGTATTTTGGGACTGGGGCGTGACACGATCGAAGTCCAACCTTGAAAAGCCTCCACTAATGGAATAAGAAATACACCGACTCCTTACAAATTTCTCACCGATCCAAACGGATCACCACAACATTTTTGGAACAGAAAGTAGATTATAACCACGAAGAAGAAAGATAACGAGAAATACCCGAAACGGATCTCCTTCTTCGAAACGTCCTCAAATCCTTCTTTCTCCTCTCCAATGTTGCAATGGCACTCTTGTCTCATTTTCTCTCCTTGTTGCGATATTTTTTTTAGAGAGATATATTTTAGGGCCAGGAGACACCTATATATAGCCTCAAACCCACAACTAGCATTCCTATTATAGATAGAAATATCCAATCAAAATCCATTGAGATATTCTATTATATTTAGGAATATCCAATCAAATAAATTGAGGTATTCCTATTATATGTAGAAATACTCAATCCTACTCTGGGGTTTTTTTTACATAGGTTGGGAACCGACATTTGATAGACACGCGTGATGCTCCAACACTTGCTCCTCCGACGGCTACTACGACGGCTCCTCCAGCTACTCCTACGGCTCCAGCTCCTCTGACGACATCGATGGGTCCTCCTGCTCCTTTGACGGCTCCTACCACTGCTCCATCTTCCGTTGCTCCCGATGATCTACAGAATATCATCGCTTATGGTTGTGGCGTAGTACATGGCTAGCCGACAGCCGCCTCTGCCTCCACCGTCGACTTGATAGATTTTTGAGTTTGTGGTATTTTTTTGAGTTTGTTGTATTTTTTGACTTGATTGTATTTTTTTGACTTGATTGTATTTATTTGACTTTGTGAAATTGTATAACACCATCATATTTTTGGACTTGAATTTTATAACACCGCCTCTGCCTCCGCCGTTGTATTTTTTTAGTTTGTGGTATTTGGATTACTCTACTTTATTAGTTCATTGTATATATAACATTTGAACATGTTTGTGTGGATTTTCATAATTTGTGTGAAATTTACTTGTGTACAATTTATTTGTGTGGAAATTGATGAATGTATAACAGGTATATGCCCAGCAGAAATTAATTTCTGGAAAAAATATTACCTTTAGCGACGGACTAGCGACATACTAGCAACGGAATATCTGAAAAATCTTAGGTCAACGACGAATTTTCGACGGACAATCTGAGGTCAGCAACTACCTAGCTACGGATAATTTTGTCGCTAAAACGTCCGAGACACACAAATATATCAAACATGTATCAGGATCCGTCGCTAAAATTCGTCGCTAATCCGTCACTGGGAGTGACGACTTAGCGACGAACTACGTGAGCCCAGAATGTGCAAAACCTTCTGAAAAATTTGACAATTTTTGGGCTCACATAATCCGTCGCTATTATGTTGGTAAGGAGTCAGAAAGTTTAGCGACGGAACTTATACGTCACTAATACGTTGCTGACACTATGTCGCTCATTCCGTCGCTAAGCCGTCGCAAATCCGTAGCGACATTAATATTTCTGACGGAAAAATTCCGTCGCTATTTGAAAATAGCGACGAAAAATTGCATTTTAGCGACGAATATTTTCGTCGCTAAAACAATGTATTTTTGTAGTGTAGATCCCAAGTTGATATGTGTATGTATATATATATAATATCATGCTGAATGAAATACCTAGAATATTATCTTCCGTCGCTAAAACAGTATATTTTTGTAATGTAGGTTCCAAATTAATATATATATATATATATATATATATATATATATATATAATATTATGATAAATAAAATATCTAGAATATTATCTTATATAACTTCTTCACGATCTCCTTTAGGTTCAAACTCAGAAATGCAGAAATTTGTTATGTTCATATGTCCCGCATCCACTTAGTTGCTAGAAAACAAATTGTAGACATTATACAAGACTCGACATGATACATATTTTTGGCATTATATTAGAAACGGGTCAACTTTAAGGTCTAAACTTTGATACAGTGGCCCGACTCGACTCTGACTCGACTCGTTTAGCTTAGCTCCTTCGAGATTTCGTGGACAGTAGGCAACTATTCGTTTGGTCTTCGCTTTAAACTCATATGGCCCCCCTGCTTTGATTATGCTAACCATAAATTGCATTGAATCATAATGGTGATGGATGGCCCATGCAACTTACACTCAAGTTAGTTTCACTGTCAACAAAAAATTTAGAGGTTATCTTCTTCTTCTTTTTTTCGTTTTCTTCATCCAAATATCTTATTATATGCGTAAGAAATATGTCCTGGCCGATCCGGAGGATTGAGTTGTCTTAGTCGGAATTGATTTTGATTGTCTTCGACTCGGCCTCTTGTCATGTGCTTCTTTATGTCTGGGAGGTCATTTGTAATCCTGACCACTTGCAGGTCACGCTAGGACCGAAGGTTTTTTCTAACCAGAGGGGATTGTTCAAGTCCGAAGTTTTATCTGACTAATCTCAGGACCGACCATGTGTCCATTTGACGTTGTGTTCGTAGACTTACTGTACATGACACAGAGTAGGACACAGCATTTCTGTATGTAGCCTGTGTCATCTAGTATTTGTGCCGGTGCACGCTAGAGAGCCTCCAACAATATTCCCATGCAGCAGTTCGAACTAACTGTTCAATTATCCCAAAATAGAAACTCTGGCAAGGGTCGTTATTAGCTGCATGGACAAACTTCATGAGAGTGTGGCTGTGGATATTTGTAAGAGTGTGGCTGTGGAAATTTGTAGTACTCATCTTTAATTTCAATACTATTTGTGGTCCTCGTTAAGTTGCAGGAGAATGAGATCAGATTGGATAGGAGAGGTACAGATGTCATGAAGGCAAATAACTCGAACAAATATTTCAATGGCTGTGCCACTTCCATTGCTCAAACTAGCAACCTTATGAAAATGAAAGAGAGGTCTCACTCTAACCATTTGAAATATATCTACTATTATAATGCGGCTTCTATACGTCTCAAAAGTGAATCATCTAAGCATTAAGTAAATACCCAATCAATTAATAATTAAAAAAAATTAAAAAAATTTAACTACCAGTATACGTGTTTCCTTACGTAGAAACATCTGAAAATTATTATAATTACCTATATATATATATATATATATATATATATATATATATATATATAACAAATTCAAATAAAAATATATTCAATGTTCAAAATATTTAAACTAATTTCTTATATCTAAACATATATCCATAATTTTACAAACATATATATTCTAATTTTTTATATCTAAACATATATCCATAATTTTACAAACATATATATATATATATATATATATATATATATATATAACAAATTTAAATTTAAATATATTCAAATCAAATTTAAACTATTTTAATATAATTTAAATTTTTATTAATTTTTTCAATAATATCAATGAATTTTATAAATCTAATTTTTTTCATAAATATATATATAACAAATCTTAATTTATTAATATTTAAACTATTTTTAATAATATTAAAAAAAATTACGCACAGCAAAACTGTATTTAATATATATATATATATATATATATATATATATATATATATATATATATATATTGTTGTTCAAATCTATTTTGATAGAGTTGGATTTCCGCTGCAGTCTAATTTTTCTTTTTTTTAATTTGCTAAAAATATATTCTAGAGCATCTGAATCTGGATAGGTTTGAATATCATGGCGAAGTCTCTACCACCATATCAAAATCTTTAGAACTTCCAAAGAAAGTTAGAAAGTTAAATATTTATATTACTTCAATACAACTATTATTTCTAAAAATATTTATTAGCATGCCAACTTGAGGTTAAGCTAAGCTTCAATAAATAAAAAAAAAACCCAAAAAAAAACCCTCCATATGAGCCAACCCATATCCTAGTCCACACGTTAACCCACTCCAGTGTGTCCCAAAGCTCGAATTCCTGGTCCGTCCTTGTTTAATTATATCTAGAATTACAACTGTGTAGTGGCAGTTTTTAATTGGATTCTCTCATCCGATATAACAGGAGGAAGAGGAGATCCAATTGACAGTTGTAAAAGATTTGACATAGTAAAAAAGAAAAGAAAATATAGTGCACTGGTAGCATGAAAACACACTTTGCAACAGCTTGCTAATTAAAAGGAAAAAAGAAAACACGGGATATTTTGTCCGTCCCTGGAGGTGTGCCCGTGCTTACGTGGCCGGCAGTCATTGTCCTCCTGCTAGTTCGGACTCACTCGGACCGGAGGAGCCAATGACTTGCCGTCACGTACGTGGCTGCGGGGCCGGCGCTGGCACCACCAGGGCGGGCCGGCAACGTAGCGGAGTACAAAAAAAATATAGTGCAGTGGTACCTTGGCAATTTTATGAGCGACCGAATTAGCTGTGGAAGGAGAGGACGAGGCCATGGAATTGGCGAGCTTGGCGAAGAACAAGAAGAAGATGGGCAGGGAGGCTCCGTTGATGCAGGCCCCTATCGATCCTAAAACCATTAGGATGTAATCCAACGCATCTGCGAAGGCGAAGAGCCTGAAGAAGGAGACCTTGTGGTTGTGCGGAGCCACTCTCTCTTCATTTGCAGTACTACTGCTCATATTTGATTATATATGTTGGGGAGGACGAGAAGTAAGGAACTCGACTGATAATATACGTTACAGGAGAGCTAGCCATGGAATATATATATATATATATATATATATATATGATCGTACTAACCTGATATTCTATCCGGAACTAATTTTGGTTGTCTTTTGATTTATTATGGATCAGTCCTATCAGAAACAGCAATACTGATTCTGAGTTTATAGGAGCCCTAGACGAACTTTCAAAATGAGATCCCATGTGTAATACAAAAAAATATATATATATATAAAAAAATTTTAACTGGAAAAAAGTTAATTGAAAAAAATGTTCCACCAAGACTTAAATCTTCAACCTCTATTGTACAAGTCTAACACAATAACTACTACATCACAATTCTTTAATATCAAAAGAGGTACATGGTACATACTAGTTCTATTTTAGATACAAAATTATTAGTGTATATATATATATATATATATATATTGGAAGAGGTAATTGTGATACAGACTCCTGGCTCGAAGGTCTACAATTAATTCATCCACATGGAATTAAAATGTGCTTCCACGTTGCTCGAACCCGTAACCTCTTGGAGAGATGACTTAATTTAACCACTTGAGCTAGAGGTCATTGGATATATATATATATATATATATATATATATATATATATATGTGTGTGTGTGTAAACTGAATTTTTGGACCCTCCTGATCCGTGGGACCCTAGGCCAGGTTCGGCCCTGAGAGGCGAATCCGGGTATGTAGTGGGCTGGGCTCCAGCCCACCCAAAAAATATTTTTTTCATTTTTTTTCATATAGTTTTTTTTATTTTTTATTTATATTTTATAGTAGTTAGCCTACATCTAACCCATCTCAATCCACTCTAGTCCATCCCAGTTTATATTTTTGGATCAATCCCTGGTTCCTGGAAGGTCACTTGCGACTCCGACCTTTTGTAGGTTCGCGTTGAACCGGAGAGTTGTCCTAAGTAGAGGAGGGAAGGGTTGTCCAAATCCGTAGTCTTCTCAGGATTATCTCTGGACAGGTCCTACATACTAGCTAGCTTATTATAATGGTAAGGGTCCAATCAGGATCGGTCCGGAGGATTATGTTGATCTATACGAAATAAATTTTGGTTGTCTTTAATTCTTATTGTGGATCAGTTATAGAAGGTAATCCACGACCCCGATCACTTGCAAAGTCACGTTGAACTGAGAGATTGTGAGAAAAGTTATCCAAATTGAAAGTATTGTCAGACTAATTCCTGGCCGGCCCTGGATCGGCTCATGTGTGTTGGCTCGAACACACAGTAAGAGAGCCAACGAACATTTTGGATAAGTTGTTCATTGTTGAGTCATAAAACAAAGTTTGAAAGTGTGGTGAAATAGCAATTTATCCAGTTGTCCCGATATCGATATATACCTGCCTCCGCAAATCATGGCCTTGGAATTTAAGATGGGTATGTTTTAGTCATCCACTACCATCATGCCAATCTAAGCCTTTCTTATCCAACTATGTGGGAGTATGTACATACGTCATTATTTCAACAGTGAAAGTACTTTTTTTTTCTTTTCTTTTTATATGTCATTTTTATCGTATTAGGATCTAACTGTTTATAAAAAAAAAAATTTGAACCGTATCCATCTTCACGAAAGTCCTCTATCATAGCCAACAAGCTACGACCCCACAGACACAAAGTACTTCATTTCCAGCAAAGTGATCTCGAAGGATTATTATGGTTACATTGCATAAAAGTTTCTTATGTAATTTAAGGTGTGTAAACGGACGGGTCGACCCGGAACCCGCCACGGATCTGGTCCGGTCAAATCCGGTCCGGGTCGGTCCGGACCCGGTTAACGGACCGGTCCACTCCGGTCTACTTCCCCCACGGGTCCGGACTTTGTTGGAGGATCTGACCCGCAAGTCCTGCCCGGTCCATCCTCTAGTCGGGCCGAGCCAATTCGGACGGTCCAGTTCGTTTTTTTTAGGAAATAATATATATATAGGGAAGGGATCAAATCCATCCATTTTTTTATCCACCCCAAGCATCCTCCTTATTCACGACAACGGTTAAGATTAGATGACTTAAAGCCCATCCAACGGTGTTAACATGGAGGATGTTTGGTGTGGACAAAAAAGGAGGTAGAATACATATATATATATATATATATATATATATATATGTATATATATATATGTATTAAAGTAAATAAAAAATTGAACCAGGCCGGCATGGAATTTTTTTTTATATACATACAAAAAAATCGGGTCGGCCAGGCCCGACCTTGGACCGGCCCAGACCCAGACCAGTTCGGCTCGATCCTACCCTGACCGGATCATGGGCCCAGGCTGGGTCGGATTATTTGTTGACCGGGCCGGCTCGCCGCTCTCTTCGGGTTGAGCCTGGCCCGGACCGGACCCGGTCAAACCTAGTTGACCCGAGCCGTGGGCCGTCCTATCGAATTGGTATTGGTCGATACTACAAAATATGAGGTGTACCCCACTTTACTCTTAACATATAAAGATATTATTTTTGTCAGTCCCGAGGCTTAACCAAAGATGTAAAAACGCGTGGTCGAGATCAGAGGTTCAAACAAAAGTTCCCACACTTACTATTCTTGATTTCCACGAAGAACTATATAAGAATTTTGATTACAACTTGCTCTCAAGTGTAAATTTCCTGATTTTAAATTTTAAATTTTATTATTTTTATTAAAATTATGTAATTATTTGTGATTAAGAAAAAAATTATTATTCTTAGCTAATTTGAAAAAATATAAAATTCATGGACTTGTATAGATAATTATGTATATTTATTAATTACAAATATTACACAGAAAATATATTTTTTGGTGTACAAATTTTATTAAAGTATTGTAGAAATTTCTAGAAATTATTTGAGGTACAAACCTATTTATAGATGGCTCTATATATGGGATAATATAAAAGAATAAGAAATAATATTAAATCAAACCCTAAACCCAAATCCGAAAACCGGAAAACAAAACCTAACCCAAAAATCCATACCCGCACCCAGCTACAGTAACCCCTCCCCGACCCTTCAGTTCGAATTCAGTAACCACCGACCCCTCTCGATTCCTCTTCCCAAACCCCTCATTCTCTCCATTTATATTCGCCATCAGACCACCACCACCAGCCACTTCTTTCCTACCTCCAGACGAATGCCTCCACCGCCGCACGCCGCCGTTGATAGTCGCCGCACGCCGTAGTAGAACAGACCCGCCCCGAAACTAATCAGCAAAGCACATGAGGTACCCTTCTTCCCATCTCCGTTTCTCCGTACACAGGTAACCAAATAACGAACCGTCGAATCCTATGTGAAGACTACATGACCCCCATGAAACCTATTTAAATAGTTTAGTTTATTGTATCCTGTATCGATCGTAAATCGAGACACACAATAGGAAAAAATGAATTAGTTTTAGGAACAAAAATTATTCCAGGTACACGTGTTTGAGTTCCGTTATCTCCATAACGGCATGCGATGCTAAAATTCCACTTGAACAGACTTCTGGACAGCAAAACCTACTTTTAATCCCTTTAAATACTTCTAAATTTGATTTATTATGTGATTTATTTAATGCTGAAAACTGTCAAAAATTTGATTTCGTAAATCCAAAATTTCTCGAAACGGGGTACGTCCCGCCAAATGAGGCGACTTCGTCGCGTGAAAATTTTACTGAAAGGTGCGTATCGCCAACGTGATGTGTAGAATTTCACGGAACTTGATTTGGATGTGCATGCACACCGAAATCAAAGCATATTCGTAAAAAAATACCGTATCAGCCTCTTCCAACACCTTGTCATAACTTCGTGTGTGCTTGTTATTTCGTATCTAAACTTGTGCCATCGGATTCAAAATATTATGCTGGTCCTGTGACCCAAGTTTGGTTCGATTCTGAGAACATTGACGAAATAATATTTTGTGGGCCCCACGGTTCTATTTGACGGGTGATTTCGTGACCGGCTCATCGAAATCCAATTTTGGACACTTCGTTGAGTTCGTGTCATCATTCTAGACTCGTAGACACTAAGTTTGCTAAATATGGATAACTTTATCTGTGACACATTTTTCGGTGCAAAGTGGATCACAAATGGATACCGCTTTGATCCAAAATTATCATTTTTGTCCCTGTATTCAAATTGGATTTATGGGTAGTCAATTCTAGCTATTTCAAGTATTCTTAGAATATTGATGATGTTTGTTTCAGCATCCGGAGGTTTACGTATAAATTCCACTTTCCAGGAGTAGTTGACGGAGTTCAGAACCCAGGTAATTGTACCTTGCCAACCTTGTAGTAGATCATGTTATATTGTCTGCTTGTGTTTTT
The DNA here is from genome assembly GCA_036927795.1 of Iris macrosiphon. Classification (NCBI taxonomy): domain Eukaryota; kingdom Viridiplantae; phylum Streptophyta; class Magnoliopsida; order Asparagales; family Iridaceae; genus Iris; species Iris macrosiphon. The sequence goes on from JAYESA010000008.1 coordinate 153,539,342, forward strand.
TTTCATATGTATATTTTTGTGATGTGCCTACTTCACCTAGGATCGTGAGACGTTGCTTAGCGTCCGAACAAGATTCGGGTGTCGACGTCGTACGCGAAGTCGAGTAACGTCACTTAGAGAGTCGATACCACGATCCTATTTTTTACGTGCTTGCTTTACCAAGTACGACATACCGTAGGACACTTGACACTATTTTATGTCACAGAATCTTTCTTGAGTTATTCATGGTGATTCTGTATAGGCTTACATGATTCGTGATATGAGACTTGCATATTATATATATATCATTATGACTCGTTGTACTAGCTAGAGGTCATGATCTTACGTATTATAGACATGAGATGTCTTAGAAATGAGATATAAGATTACATTGGGTGGGAAGAGACACACCATACTACAGGTTGATTATGTTTATATATATATATATATATACTATACTATACTACTGGAGGTGCCTTAGACTCTGTCTCAGATCTTTGGCACATATAACGGCCCTACGAGATATTACTTGCTGCTATGGGCTCCTCGACACAGAGCCTGTAGTGGTTTCAGCCTGAGTACGAGTAATGTTCTCATGTGTATATCACATAGATGGTTACAATATTTTACCCTTGAGTATGTGATATTGTACTATTTTACTTTGGCATGTTGTTTCTTGTACCTTGTTACGTCCCTCTGAGGACCTGATCCCTTGCCAGTTTTGCAGCATAGATCCCTGCCTGAAGTTGCTAATGTATGTTGCTTTGTTATGTGGCCACTGGTACCAGGTACTTATATTATTTCTACCAGAGTTATGCTATTCATTTATTCATATTATTGATTTATCTACTGTTGTAGCCTAGTTTTTATAGACTCATATTTCTTTCTCGAGTCTATTCGAGCTTATGTGTTACTGGACGGCCGACTTTAGCACATATAGTCCATTCTTGATATTTTGTTCTTTTGTGGATTATGACATAGGTATTATCAGTATTTCTTAGATAGTTATCCTTATACGAATTGAGTCAGACCAGAGTCTGGTCGAATGCGTAGCTGGCATGTTACATATTTCTAGTCCTACGTATTTTTGAACATGGGCGTTACATCAAGATTATAAAAGAATCATAATTAACCAAACTTCTCATTCTTTCTTGCAATCGCAGTTGCAGACGGACAGAACAGAGTTACAATCAAACAAAAACAACCTTCGTTCTTTCTTGCAAAATGTAGTTGCAATCAAACAGAAAGAACCAAGAAGAAAAAGGAGAAGAAGATATAATAAAAAATTATTCTTGCTGGGGCGGTGAAGGCCCCCGTTACTCAAAGCAAGATTCGTCCTCTATCGACGATCTGCTCCCAGGAGCCATCAAGTTCACAGGAGAACTTCTGGAACATTTGTAGTCACCTCTTTGTGTTACTCGAACGGACTCCTTTGGACTCCTCTTTCTCAACTTTTTGGTATTTTCTAAAGAGGAGGATAGAGGGATCTTTATATACGGAAGGATGGAAGCCCATCCTCCTCTTCTTTCCGATGTGGGACTAAAAAGCCAATATACAAAATTGATATCCCACAATTGCAGCCCAATGCATAGCCCGCTCAGCGCCTGTTCAGCACCCTCTCAACGCCCTTCGAGCGTCAACAAAGTGCCACTTTGCGCACTTGAGCTCGAGTCCGAGTCGCTAAGCCCCTTTGGGGCTTAGCTCCTATGGAAATAATTCCAAAAGCATGACAAAAAGTATAAATGCTTTCATGAGGAGTTAATCCTTTTTTCTCCTAGGAAAATATTCCCACATAGCACCTATGTGCCCCACCACCCATGTGCATACCTCAACTCATACAAAGTATTATATTGAGATACCCACTTGATGGTGTATCCAATGTGGGACTATCTTTACTAGTCCATAGGCAAAAACACCAACAATCTCCCACATATCTCAATATATATGGGTTGAGCATTCTCCATTGTGACTGTCTATCATGCATTAGGATAGATGTTGCTTTGACTTAAATCTTCCCACATGGGTCGAACAACATTATGATAAAAGAATGGACTAAGCCTTGAATTCTGCCCCTAAAGAGACGGCCTATATATCTTTCCATACACTCTAGATGAGTTCTTTTAAAGAGTCATTGCCATGAAGCCTCGAGCTTCCTTGCGGTGCTACTCCGCTATGACATAGCCCAGAGCAGAGGCTAAACCTCATCGTGGTGTCATGCAACTGTAGCATGAGGTCCCAGCCTCTTTGTAGTGCCAAACTAACCAGCATGAAGGCTTGTGTTTCTTTGCGGTGTTATGCCGCTATGACATGGCTCGCGTAGCCGAAGATTTACATATTTTACCTCTGTGGGGTCACACTACTGTAACATGAGAACACCGATCTCTTTGAAGTACTTTCTACACTCTTCATTCTATAACATTAGGCTACATGTCTATGTGCGGTGCTAAGCAACTGTGACATGGCTCGCAAAGCCGAGGCATTACCCTTACCGATGAACCTCTTGGTGGTGTCACCCACTGTAGCATCGAGGCCTTATGTTCCTTTTTAGTGTTGCGCTACCATAATTCCCTTTAAGCACACTAGACATTCAAAATGCCTGAGAACTCATTAAGGCATCTAAGCCATCCTCCCACAGGAATTGTTCTACACAAAAGAATAATTAGTAGACAACAGTGGTTCTGGGTATGTAACCCCTCAATGTCTCAAAGGACTACACATTATTCCTGATATTCTTCCAGTCAATGGTCCTTCCTTGAACCAATAGCTAGATGCCTAATAGACTTCTCTTTGAACTAATAAAATAAAACTAAATGGTAGGATTGTAAAGACACAATATCATACGTCCTCCAAGCCCATATATGTTGTGTCCTTGACTATATATTGTGTTGCGCCACTTTGACATGACCCAAAGCTGAGGTTCACTTCCTCGTATAGTGTCACGCCAATGTAACATATAGTACTACCCTTTTTTATAGTTCTTGGGATCAGCTGGCATTGGAGGCCGTGCATGAACGGATCTGCCAGACTCTTCTGGCTCTGATCATCAAATAATGTAATGATCTACGCTAGTTGTGCTCATTCAGTATCCTGTACTGGCCCTTGAGGCCTATCATGAACGGATCAACCAGATTTACCTGACTCTGATCATTAAAGTACTGTAATGATCCATGCTATCTGCACTCATTCAGTGTCCTGTGTTCTATCCACATAGTTTCCTTCGAACCGTTGAAGAGATAAACAAATGCCACTGCTGCAGCTTCTTAGTTTTCACAGTATATCGGTATCACCCGAATCTGTGTACTACCCATAGGAAGATCATCTGAGAGCTTCCAGAGCCATTCTGCTTTATATGCTGCAGGTTTATAGGGCAAAGAACTCTAAGAGTAAAGACTGCTACTTCAACTTCTACGATATAGCAACACCACCCCTGGAGAAGTCACGTCCTCCTGTGGATCTTTCACTCTTCTTTCCTGAGCACCAACTGGCATCACTGAAGCCTTCCTTCATATATGGATAACTGCTGTAGCACATGATATACTACTGAGTTCTTCGGAGAATTCTGACGACTCTCTTCATAGCTTTCAGTATTCAACACATATACTGATTGTGGAATGACTTAGCATCCCTACAGCAAAAGCTATGTCAGGCATGGTGGTACACACAGCTTGAATAATTCACCTGATGATGCTCGAGTATACCAACTATTGGACAATTTTTCTTGGATTTTGCTTCATATTCATGTCACACCAGAGGAGTATCATCCCAGATACCAAAAGCGTGTGATCAATATTTTTTGCGAAGAGCTTGTGACTAAGCAAGCCCACCTGGCATCCAGATTATCTTATATCCTCAGGATGACATCTGTCATGCCCCAGTTCTAAATATAATGAACTGAGCCACGTGACAATGGCCAGCAGCACACTTTGACGGGCATCCCAATCTAATGGACCCGACGGAGTGCACTTAAGCTGTAAAGTACAATGATAAAACCCAATCATATAACACATAAACAGTGAAACTAAATCTCGTCCACAGGCAACAGATATAAGAGCACATAGAGGTAATCATAACTACTAATGTGCAGAAGGGAAATAATATGAGAAATGTATTATAGTACAAATACTAGAAGAGTCACACGGGAACAAACCCGCTAGTACAAATACTGAAATGAAGGAAAGTAGGAAGATAACTAGGAACGGTATCAGAAAGCTAGATAGTAATACTGTCCCAGGGTGAAGTCACTACCAGAGAGTCAGACGAAGTTCTCGGGAATGATCTCGTCCTCTGCAACTAGTCCAGCTGTCGGATATGCTTCCGGTCCGTACTACTCTAGGTAATCCTTTTCGCCTATGCCTGGATGGGAACCAGGTCCTCAGAGGGACGTAATAAGGTACAAAAAATACAATATACCAAGTATAACAGAAAGTACAAGTGCAACGACGGTGTAATTAAGCATAACCACCTAAGTGAGACACAGTTTGAAGACAATGTTCGACGCGTCGGTTGTCCAAAATAAAACCGTAGCTCCGGACACAAAAATACACGAGACGTACCGTAGCTCCGGACAAAGAGTCACATGGATGATACAACTACTCTAGATACAGGAACATTACAAAAATAGTACATATACATATATAAGTGCGTACAGAGGAGCCCAAACGTCTAGTGACTGTCTTTTCCTTCCCAAGCGGTCAACGAGTATGCGCTGAACCTGAACCTCTATCTAGCAGTCTCGTCATACTGAAGTAACTATCAACAAACACGACCCTAAGATCGTCCCAGATTCCGATCATTCTATCAGTATCAGGATACAGGAAATCTGGCACGATGACAGTGTCTGAGTGTGTCCTAAGGTTATGATGTAAGCAAGTGTGTACATCATGGTATGGCGAACATCTATCAATCATTATCAAACGTTACCGACAAACGTATGTACCTAGTTATGACCCGGACGCGGAGTAACAATTCTAATCCACAACGCGTACAATGCATACAATAATTAAAAGAATATCTGGTAACTGAAATACAGGGTGGCAAGGTACACTTGCCTGGATCCGACTGCTGAAGATGGGGCTCCGGTACAACGTCCAAGTCTGCAAGTCCCGGAGTACCTAGAGACGAGATAGAATCTCCATTATTAAACTATTATGAGACTAAAATAAGAGGTGACACACGTCTAACATATGTTTCAATCTTAGTTACAAGTCACCTAGACATTAAGCTAGAGGGTTGACCAAAGTTGACTAAAGGTATGTTACACCTAATACGATCAATCACAGTATACTATCATCAGACAAATCCTCAATCTTATATTTCACTACGGTGTTTATCAGTATCTCAAGCCATGATCAATCCTCAGGTTTCACCCCGGTGTTCATAGATGTTAACATGCATATTTAATTACCATCCTCGAATAAATAATCATTTTTATATTTAAACCCTCGATTATAAATACCGTCAATAAATTATTTGAACATTATTTCGCATATACACAGCTACTCCTCAAATAACTTCATTATTAAATATCTGCTTTCAATATTAACCAATTGTTTGATATCACTTTACCATTTCATAATAATTAACCTGCTCCTCGATAAATTCATTATTATGCCTGAAACAATTATACACCAAACCCTAATGTGCACATCTAGCATTAAAAAACCCTAAACATCAACATAGCATTTAACCATCAATTACATATATATATATATATTAAAATAATAATAAACCCTAAAACTCATGCTTTTAAGACCCTAAAATCTCAATACATATATATAACCCTAACTAAATCTATATCATTCACAACCATTAACTGCATATTATATCATGTAATAAACTCCAAGATCACGCATGACATTTAAAACTCTAAAGTCAATATTTAACCATGAACTCTAACTAAGTTATATGCATCCCTAAACAAAATACAAACTACAAAAGGGGAGGTGGTGTTCACCTTGGCGGCGGTGTGGTGGTGCGAGGGTGGACTTGAGGAGTGGAGGCTGGTCGAGGGGGTGCAGCGGTGTGCAGTCGACGGTGGACGGTGGAGCTGGTTGGCCAGAGAAGCAGTTGGCTGAGGGTGTGGCTCGGCCGTGTAGATGTAGGAAATCGGGTTGGTGATGGTGATGTCGGAGGGGAGAGCAGTGGTTCGTCGGAGTAGGAAAGCGGGTTGGTGATGGCGGTTCGTGCAGTCGGGATTGGAGGAGGTCGGTGGCACAGACGAGGTGTTGTTGGGTGGAGGAGGCTCGGCAAGCGGTAGCACAGTCGAGGGAAGGTGGTCGTGGAGGTACGTAGCGGCGTGATGAGGTACTATCGTGGAGGTGCGGGATGGGGATGGCCATGGTGGTGCTCGGTTGGAGGTTGGCCGGTTCGGGTGGTTCGGTTTGGAGTAGTTGAGGAGAAGGAGGAAGAAGAAGAGATGAAGAAGAGAATGGGAAGAAGAGAGGTTGGTATTCGGCTATGGCTTTAGGGAGAAGGAGGAGAGAGAGAGAGAATGGTGGTTTTCAATATTTGGGGATTAGGGCCGACATGGGGAAGAGTGAAGTGATGGAGAAGTTTTATAGGAGGGTGTGATGTGGAGTGTGTGGTGAGAATGAGTTCTAATTTGAATGGATGGCTTAGATTTATCATGAAGAAAATTTTGTTCACACAAAGGGGAGAGAGGGGTGAGGTTGGACCGGTCAAGGGGGAGAGGGAGCCTTCTTCATTGGCTTGGACCAATGAGGGGATGACACCTAATACAACATTTGCAAATAAGGCCCTTAATTTTGGGTATTTGTACAAGCATATAAAATGATAGGAAAATGGTGTGAGAAGTGGTGTTTGGTGTTTTGTAGGGTGAGGGGGTGTTGTGTGTTTTGCATGGGCTTAATTAACGGGGTATTGGGTTAAATTGGGGTTAAGTTGGAATTAGTCAAAGTTGCTATCCCCAATTTAATTAAAATAAAATATCATGTGCTCTTAAATTAAATGGGGGCACATGGGATCCCAATTTGGAGTGACACAAAGGTCATGAAAGATGTAGGCTTGATGTCAGCCTTGGACCCTTTAATTGGTCCGACTAAACGGGTTGAGTGGGTGTCTCAAAATTGATGGCAACGACAAAGGTACGCGATACCGGATTAAATAATAGATTTTGGATATGGGAAGTTGTGCAATTAAATTAGAGCACAAGGGTTTGTGTTTTTGAGTGACGAAAAAGTCCAGCGCCTAAGTTGGCGTATCAAGTCAAGAGTGCAATAATTAGTTGGAAATTATGGGCTAACGTTGGGCTCCAAATATTACAACAACGGTAGGGTGCACCAAGGGTTTAATTAAAGAATCAGACATATGAAACCTTAATTCTAAACCTCAATTACCTGATGCTAAACCAAAAATTTCTAACCCAAAACTAGTCTATCTATAAAAATAAATAAGGGGGTTTACAACATCCGCAATCCCATATCCTGAGTTTGGACAAAAATGACATCTTTGTTAGTGATACTTCTGTGTATACAACTGGGACTAGCAAGTCTTCCACATAGATACAAACGACGACTCCTCCATTATCAGTGAACTTCGTGTACACACACTTGTCCGTCTCGCTGATCCTGCGATAACTTTGACTAGATGGCTTATCAAACTTCTGCTACCACATCCTGGAAATTGCTTCATGCCGTATCGAGATATCACCAACACAAAGACTGTCTTCAAACCTGAATGACAATAGTTCTGACTGTTGTCCGTGAATCTCTCATCTGTCTTCATCCAAGACTTAAGTTTTTCCATCATTTGATAAATAATCAGCTTGTGAATAGCAGCTACGACAATCATCATCCTGATTTATGATACCCTCATTGAGGTGCCAAAGAACTCAATCCCCTATTGTCTGAGAAAACCCTAGGCATATAGCCTTGTCTTGAACTCAACTGTTATGTCTGCTTTCATCTCCATCGACTTGAAGATCTAATAAGCATCTGATTGGTTTAGCTTCTTTAGGTAGATTTACCAATACCCAAGTGTGGTTAGAGGTTATTGAGTCATACCCATTATGTATAGCCTTCCTCCAGAAGACAGCATCTCTGGTCCTCATCATTGGTAAGCGGATTTGCTTCCACATGATAGGCGACAAAATCTTCTTCAAAGTCCTTCACTCTCCTCACTCGCTTAGACACCGGCACTACGAGTTCTGGTTCGATCGTTGTCGTTGGATGACTGTAAACACCCTGATTTTTAAAATTATTTTAAAATTTTCATTAATTTTTATTGTAGAAATTTTTATTATTTTTAGTAAATTATAATAAATGTTCTTCATGGATTTATATTTTTGTATACTATTTTAATTATTAAAATAGTGCAAAAATTATATTTTTGGGTGAATAATTAATAATAGGATATTGTGTAATTTTTCTGAAATTTATTGGGCTCCAAAACTATTTTTAAATGGCCATATTGCATTATTTTTAATTAAACCGAACCAATTCAAACCAACTCCAACTAACCCAAACCAACCTAAACCGAACCAAACTAGACCCAACCAACCCTACAGGACCCGGATCCTACCCAAACCCGCACCCGTACCCGACACGAGACCCTAAAACCATTTCCCCCTCGATAGTAACTCCCCAACCTCAACTGACCCCGACTCCTCCCTTCCCCGCCCCAAAATCGACGCCGACTCTCTCCCTTCAGCTCCCCGTAACACCAACTCGACACCCTATAAAACCCCCATACTAGCTGAACCTCACCACCATCATCCCCTCTTCCACCATGACCAACCTCAGCCTCCGACGACCGTCGGACCGCCGCCGACAATCGCCGCAAGACGAGCCGCCCAATTTCGAGCAAACAGCAACAGTAAGGTACCCAACTTCCCACCATCGTATCTCCCTGCATAGTAATCCAAATATTGATCTGTCGAATCCTATATAAAGAACACATAACCCTCTTGAACCCTGTATAATTAGTTCAGTGTATTGTGTCCTATGTCGGTCGTAATTCTTGCCGCAAAACAGGAAAAAAAGACCCAATTTGTAGTTCAGAAAATTATCCAAAACATCCATGTTTATGACCGTTTTTCTTCCAACCTAGTTAATATTTTTAAATTCTACTAGAATAATAATTTAGACAACATAAGCAAGATTTAATCCCATTAATTAGTTTATTTTAATTTGTTGTATGCTGTAATTTATTTGTGGTTGAAGTTGAACAAAAATTTGGTTTTCTAGAACCAAATTTATTTGAAATGGGGTACGTCCCACTAAACGAGGTAACTTCGTAGAAAATTGTATGTATACGTAGGACTAGGAATACGTAACACGCCAGCCGTATGTATACGAACTCCAATATATGAAAACCATATACACACGTACGCTGTACATGAATATCCAATCCACAGTGGTAATATATGTCACAACAAGTCACACGCAGTTCTATATCTCATCTACGGCACAAATAATAGAATAATGGAAATCAATAACTGAATATCAAAGAAGCAGTCTCAAATAGTAATCTCAAAGTGTGATAGTCGGGTGAAAACAAATCCACTACAAATCGACTATAATAAACTACTAAAGAGAGAAGAGAATAAACTCTAATATAAGAATAAATGTTCCGAAAAGAATAGCAACTAGAATCTCTAAACAGCTGCAATGAATCACATATAATCAGAAGGTAAGATCTCCTCAGACTGATAGGTAGCGTCAGGTCCAGGTCCATACTCCTGCGGGTACTCCTGCTCACCTATATCTGGAAGGGACCAGGTCCTCAGAGGGACGTAACAAGATACAAAAAGCACATGCCAATAAAGTACTGAAAATAAATATCCATTGGGTCGTCTAACCGTCTAAGTGAATGCAGTTAAGAACACCTTTCCCCACAAGTGAGCTATCTGGCTGAAAACTGGGATTTGGCATGGTTCTCTTTTGAAGATCCAGGGGCCCAAAGGCACATCATCTTTTGAACGGCGGAGGCCCGCCAATGTATATATATGGGTCATCACCACCCGTATCTCCAGCGGAGAATCCGGGCGTCACAGAAAAAGTGCAAATGAGCTCAAATGCGGTACTTGTTGTTCTCCCCACCCAATGCTTTAAGCATGTCATGTCCATGACACGATAAACCTCTAATAACCGCCAGGTCTACTAGCATGCAAAGTTTCTATTGGCAGTTATCCCTATCCGTCGCATGACCTATACATACCAGTGCCCAGCCGAGTACGCAAGTCCGTGTCCTACATGTGACTCACACTCGTGTAAGAATAGTGTCATGGCCAATGAAACATAAATGCCTCATGAAGATGGGGTAGTCTCATAAAGTAGGTCTAATGCATATACATAAATAAAACATAGTACGACGACACCGTCGTTGCACCCAAATTTTTACGTGTCCGGTTACGCTGCGTGCACCATTCGGTACACTTGGCACACGGTGGGGCGGTCCCGTTTGGCGGGGCGCGCTCCGTTTTCCAACTTTTGGAAATCTGGAAAAAGTGGGTGCGCGCAGTTTTGTGACGAATATAATTATGTCCACAGCAACTAATAGCATAGGATTATTTAACCGAAAATAAACTAGGTAAGGTATTCTACAGGTATCAAAAAGAATCACCGAATTCGGATCTCTGTGGTGGAAGATACGAACTCGGCAATACGGGTGGTCATTCTGGAATTCTGCGATTCCAGAATTCTGTCTGCTCGCGCCAACTTGGGCACTATTTTTTCACCTAGGGGTACACGTTTTCCGAGGTTGGCTATAAAAAAAATATAGAAGAGGGTTAAGGGGTGCGCATACTGGTGAAGACGGAACAGCGTTTGGTTGAGCGGGTCGACGGGAAATCACTCCGGAGCGAAGGTGCTTCGAGTGGGATTCTGCAGGGCGCGAGGTCGGCGTCGTCGGGATGGTTGGATGGCTTGGTGGGGCTCTCTGGCTGCGGTGACGGCTCTAGATGGGAAGAGGAGGTCTGGAGATTTAGGTTAGGGTTTTTGAGATATAACTATATATATATATATTTATTATATATAATAGGATGAGAGAGGGATGGAGCGGGTTGGCCGCGGAAGGAAGGGTCGGGTCCCTGGGAGCCGCTGAAGCAAATAAGTGGCGGGTCTAGCAAGTATTAAAGGGGTCATTCAGCAAGTTTGCTGAATTACAAGTTGCTGCAACGTTGGAAGTAAGCAAAATGCTAAAGGAATAGGAATAGTAATTTAGAATTGTTAGTATTATTATTATAGTCTTATTAAATTCTTTTACTTTCTTTCTTTTCTTAACATATATATATATATATATATATATATATATATATATATATATATATATATATATTTGTGTATACATATATATTATATATATTCTCATAAAAAAATTTATAGATTAGGGTAATGCACAATATTAGGCTAGCAACTGCTTAAGGGGTCTCCTACATGGAATAAATTCCAAAAAATTTCTGATGGTCCCATAAGTCATCTAAGTGCCCGAACACCTAACATAAAAATTATTAAAAATCTAATTCTCCTATTTAGACCTAATTACTACAATTTAATTAATAATTAATAAAAAAAGGGTATATACGATTTTCTAGGAAGGGGGTTTTACATTCTACCCAACTTGTAAAAATTTCGTCCTCGGAATTAAAATTAAGCCACGATAGAATGCAATGATGGTATAAGATATAAATTAACAGTGTAATTTCATACCTTGGTCTGCGAATAGGTTCGGAAAATGCTTGCGCATGTCGTCATCGCGCTCCCAAGTTGATTCTCCTGGCGCGCCATGCCTCCATGCTACCCGAACCAAGGGAATAGACTGGTTCCTCAATACCTTCTCTCGACGATCAAGGATTCCCATGGGTTGCTCTTGGTATGACAAGCTCGGCCCAATGGTGATCTCTGAATGGTCGAGAACATGACTGCTGTCTGCCACATATCGCCTGAGCTGCGACACATAGAATACGTCATGTACTCCCTCCAGTGAAGGTGGTAGCGTAAGTCGATATGCCACCTCTCCGACTCTCTCGAGCACGTCAAATGGTCCAATATACCTTGGACTCAACTTGCCGTGCCCTCCGAATCGGATGGTGCCTCTGGTCGGTGATATCCTCAAGAAGATGTGATCGCCCTCTTTGAACTCCAAGGGACGACGATGAAGGTCTGCCCACTGCTTCTGCCTGTCTTGCGCTGTTCGCAAGTGTCCCTGAATCTTCTTGACTGTCTCTACAGTGTTGACCACCAACTCGGGTCCCAGAATCTGACGTTCTCCCACGTCGCTCCAACACACAGGAGACCTACATTTTCTTCCATACAATGCTTCAAACGGAGCCATCTGAATACTCGCTTGATAGCTATTATTGTAAGAAAACTCTACAAGATGTAGGTGGTCCTCCCATGATCCTCCGAAGTCTAACATGCAAGCCCTCAACATGTCCTCCAAGGTCTAAATAGTACGCTCCGACTGCCCATCTGTCTGCGGGTGGTAAGATGTACTGAACTTCAGACGAGTACCAAGACTCTCTTGCATGCTCCTCCAAAAGTGCGATGTGAAGCACGAATCTCTGTCCGATACAATGCTGACTGGTATACCGTACAATCTCACGATCTGCCTCATATATAAATCAGCTAAAGCTTCTGTAGATTGACCCACTCTAAAAGGTATAAAATGGGCTGACTTGGTGAGTCGGTCCACTATTACCCACACTGCATCTCTCCCACTTGGACTCTTGGGAAAACCCGTGACGAAGTCCATAGTGATGTGCTCCCACTTCTACTCTGGAATCGGAAGTGGTTGCAATAATCCTGCTGTCCTCTGGTGCTCCGCCTTCACTTGTTGACATACCAGACATTTAGCTACAAAGCGAGCTATCTCTATCTTCATCCCATGCCACCAAAAATGCTATCGTAAGTCACGATACATCTTGGTGCCTCCAGGATGAATAGAATAAATCGAACTATGAGCCTCTGTCATCAGCTCCTGTCGAATCTCTCCATTTGGAACATAAAGACGATCACCACATCGTAATGTCCCATCCTCATGAATGCGCAATCCGGTCTGCTCTCCGGCCTCTGTCCTTTCCTTTAGTCTCCGAAATCTGGCATCTGTAGGCAAAGCTGCCTTAATCCTCTCTACCAATGATGATTGAACTTGTAAGTTGGCTAGTGTCCCATCTGCTCCGGGTAATATCACTTCAATGCCAAGCTCTTGCAAGTCCTCCAATAGTTTCCTCTGTGCTGTCAAGAAATAAACTGTTGGCTTCCGGCTTAATGCGTCTGCTACCACGTTAGCCTTGCCGGGATGATAATGTAGCTCTATCTCAAAATCTTTCATCAACTCGAGCCATCGACGTTGCCTCATATTTAACTCCTTCTGCGTGAAGACGTACTTGAGGCTTTTGTGGTCTGTATAGATTTTCACTCGTTCCCCATATAAGTAATATCTTCATAGCTTCAGAGCAAATACAACGACTGCAAGTTCCAAGTCATGAGTCGGATAATTCTTCACCTTGCCATGCTGCATCAATACGCATCCTAATCCTTTTCCTGATGCGTCACTATAGATCACATATCCTCCTGATCCTGACGGAATTGCCAATACTGGTGCTGTAGTCAGCCGTTTCTTCAACTCTTCAAAGGCTGCTTGACACTCGTCAGTCCATATAAATTCTTGATCCTTACAAGTCAAACGAGTCATAGGTGCCACTATCCTTGAGAAGTTTTCCACGAACCGTCGGTAATATCCCGCAAGTCCAAGAAAACTCCTCACCTCTGCTGCTGATTTAGGAACAGGCCATGTCTCAACTGCTGAGATCTTCTCCGGATCAACAGAAATACCATCTCCTGTAACAACATGTCCAAGAAATGAAACTTTGTCCAAGAAGAACTCACATTTGCTGAGTTTAGCATATAACTGCTCCCTCCTCAAAGTCTCTAGAACAATCCGCAGGTGCTCCTCGTGCTCCTCGTGGCTCTTCGTATAGACAAGTATATCATCTATGAAGACGACCACGAACTGGTCCAAGTACTGGTGGAAGACTCGATTCATCAAGTCCATGAAGATCGCTGGAGCATTGGTCAATCCAAATGGCATGACCAAAAACTCGTAGTGTCCATATCTTGTTCTGAATGCGGTCTTTGGAATGTCCTACTTCCGTACCTTCACTTGGTGATATCCCGATCTCAGATCTATCTTCGAGAATACCTTAGCTCCACTGAGTTGATTAAACAGGTCATCAATGCGTGGCAATGGATATTTGTTCTTCACTGTCACTGCATTCAAGGCTCTATAGTTAATGCACATACGCACTGACCCATCCTTCTTGGGTACAAACAACCCTGGTGCTCCCCAGGGTGATGCACTCGGTCGGATGAAACCTTTCTCCTCTAGCTCTTTTAACTGTGCCTTTAGCTCGTCCATCTCCTTCTTCGCTAGTCTGTAAACATGCGATGCTATAGGTGCTGCTCCGGGTGCTTGTTCAATTGAAAACTCTACGTCTCTGTCTGGGGGTAGTCCTGGCAAATCCTCTGGAAAGACGTCTAAAAATTCTGAAATAATAGGGTGATAGACAACATCGTCCATTGCGAGCTGCATACCATCAAGGATTTCTGTGGATCCTCGGGCAAACTCAAGTTCAGGCTGGCCTGGCACCTTTTCCTCCAAAGCAATCGAAGAAAGCATGGTACTTGCTTAGCCAGTCCATTCCAAGAACAATATCAAAAGATGGCATAGGAAGGACTAAGAGTTGGGCATTCATCTCTCTGCCGCGTATCACTATAGGGCCCGATCTACAAACTCGACTAACTAGTACAACTCCTCCTCCGGTAAGAATTCTAACACAACTAGATAATGGTGTAGAAGCAATGTTGTGTTTGGCAATAAAATTAGATGATATGAATGAGTGGGTGGCTCCCGTATCAAATAATGTCACAGCAGGAAAAGTAAAAGCAAGGGTAATACCTGCTATGACATCCACCTCATGATCCATGTCATCTACCTCCAATGCAAAAGCTCGCCCGTTCCTCTGTGGCTGTCCATGTCCAGTCCTCATATACTGCTCCTCCTGAGTAGGTAGCGGTGGTCCTCTCTGAAATCCTCCTGCTGCTGGGGGTCGAGGTGCTCCCGGTCCGGTCATCTGCTGGGCTGGCTTCGGTGCTGGAAGCGCTAATCTCTGAACTGACGGTGGAAGTGTCTGCTGCATGTGGCAGTCTTTCACCATGTGCTGTCCAGAGCCACATCTTCTACACTGACCCAAGCGGGTCAGACAATCTCTCGCAACATGTCCGATCCTCCCACAATAATTACATTGGGGTTTCTCCAGAATCTGGTACGGTGCTGCTCGGTGTTGCTGATGCTGTTGTGCAAAGGGACGTCTGATAGGTCCCCCCTGTTGTGTCCTGGCTGGTCCCTGCTGTATCCTTGCTGATCCTTGTTGTGTCCTCAGCTGACCTCCTTTTTCTCTGCTAATGGTTTCCTGAAATCTGGCCTCTATCAGTAGTTCAGCATAAGAGACTCGGGACTGCGAGCTTGTATAATGTTGAAGCTCCTGGGTCAGTCCTCGATGAAATCTCTTAGCCTTAGCCAAGTTATTTGGTATCAAAGCAGCGTCATATTTGCTGAGTCGACTAAACTCGGCATCATACTCGTCCACGGTTTGGTTCTCTTGCTCCAAGTGAAGAAACTGATCATACAAGGTGTCCCTGACAGTGTCCGGGAAGTACTTTCCCTCAAAGCACTCCAAGAACTGCTCCCAAGTCTGGTAAGTACCCAACTGGCGCTCCATGGATTCCCACCAGTGATGAGCATTACCATCTAGAAGCATCCGTACACCCGTCATTCATAGGTCCGTGGGTAACTGCGATGCCTCCAGTAGCTTCTGTGTGTGAGTGATCCAGCTAGTAGTCTCCTCCGGGCTCTCAGTGCCCTTGTACTGCCTTGCACCCATCTGAACAAAATTCTTTACTGATCCAACCCTAGCTCGAGGTACTGGAGCTAGTGCTTGGGCTGGCACAGTAGCATGTGCAGCCATCCTCTCTAGTGCTGCCAAAAATTCTTGCCTCTGCTCGGCTGCCTGCTGCCTCTGTTCCTGTATCATCATCTGAAAGAATTGGAACATCTGCGCTTGGCCATCTTGCGGTACTGGGATAGGTGGAAGGTTCCTAATAGGTGAAGCGAGAAGAAGATATAATAAAAAATTATTCTTGCTGGGGCGGTGAAGGCCCCCGTTACTCAAAGCAAGATTCGTCCTCTATCGACGATCTGCTCCCAGGAGCCATCAAGTTCACAGGAGAACTTCTGGAACATTTGTAGTCACCTCTTTGTGTTACTCGAACGGACTCCTTTGGACTCCTCTTTCTCAACTTTTTGGTATTTTCTAAAGAGGAGGATAGAGGGATCTTTATATACGGAAGGATGGAAGCCCATCCTCCTCTTCTTTCCGATGTGGGACTAAAAAGCCAATATACAAAATTGATATCCCACAATTGCAGCCCAATGCATAGCTCGCTCAGCGCCTGTTCAGCACCCTCTCAACGCCCTTCGAGCGTCAACAAAGTGCCACTTTGCGCACTTAAGCCCCTTTGGGGCTTAGCTCCTATGGAAATAATTCCAAAAGCATGAAAAAAAGTATAAATGCTTTCATGAGGAGTTAATCCTTTTTTCTCCTAGGAAAATATTCCCACATAGCACCTATGTGCCCCACCACCCATGTGCATATCTCAACTCATACAAAGTATTATATTGAGATACCCACTTGATGGTGTATCCAATGTGGGACTATCTTTACTAGTCCATAGGCAAAAACACCAACAATCTCCCACATATCTCAATATATATGGGTTGAGCGTTCTCCATTGTGACTGTCTATCATGCATTAGGATAGATATCGCTTTGACTTAAATCTTTCCACATGGGTCGAACAACATTATGATAAAAGAATGGACTAAGTCTTGAATTTTGCCCCTAAAGAGACGGCCTATATATCTTTCCATACACTCTAGGTGAGTTCTTTTAAAGAGTCATTGCTGTAGAAGCATGAAAAATATGCTGGGAAGAGCTACGCAGCCTCTTGATACAGAGCAGCGTAAGCAGAGGCCTTCAGAGCCATCAAGCGTACAACAGAGTTTTCTCCGCTAAAATACAACGTGAAGAATAAAGCTCAAAAGACCATCCGCATAAGTGCAGTACGTCCAGGCCGCTCCAGCGTGAACAGAGTTCTTCATCGCCTCCATGGCGTAAAACTCATCCGCTCTCAAAGCAGCGTTATAGCGTACGAGGAACGCTTCATCTTCCCCGAAATGAACCTGTCAAATTACGCAGTGAATCTGACCTCTGACTCCTGACAAAAAGTGCTGCACGACCACCCAGACGACGGCTGGAAACAATGGCAGGCCCCTCGGGACGCGTACCACAGAATGATGGCGGATCTTTGCATTTAATGCAGAGGATCTAGTTAAAAGATCACCGAACCGTCGCTTACTGGAGTCCCCTCCGCATAAACCGCTCTTCTGCGTACAAGGGAATATGCTGCCCTGTTTTACACAGGCAAACATGAGCGGTTTTACGATCCGCAGCGGACAAACCGCCTGCCATGTCAAAAGCCGTACTTCGTACGGGATTCGAGGCACGTCTCCACGTCTAATTGCACAGAGCGGTGACAGTTTCTCTCAAGGCACGTCTCTGCGACAGGTGCGCAGAAGGGGTACAGACCTTCAAAACATGCCTCTGCATTTAATACATAAGATGATGGCAAATCTCTGCAAGAGATTTGATTATATCTTCAAAAGCCGTAATTCTGGCTAAAGGCGTCCACATCAGCACGGTACGCAGCGGCTTCTATGCCCATTCAGGATCTGTGCCCATCCGGCTTCAACGCCCTCTCAGTCTCTACAACTACCCGGCTTCCATGCCAACTCGGCTTCTATGCCTGTTCGGCTTCTATGCCTGCTCGGCTTCTATGCCATGGTGACGGACATTTGGCTTCTACGCCAACCCCGTTTACCCAATGGATACCTACCTACGTGGCTTTTACGCCATGATCTTAGTAGCAATTGTACGCATTGTGTCCCCTTAGTTGGACCCGCGTCACCCGCTCATTCAAAAGATCATCTATACGTAGGCATTGGTTACTTTAACCGTTGTGTAATAGGGTGTTGTACTTTCTACTCCTCGGTTGCTACACCAACGGAGTGGTCACTGTCACCAAAGACTCTATAAATAGAGGCCCCTATCAATGGGGAACAAAAAAGGGGGGAGAAGATCGAACAGGGAGGAGTAGGGAGAGAGAGAGAGAGAGAGAGAGAGAGAGCCTGGAGCTCAGGCAAAGAGCGGGGATCGACGACTTCGGCATCGTGCATCCACCCTCTCCTTCGCAGCCTTCGGAGCCGCTACCCGTCTTCCACGGCACTTCTTCAACATCGTGTAGTCCAAGGGCTACAGTGATCGACCGCAGATCAGACACCTATAGCCATTTATACCCAGATTAAATAAATTGTACTCCCATATCCTCGTATAGGATTACATTATACAAGTTTGTTTGTAAACCAAAGGGCGCGGGTTTCGCATAAACCCCGTCATTGAAATACATTTTCATCTCTTTCGTTTAATACCACAAACAAGATGGCGACTCTGCTGGGGACATCTTTCTCTTCTGACGAGGAAGCAATTGCTCAACGCGATGCGGTATCTATAGGAACCGTGAAGGAGACACTGGTCGTTCAGTTCGATCAGTCCGCCTACGAAGACATGCTTCAAACCGGGGGTAGCTCTCACTCTCTCTCCGTCCAAGACAACAGGATGCTGTGCAAAGTGTGGGTGCCCAAGACATCCTCTACCATTCCTGTGTACTCTTCGATCTCTCCGACCAATGAGGTGGTAGCATCGCTCCCTCCGTGCCCCGCACGTAAAAATTAGTCTCCCGCTACGCGCGGTACAGACAAAACTTCGGACAAAGCCTCAGCGCTAACCCAGAAGTATCCACTGCACTCTACGCATAGGAATCAGTCTCCCGCTACGCGCGGTACAGACAAAACTTTTGGCAAAGCCTTAGCGCTAACCCAGAAGTATCCACTGCGCTCTACGCTTAGGAATCAGTCTCCCGCTACGCGCGGAACAGACAAAACTTCTAGCAAAGCCTCAGCGCTAACCCAGAAGTATCTGTGCCCATCCGGCACGGTATACAGCGGTATTGAGTCCACAAAAACGCTGGGAAGAGTATACCGTCAGAAGAGAAAGCATGAAAAATACGATGGTGCACAAACATGATGGCGCCGTCTAGTGGTGTTGAGTCCACAAAAACTGCTACGTCCATATTACCTCTAGCAGGGCTTGTCTCAAACCTATTGCTTGCACTTAGGTGCACAAAAAGTGATGGATCCACAAAATCAGCCATGTTCATATTACCTCTGAGCTGTAATCCCCAGCTGAGTTTGTTATGTTCATATTACCTCTGAACAAACCATCCTGGTCCGACCATCGATTATCATGTTCATATTACCTCTGATATCGATTGTCATCTCAACTTAACACCCGTACTTAACTCTAAGTACGCCAGTGGTGTTGAGTCCACAAAAACTGCTACGTCCATATTACCTCTAGCAGGGCTTGTCTCAAACCTATTGCTTGCACTTAGGTGCGCAAAAAGTGATGGGTCCACAAAATCAGCCATGTTCATATTACCTCTGAGCTGTAATCCCCAGCTGAGTTTGTTATGTTCATATTACCTCTGAACAAACCATCCTGGTCCGACCATCGATTATCATGTTCATATTACCTCTGATATCGATTGTCATCTCAACTTAACACCCGTACTTAACTCTAAGTACGCCAGTGGTGTTGAGTCCACAAAAACTGCTACGTCCATATTACCTCTAGCAGGGCTTGTCTCAAACCTATTGCTTGCACTTAGGTGCGCAAAAAGTGATGGGTCCACAAAATCAGCCATGTTCATATTACCTCTGAGCTGTAATCCCCAGCTGAGTTTGTTATGTTCATATTACCTCTGAACAAACCATCCTGGTCCGACCATCGATTATCATGTTCATATTACCTCTGATATCGGTTGTCATCTCAACTTAACACCCGTACTTAACTCTAAGTACGCCAGTGGTGTTGAGTCCACAAAAACTGCTACGTCCATATTACCTCTAGCAGGGCTTGTCTCAAACCTATTGATTGCACTTAGGTGCGCAAAAAGTGATGGATCCACAAAATCAGCCATGTTCATATTACCTCTGAGCTGTAATCCCCAGCTGAGTTTGTTATGTTCATATTACCTCTGAACAAACCATCCTGGTCCGACCATCGATTATCATGTTTATATTACCTCTGATATCGATTGTCATCTCAACTTAGCACCCGTACTTAACTCTAAGTACGCCAGTGGTGTTGAGTCCACAAAAACTGCTACGTCCATATTACCTCTGATAGGGTTTATTTCGAAAACTTATTATTTACACTTAATATACGCAACAAATGATAGGTCCATTAAAAATCCCCCAGTGGGATGTCCTCAACAAATACGGTATCGTACTACGTCAGCCTATCATTCAGAGAAGGCAGACAGTCAGCGAATTCGAAAAGTTTTTCGCACGAAGAAGTCAGCGGTTCCTACGCTAAGGAGCTTTCTACGCTCGACAGCAACAGATCTACGATTTTACGCTCGCAAGCTATAAGTCTATGGTTTTACGCCCGGATGCCTTTGTGCTCGGTAGCTTTTATGCTCGAGAGGCTACAAACCTACGACTTTACGCTCAGCAGATACCAAATCGATGATCTCACGCTCGGTGGTGCTTAGTTCACGCTCAGAAGCAACAGACCCGCAACTTCACGCTCGGAGAAATTTTCTTTTCAGAAGCTACAAATCTACAGTTCTACGCTAAGGAGCTTTCTACGCTCGACAACTACGAATCTACGACTTTACGTTCGATCGCTATCAGTCTATGGTTTTATGCCCGGATGCCTTTGTGCTCAGTAGCTTTTACGCTCGAGAGGCTACAAACCTACGACTTCACGCTCAGGAACTACAAGTCTATAATTTCACGCTCGATGGTGTTTAGTTTATGCTCAGAAGCTGCAGACTAATGATTTCACGCTCCACGACTTCCCGCACATCTAAAGGATACGTCGGCCAGATCACGCGTACATCTGAACGGTCCTCAAAAGCGGTTCATGCTTCATTCAAAGCGTTTCAAATTCCGAGGAATTTAAAAGCTTTGAAGGGGGTCTTGTAGAAGCATGAAAAATACGCTGGGAAGAGCTACGCAGCCTCTTGATACAGAGCAGCATAAGCAGAGGCCTTCAGAGCCATCAGGCGTACAACAGAGTTTTCTCCGCTAAAATACAGCGTGAAGAATAAAGCTCAAAGGACCATCCGCATAAGTGCAGTACGTCCAGACCGCTCCAGCGTAAACAGAGTTCTTCATCGCCTCCATGGCGTAAAACTCATCCGCTCTCAAAGCAGCGTTATAGCGTACGAGGAACGCTTCATCTTCCCCGAAATAAACCTGTCAAGTCATGCAGTGAATCTGACCTCTGACTCCTGACAAAAAGTGCTGCACGACCACCCAGACGACGGCTGAAAACAATGGCAGGCCCCTCGGGATGCGTACCATAGAATGATGGCGGATCTCTGTATTTAATGCAGAGGATCTAGTTAAAAGATCACCGAACCGTCGCTTACTGGAGTCCCCTCCGCATAAACCGCTCTTCTGCGTACAAGGGAATACGCTGCCCTATTTTACACAGGCAAACATGAGCGATTTTACGATCCGCAGCGGACAAACCGCCTGCCATGTCAAAAGACGCACTTCGTACGGGATTCGAGGCACGTCTCCACGTCTAATTGCACAGAGCGGTGACAGTTTCTCTCAAGGCACGTCTCTGCGACAGGTGCACAGAAGGGGTGCAGACCTTCAAAACACGCCTCCGCATTTAATACATAAGATGATGGCAAATCTCTGCAAGAGATTTGATTATATCTTCAAAAGCCGTAATTCCGGCTAAAGGCGTCCACATCAGCACGGTACGCAGCGGCTTCTACGCCCATTCAGGATCTGTGCCTATCCGGCTTCAATGCCCTCTCAGTCTCTACGACTACCCGGCTTCCATGCCAACTCGGCTTCTATGCCTGTTCGGCTTTTATGCCTGCTCAGCTTCTATGCCATGGTGACGGACATTTGGCTTCTACGCCAACCCCGTTTACACAATGGATACCTACCTACGTGGCTTTTACGCCGTGATCTTAGTAGCAATTGTACGCGTTGTGTCCCCTTAGTTGGACCCGCATCACCCGCTCATTCAAAAGATCATCTATACGTAGGCATTGGTTACTTTAACCGTTGTGTAATAGGGTGCTGTACTTTCCACTCCTCGGTTGCTACACCAACGGAGTGGTCACTGTCACCAAAAACTCTATAAATAGAGGCCCCTATCAATGGGGAACGAAAAAGGGGGGAGAAGATCGAACAGGAAGGAGTAGGGAGAGAGAGAGAGAGAGAGAGAGAGAGAGAGAGAGAGCCCGGAGCTCAGGCAAAGAGCGGGGATCGACGACTTCGGCATCGTGCATCCACCCTCTCCTTCGCAGCCTTCGGAGCCGCTTCCCGTCTTCCACGGCACTTCTTCAACATCGTATAGTCCAAGGACTACAGTGATCGACCGCAGATCAGACACCTATAGCAATTTATACCCAGATTAAATAAATTATACTCCCACATCCTCGTATAGGATTACATTGTACAAGTTTGTTTGTAAACCAAAGGGCGCGGGTCTCGTACAAACCCTGTCATTGAAATACACTTTCATTCTTTTGTTTAATACCACAAACAATTGCCATGAAGCCTCGAGCTTCCTTGCGGTGCTACTCCGCTATGACATAGCCCAGAGCCGAGGCTAAACCTCATCGTGGTGTCATGCCACTGTAGCATGAGATCCCAGCCTCTTTATAGTGCCAAACTAACCAACATGAAGGCTTGTGTTTCTTTGCGGTGTTATGCCGCTATGACATGGCTCACGTAGCCGAAGATTTATATATTTTACCTCTGTGGTGTCACACTACTGTAACATGAGAACACCGATCTCTTTGAAGTACTTTCTACACTCTTCATTCTATAACATTAGGCTACATGTCTATGTGCGGTGCTAAGCAACTGTGACATGGCTCGCAAAGCCGAGGCATTACCCTTACCGAGGAACCTCTTGGTGGTGTCACCCACTGTAGCATCGAGGCCTTATGTTCCTTTGTAGTGTTGCGCTACCGTGATTCCCTTTAAGCACACCAGATATTCAAAATGCCTGAGAACTCATTAAGGCATCTAAGCCATCCTCCCACAGGAATTGTTCTACACAAAAGAATAATTAGTAGACAACAGTGGTTCTGGGTATGTAACCCCTCAATGTCTCAAAGGACTACACATTGTTCCTGATATTTTCCCAGTCAATGGTCCTTCCTTGAACCAATAGCTAGATGCCTAATAGACTTCTCTTTGAACTAATAAAATAAAACTAAATGGTAGGATTGTAAAGACACAATATCATACGTCCTCCAAGCCCATATATGTTGTGTCCTTGACTATATATTGTGTTGCGCCACTGTGACATGACCCAAAGATGAGGTTCACTTCCTCGTACAGTGTCACGCCACTGTAACATGTAGTACTACCCTTTTTTATAGTTCTTGGGATCAGCTGGCATTGGAGGCCGTGCATGAACGGATCTGCCAGACTCTTCTGGCTCTGATCATCAAATAATGTAATGATCTATGCTAGTTGTGGTCATTCAGTGTCCTGTACTGGCCCTTGAGGCCTATCATGAACGGATCAACCAGATTTACCTGACTCTGATCATTAAAGCACTGTAATGATCCATGCTATCTGCACTCATTCAGTGTCCTGTGTTCTATCCATATAGTTTCCTTCGAACCGTTGAAGAGATAAACAAATGCCACTGCTGCAGCTTCTTAGTTTTCACAGTATATCGGTATCACCCGAATCTGTGTACTAACCATAGGAAGATCATCTGAGAGCTTCCCGAGCTATTCTGCTTTATATGCTGCAGGTTTATAGGGCAAAGAACTCTAAGAGTAAAGACTGCTACTTCAACTTCTACGATATAGCAACACCACCCCTGGAGAAGTCACGTCCTCCTGTGGATCTTTTACTCTTCTTTCCTGAGCACCAACTGGCATCACTGAAGCCTTCCTTCATATCTGGATAACTGCTGTAGCACATGATATACTACTGAGTTCTCCGAAGAATTCTGATGACTCTCTTCATAGCTTTCAGTATTCAACACATATACTGATTGTGGACTGACTCAGCATCCCTACAGCAAAAGCTATGTCAGGTATGGTGGTACACACAGCTTGAATAATTCACCTGATGATGCTCGAGTACACCAACTATCGGACAATTTTTCTTGGATTTTGCTTCATATTCATGTCACACCAGAGGAGTATCATCCCGGATACCAAAAGCGTGTGATCAATATTTTTTGCGAAGAGCTTGTGACTAAGCAAGCCCACCTGGCATCCAGATTATCTTATATCCTCAGGATGACATCTGTCATGCCCCAGTTCTAAATATAATGAACTGAGCCACGTGACAATGGCCAGCAGCACACTTTGACGGGCATCCCAATCTAATGGACCCGACGGAGTGCACTTAAGCTGTAAAGTACAATGATAAAACCCAATCATATAACACATAAACAGTGAAACTAAATCTCATCCACATGCAACAGATATAAGAGCACATAGAGGTAATCATAACTACTAATGTACAGAAGGGAAATAATATGAGAAATGTATCATAGTACAAATACTAGAAGAGTCACACGGGAACAAACCCGCTAGTACAAATACTGAAATGAAGGAAAGTAGGAAGATAACTAGGAACGGTATCAGAAAGCTAGATAGTAATACTGTCCCAGGGTGAAGTCACTACCAGAGAGTCAGACGAAGTTCTCGGGAATAATCTCGTCCTCTGCAACTGGTCCAGCTGTCGGATATGCTTCTGGTCCGTACTACTCTAGGTAATCCTTCTCGCCTCTGCCTGGATGGGAACCAGGTCCTCAGAGGGACGTAATAAGGTACAAAAAATACAACATGCCAAGTATAACAGAAAGTACAAGTGCAACGACGGTGTAATTTAGCATAACCACCTAAGTGAGACACAGTTTGAAGACAATGTTCGACGCATGGGCTGTCCAAAATAAAACCGTAGCTCCGGACACAAAATTACACGAGACGTACCGTAGCTCCGGACAAAGAGTCACATGGGTGATACAACTACTCTAGATACAGGAACATTACAAAAATAGTATATATACATATATAAGTGCGTACAGAGGAGCCCAAACGTCTAGTGACTGTCTTTCCCTTCCCAAGCGGTCAACGAGTGTGCGCTGAACCTGAACCTCTATCTATCAGTCTCGTCATACTGAAGTAACTATCAACAAACACGACCCTAAGATCGTCCCAGATTCCGATCATTCTGTCAGTATCAGGATACAGGAAATCTGGCACGATGACAGTGTCTGAGTGTGTCCTAAGGTTATGATATAAGCAAGTGTATACATCATGGTATGGCGAACATCTATCAATCGTTATCAAACGTTACCGACGAACTTATGCACCTAGTTATGACCCGGACGCGGAGTAACAATTCCAATCCACAACGCGCACAATGCATACAATAATTAAAAGAATATCTGGTAACTGAAATACAGGGTGGCAAGGTACACTTGCCTGGATCCGACTGCTGAAGATGGGGCTTCGGTACAACGTCCAAGTCTGCAAGTCCCACAGTACCTAGAGACGAGATAGAATCTCTATCATTAAACTATCACGAGACTAAAATAAGAGGTGACACACGTCTAACATATGTTTCAATCTTAGTTACAACTCACCTAGACATTAAGCTAGAGGGTTGACCAAAGTTGACTAAAGGTATGTTACACCTAATACGATCAATCACAGTATACTATCATCAGACAAATCCTCAATCTTATATTTCACTACGGTGTTTATCAGTATCTCAAGCCATGATCAATCCTCAGGTTTCACCCCGATATTCATAGATGTTAACATGCACATTTAATTACCATCCTCGAATAAATAATCATTTATATATTTAAACCCTCGATTATAAATACCGTCAATAAATTATTTGAACATTATTTCGCATATACACAGCTACTCCTCAAATAACTTTATTATTAAATATCTGCTTTCAATATTAACCAATTGTTTGATATCACTTTACCATTTCATAATAATTAACCTGCTCCTCGATAAATTCATTATTATGCATGAAACAATTATACACCAAACCCTAATGTGCACATCTAGCATTCAAAAAACCCTAAACATCAACATAGCATTTAACCATCAATTACATATATATATATATATATATATATATATATATATATATATATATATATATATATATATATATATATATATATATATATTAAAATAATAATAAACCCTAAAACTCATGCTTTTAAGACCCTAAAATCTTAATACATATATGTAACCCTAACTAAATCTATATCATTCACAACCATTAACTGCATATTATATCATGTAATAAACCCCAAGATCACACATGACATTTAAAACTCTAAACTCAATATTTAACCATGAACTCTAACTAAGTTATATGCATCCCTAAACAAAATACAAACTACAAAAGGGGAGGTGGTGTTCACCTTGGCGGCGGTGTGGTGGTGCGAGGGTGGACTTGAGGAGTGGAGGCTGGTCGAGGGGGTGCAGCGGTGTGCAGTCGACGGTGGACGGTGGAGCTGGTTGGCCAGAGAAGCAGTTGGCTGAGGGTGTGGCTCGGCCGTGTAGATGTAGGAAATCGGGTTGGTGATGGTGATGTCGGAGGGGAGAGCAGTGGTTCGTCGGAGTAGGAAAGCGGGTTGGTGATGGCGGTTCGTGGAGTCAGGATTGGAGGAGGTCGGTGGCACAGATGAGGTATTGTCGGGTGGAGGAGGCTCGGCAAGCGGTAGCACAGTCGAGGGAAGGTGGTCGTAGAGGTACGTAGCGGCGTGATGAGGTGCTATCGTGGAGGTGCGAGATGGGGATGGCCACGGTGGTGCTCGGTTGGAGGTTGGCCGGTTCGGGTGGTTCGGTTTGGAGTAGTTGAGGAGGAGGAGGAAGAAGAAGAGATGAAGAAGAGAATGGGAAGAAGAGAGGTTGGTATTCGGCTATGGCTTTAGGGAGAAGGAGGAGGGAAAGAGAATGGTGGTTTTCAATATTTGGGGATTAGGGCCGACATGGGGAAGAGTGAAGTGATGGAGAAGTTTTATAGGAGGGTGTGATGGGAAGTGTGTGGTGAGGATGAGTTCTAATTTGAATGGATGGCTTAGATTTATCATGAAGGAAATTTTGTTCACACAAAGGGGAGAGAGGGGTGAGGTTGGACCGGTCAAGGGGGAGAGGGAGCCTTCTTCATTGGCTTGGACCAATGAGGGGATGACACCTAATACAACATTTGCAAATAAGGCCCTTAATTTTGGGTATTTGTACAAGCATATAAAATGATAGAAAAATGGTATGAGAAGTGGTGTTTGGTATTTTGTAGGGTGAGGGGGTGTTGTGTGTTTTGCATGGGCTTAATTAACGGGGTATTGGGTTAAATTGGGGTTAAGTTGGAATTAGTCAAAGTTGCTATCCCCAATTTAATTAAAATAAAATATCATGTGCTCTTAAATTAAATGGGGGCACATGGGATCCCAATTTGGAGTGACACAAAGGTCATAAAAGATGTAGGCTTGATGTCAGCCTTGGACCCTTTAATTGGTCCGACTAAACGGGTTGAGTGGGTATCTCAAAATTGATGGCAACGACAAAGGTACGCGATACCGGATTAAATAATAGATTTTGGATATGGAAAGTTGTGCAATTAAATTAGAGCACAAGGGTTTGTGTTTTTGAGTGACGAAAAAGTCCAGCGCCTAAGTTGGCGTATCAAGTTAAGAGTGCAATAATTAGTTGGAAATTATGGGCTAACGTTGGGCTCCAAATATTACAACAACGGTAGGGTGCACCAAGGGTTTAATTAAAGAATCAGACATATGAAACCTTAATTCTAAACCTCAATTACCTGATGCTAAACCAAAAATTTCTAACCCAAAACTAGTCTATCTATAAAAATAAATGAGGGGGTTTACAACATCCGCAATCCCATGTCCTGAGTTTGGACAAAAATGACATCTTTGTTAGTGATACTTCTGTGTATACAACTGGGACTAGCAAGTCTTCCACATAGATACAAACGACGACTCCTCCATTATCAGTGAACTTCGTGTACACACACTTGTCCGTCTCGTTGATCCTGCGACAACTTTGACTGGATGGCTTATCAAACTTCGGCTACCACATCCTGGGAATTGCTTTAGGCCGTATCGAGATATCACCAACACAAAGACTGTCTTCAAACCTGAATGAGAATAGTTCTGACTGTTGTCCGTGAATCTCTCATCTGTCTTCATCCAAGACTTAAGTTTTTCCATCATTTGATAAATAATCAGCTTGTGAATAGCAGCTACGACAATCATCATCCTGATTTATGATACCCTCATCGAGGTACCAAAGAACTCAATCCCCTATTGTCTGAGAAAACCCTAGGCATATAGCTTTGTCTTGAACTCAACTGTTATGTCTGCTTTCATCTCCATCGACTTGAAGATCTAATAAGCATCTGATTGGTTTAGCTTCTTTAGGTAGATTTACCAACACCCAAGTGTGGTTAGAGGTTATTGAGTCATACCCATTATGTATAGCCTTCCTCCAGAAGACAGCATCTCTGTTCCTCATCATTGGTAAGCGGATTTGCTTCCACATGATAGGTGACAAAATCTTCTTCGAAGTCCTTCACTCTCCTCACTCGCTTAGACACCGGCACTACGAGTTCTGGTTTGATCGTTGTCGTTGGATGACTGTAAACACCCTGATTTTTAAAATTATTTTAAAATTTTCATTAATTTTTATTGTAGAAATTTTTATTATTTTTAGTAAATTATAATAAATATTCTTCATGGATTTATATTTTTGT
This sequence comes from Iris macrosiphon, assembly GCA_036927795.1. Classification (NCBI taxonomy): domain Eukaryota; kingdom Viridiplantae; phylum Streptophyta; class Magnoliopsida; order Asparagales; family Iridaceae; genus Iris; species Iris macrosiphon. Next base: position 153,568,336 of record JAYESA010000008.1, read on the forward strand.
ATACTAAATTAATTATTAAAATAGTGCAAAAATTATATTTTTGGGTGAATAATTAATAATAGGATATTGTGTAATTTTTCTGGAATTTATTGGGCTCCAAAACTATTTTTAAATGGCCATATTGCATTATTTTTAATTAAACCGAACCAATTCAAACCAACTCCAACTAACCCAAACCAACCCAAACCGAACCAAACTAGACCCAACCAACCCTACAGGACCCGGATCCTACCCAAACCCGCACCCGTACCCGACCCGAGACCCTAAACCCATTTCCCCCTCGATAGTAACTCCCCAACCTCAACTGACCCCGACTCCTCCCTTCCCCGCCCCAAAATCGACGCCGACTCTCTCCCTTCAGCTCCCCGTAACACCAACTCGACACCCTATAAAACCTACATACTAGCTGAACCTCACCACCATCATCCCCTCTTCCACCACGACCAACCTCAGCCTCCGACGACCGTCGGACCGTCGCCTACGATCGCCGCAAGACGAGCCGCCCAATTCCGAGCAAACAGCAGCAGTAAGGTACCAAACTTCCCACCATCGTATCTCCCTGCATAGTAATCCAAATATCGATCTGTCGAATCCTATATGAAGAACACATAACCCTCTTGAACCCTGTATAATTAGTTCGGTGTATTGTGTCCTATGTCGGTCGTAATTCTTGCCGCAAAACAGGAAAAAAAGACCCAATTTGTAGTTCAGAAAATTATCCAAAACACCCATATTTATGACCGTTTTTCTTCCAACCTAGTTAATATTTTTAAATTCTACTAGAATAATAATTTAGACAACATAAGCAAGATTTAATCCCATTAATTAGTTTATTTTAATTTGTTGTATGCTGTGATTTATTTGTGGTTGAAGTTGAACAAAATTTGGTTTTCTAGAACCAAATTTATTTGAAATGGGGTACGTCCCACTAAACGAGGTAACTTCGTAGAAAATCGTATGTATACGTAGGACTAGGAAACGTAACACGCCAGCCGTATGTATACGAACTCCAATATATGAAAACCATATACACACGTACGCTGTACATGAATATCCAATCCACAGTGGTAATATATGTCACAACAAGTCACACGCAGTTCTATATCTCATCCACGGCACAAATAATAGAATAATGGAAATCAATAACTGAATATCAAAGAAGCAGTCTCAAATAGTAATCTCAAAGTGTGATAGTCGGGTGAAAACAAATCCACTACAAATCGACTATAATAAACTACTAAAGAGAGAAGAGAATAAACTCTAATATAAGAATAAATGTTCCGAAAAGAATAGCAACTAGAATCTCTAAACAGCTGCAATGAATCACATATAATCAGAAGGTAAGATCTCCTCAGACTGATAGGTAGTGTCAGGTCCAGGTCCATACTCCTGCGGGTACTCATGCTCACCTATATCTGGAAGGGACCAGGTCCTCAGAGGAACGTAACAAGATGCAAAAAGCATATGCCAATAAAGTACTGAAAATAAACATCCATTGGGTCGCCTAACCGTCTAAGTGAATGCAGTTAAGAACACCTTTCCCCACAAGTGAGCTATCTGGCTGAAAACTGGGATTTGGCATGGTTCTCTTTTGAAGATCCAGGGGCCCAAAGGTACGTCGTCTTTTGAACGGCGGAGGCCCGCCAATGTATATATATGGGTCATCACCACCCGTATCTCCAGCGGAGAATCCGGGCGTCACAGAAAAAGTGCAAAGGAGCTCAAATGCGGTACTTGTTGTTCTCCCCACCCAATGCTTTAAGCATGTCATGTCCATGACACGATAAACCTCTAATAACCGCCAGGTCTACTAGCATGCAAAGTTTCTATTGGCAGTTATCCCTATCCGTCGCACGACCTATACGTACCAGTGGCCAGTCGAGTATGCAAGTCCGTGTCCTACATGTGACTCACACTCGTGTAAGAATAGTGTCATGGCCAATGAAACATAAATGCCTCATGAAGATGGGGTAGTCTCATAAAGTAGGTCTAATGCATATACATAAATAAAATATAGTACGACGACACCGTCGTTGCACCCAAGTTTCCTTGGACGCGCAGTTTATATAGCAGTTAAAATAAATGAACTAAATAAACAGAAAATAAATATTCATGCCTCATATGGAATGTAAAAATAGTACAATGGCAAGGTATACTTGCCTGGCAAGAAATCTGTAAAGTGTACGCGCCCAAATGTCAAGGACACTGAACCTGGAACTAAGGACTCCGAACAAACGTCTCCGGATGCTGAAATAAACATCACCAACATTTCTGGAATGAGCAAGATAGCTAAAATGCACATCCCTTTCAACCAATTTGGACACAGGGGCAAAACGATAATTTCGGGCAAAATTGGGGTCCACGTGTAGCCCACTTTGCACCAAAAAGCGTACCGAGGGTAACAGTCTCTAAATGGGATAAACTATAGGTCAAACAAATCTAGATGTTAATACGAACCCAACGGTATGTCCAAATATGGATTCCGATGGGCCGAACAGAATTTTGTCCAAAAAGTCAACTGTAGGGCCGCCAATTGGCGATCTGGTCAACCATCTCAGAAATGCATGAAAATTGGGTCACAGGACCAGCGCGTTACCACGAGTCCAGTGGCACAAGTTTCGTCGCAATCTGACAAGCGTGCACAAAATATACGTGAGTTCCACAAAAGTTGCGACACGGTGTGTGTCCACGAATACGGTCTGATTTCGGCGCGCACACGCGTCCGAATCAGTCTCCACGAATTTTTACGTGTCCGGTTACGCTGCGTGCACCATTCGGTACACTTGGCACATGGCGGAGCGGTCCCGTTTGGCGGGGCGGGCTCCGTTTTCCCACTTTTGGAAATCTGAAAAAAGTGGGTGCACGCAGTTTTGTGACGAATATAATTATGTCCACAACAACTAATATCTTAGGGTTATTTAACAGAAAATAAACTAGGCCAGGTATTCTACATGTATCAAAAAGTATTACCGAATTCGGATCTCTATGGTGGGAGATACGAACTCGGCAATACGGGTGGTCATTCTGGAATTCTGCGATTCTAGAATTCTGTCTGCTCGTGCCAACTTGGGCGCTATTTTTTTACCTAGGAGTACACGTTTTTTGAGGTTGGCTATAAAACAAATATAGAAGAGGGTTAAGGGGGCACATACCGGTGAAGACGGAACAGCGTTTGGTTGAGCGGGTCGACGGGAAATCACTCCGGAGCGAAGGTGCTTCGAGTGGGATTCTGCAGGGCGCGAGGTCGGCGTCGTCGGGATGGTTGGATGGCTTGGTGGGGCTCTCTGGCTGCGGTGACGGCTCTAGATGGGAAGAGGAGGTCTGGAGATTTAGGTTAGAGTTTTTGAGATATAACTATATATATATATATTTATTATATATAATAGGATGAGAGAGGGATGGAGCGGGTTGGCCGCGGAAGGAAGGGTCGGGTCCCTGGGAGCCGCTGAAGCAAATAAGTGGCGGGTCTAGCAAGTATTAAAGGGGTCATTCAGCAAGTTTGCTGAATTGCAAGTTGCTGCAACGTTGGAAGTAAGCAAAATGCTAAAGGAATAAGAATAGTAGTTTAGAATTGTTAGTATTATTATTATATTCTTATTAAATTATTTTACTTTCTTTCTTTTCTTAACATATATATACATATATATATATTTGTGTATACATATATATTATATATATTCTCATAAGAAAATTTATAGATTAGGGGTATTATTATTATATTCTTATTAAATTCTTTTACTTTCTTTCTTTTCTTAACATATATATACATATATATATATTTGTGTATACATATATATTATATATATTCTCATAAGAAAATTTATAGATTAGGGTAATGCACAATATTAGGCTAGCAACTGCTTAAGGGGTCTCCTACATGGAATAAATTCTGAAAAATTCCTGATGGTCCCATAAGTCATCTAAGTGCCCGAACACCTAACATAAAAATTATTAAAAATCTAATTCTTCTATTTAGACCTAATTACTACAATTTAATTAATAATTAATATAAAAAAGGGTATATACGATTTTCTAGGAAGGGGGTTTTACAACCTAGTTAATATTTTTAAATTATACTAGAATAATAATTTAGACAACATAAGCAAGATTTAATCCCATTAATTAGTTTATTTTAATTTGTTGTATGCTGTGATTTATTTGTGGTTGAAGTTGAACAAAAATTTGGTTTTCTAGAACCAAATTTATTTGAAATGGGGTACGTCCCACTAAACGAGGTGACTTCGTTGTGTACAAATTATACCAAAATGTGCATATCGTCAACACGGACGTGTGAGATTTTACGGAAGTTAATTTGGATGTGCGTGCACACCGGAATCAACGCGTATCCGTCGAAAAATCCCGTATCGGCCCATTTTGACACTCATCATAATTTTGTGTATGCTTGTCGTTTCGCAACGAAACTTGCGCCATCGGATTTTTAGAGTTACGCTGGTCCTGTGACCCAAGTTTGGTTCGATTCTAAGAACGTTGACAAAACACCATTTCGGAGGCCCCACGGTTTCACTTGACGGATTATTTTCTTGACCGGCTCATCATAATCCACTTCTGGATGTTCTATTGGGTTCGTTTCATAGTTTTGGACTCATAGACACTAAGTTTGACAAATTTGGAGAACTTTGTCTGTGGCATATTTTTTGGTGCGAAATAGGCCACATGTGGACCCCACTTTGACCAGAAACTGTCAATTCTGCCATTGTATTCAAATTGGACTTATGGGTAGTCAATCCTAGCTATTTCAAGTATTCTAAGAGCGATGGTGATGTTTGTTTCAGCATTCGAAGGCGTACCTGGAGATCCTACTTATATCGAAGCAACTAACGGAGCTTAGAACACAGGCAAGTGTACCTTGCCAACTTGCAGTAGATCCTGTGACTTTATTGTTTGAGTTCTTTCTTTATATATATACTTCTGTATTGTACCTGTTCAACATAGGGCCGTGATACTTTGCTTAGCGTTCGAACAATATTCGGATGTCGACGTCGTACGCGGAGTCGTATAACGTCACTTAGAGAGTTGATACCACGAGCCTATATATTTTATGTCCTTGCTTTATCAAGTACGTCATACCATAGGATACTTGACACTATTCATGTGACATAATCTTTTCTGAGTTATTTATGGTAATTCTGTATAGGTTTACAGGATTCGTGACATAAGACTTGCATACATAGATATCATTATGACTCGTTGTACTAGCTAGAGGTCATGATCTTGCGTGTTATGGATATGAGACGTGAGGTTACATTGGGTAGGAAGAGACACACATGCTACATGATGATTATATATATACTTATGTTACTGGAGAGTGTCTTAGTCTCTGTACCAGAGCTTTAACACATGTACTGGCCCTTCGTGATATTACTATTACCGGCTCCATGACACAGAGCTTGTAGTGGTCTTAGCCCGAGTACTAGTGATGCTCTCAACTTGTATTTCACATAGCTGGTTACATAGCTTATCATGTGGATCTATTTCTATATACTGTATTTTATTTGGCTTGAGTTATTCTTGTACCTTGCTATATCTCCTGATGACCTGGATCCGAATTATGTCTCCAGGTACAACAGAGGAGGATTTTCCCGGGATATATGGGACATGAGCTGATGTTGGAGCAGTACTGGTACCAGAGGACGAGGTTGTGCCAGAGGATTTCTCCTGAGTATTTTGTTCCATACTCAGTTAGTTATGCTTACATTTATATCATATCTTAGACTCATGGACTTATGTATTGACTTATTTTATCAGGTTGTTCCCCGAGATACTATTTATTTGGACTTGTTGATAGACTATATTTCTTTTTATCTATTATCTTAATTAGTCTATCATATTTAGTTATGTTTCTTTCTGTGGATGAATTTAAAATTATTCCGTGATAGATGGTGTAGACTGCATTGATATTTACTACAGCTAAAGTGCACTCTAATGCGTCCATTAAATTGGGTTTGTCCATTGGAGTTGTGCTGCTGGCCATTGCCACGTGGCTAGTCCCTCGATATTTTGGGACTGGGGCGTGACATAGTTTTATGGTGGCCCATTCAGGTCTATGACTATATTGCTTTGATTTTAACTAAGGAACTGAGCAAGCCTGCAATTAGGATAGGATAAATTATAGGATCTCATCCACATATTGACACGTTCTTAACCTCTATATCGGATTCGAATTAATTTTTTGACTTGCATCATGCCTTGATTCCTCTGTGCGCCTCTCATAGTTTACTTTGTATGCAGAGTAATGGATCCACGAGCCAGTGACGAAACTCCTATAGGTACACCACAAGGTGTTGTTGTCACATACGATGATAGAGTAGCACCACTGGGTGGATATCCCTCCATTCAATAAAGCAATCAAGCAAATCAGCACGCCTCGAGGTTCCGGCGAGACGATATTCCACCACAGTCGTAGTTTACGCCACCGATGCCTGTTTTTCCACCAGGACAACCTATAGATGGACAACAGATGTTCTAAATATTCAACGCAATGATGCAAGCCCAAAAACATATTCATCAAGAGGCTCAGCATCACGAGACAGAGAACCTGAGAAATAGTATAGTGACCGCACTAGAGCAAGTGAACCCACCAGCTAGACGGCCATCGACGGGATCTATCACTGATTTCTGCCAACTGAAGTCCCATACATTTTCAGGCAAGGAGGAGCCCGCTGAAGTTTATGAGTGGCTCACAACCACTCAACACCAATTAGAAGCAGCTAAGCTTCCGAGGGAGTGTTGGATGACTGCCGTCAGGATGCAGTTGTCACCACCCCATTTCCAGAGCTGGGTATTTTTTTTATTTTTAATTTGGTTAATTATGTATTATTTATAATTAATTATTGATTGTATTATATTTTTATTGATTGTTTTAGGATTGTATTATAATTATGTATATATGTATTATTTATTGATTGTATTATATTTTTATTGATTGTATTATATGTCAGACCCTAGTGGACCCATATCCGACCCAGCCCATACCCCTGTGAGACTTATTTTGGGTTTTAGAATATTTATTATATTTTTAGTGGGTTAGTTGGAGAGATTTGGAGTTAGTTTGAGTGTTTTGGAACCCCGAAACCCAAAATAAAGTTAGGAGGGCATTTTGGTCATTTGGACTTATGTAACCCCATTTATTACCAGTGGCCGGCCCTATTTTTCCTGTTCCCAGACCGTGAGCAGCAGCTTCATCCCCTCTCTTCTTCATATTTCACTTCTTCTTCACTTCTTCTTCTTCTCCACTACTTCTTTCTTCTTTCTTTCTTCTCCCAACTTCAAGTAAGTACTCCTATTTCTCTTCTTTCTTCTTCTATTCTCCATGGTTGCTAACCCTAACCCTACATTTTTCCCTAACCTAGGTGGGTAGAGCTTAGATTTGGTGTTGGAGCTAGATTTGGGAGCTTGGAAGCTTGGTCTGGAGGATTTGGAGTATTTTGGAGATTTTGGCTTGGAATTTCAACTCCCAAGAGGTAAACCCTAATTTTCCCATTGTAATTACTTTTATATATTGTAATTAATAGTTTAGAACCTTCCTAGACCCTTAGGCTACCCGTGGGAGAAAGTTGGAACTAGTTGGGTAGTGTTTGGAGACTTTAACACCAGGTTTTGTGTCAATTTTGGGTGGAATCCAAATTTGGCCCAATTTTGGGTGATGTCCTAGGTTAGACGGACCTAGGTAGACATTTTAGGGTGTCTTGAGGGTGAGTGCGTGTCTCCGTTCGGACACGGGAAGCCGTGTCGCGGAGAAACGGGCATTTTGGGGTTTTCATCATCGCTGATTCTAAGCGCGTGCGCGTTTTCGCCACGGACCTAGAATCGATACAGTAGTACTTTTTCTAGGATCTAGACATCGTTTAGAGTGCGTGGGTAAATTTTGGGCCAATTCCGAGTTCGTTTGGTGTGCGTTTCAGGAGATTTTCCGAACCGCGCACCACGTGTTCGTCGAAATGACCGAACGGCCATTTCGACTTAGTTTCCTTGTTTCGGGCTTGTGCGCGCGTTAGGTTAGTATCGGGGAGTGTGTGCTAGAGTTTTCGAGTTATATTTTATATATTTTAGGGTGTTGGTGAGTGTCGGGGTCGTTGGACGTGAGTGGGGCGTGTTGTTGTGTGTTGTGGTTGAGTGGTGTTGTGTCTCTCTATATATATTTATAAGTGTCTATATATGTATATATATTTATATATATATATATGTATGTGTGTTTATGTATATATATTTATATATATATGTGTGTATTTATATATAGTAGTGTAGATATATATATGTATGTATGTTAGTGTGTGTATATATATATATATATAGTGGTAAATATATCTAGAGATATATATATATGTATGTGTATATATATATAGTGATATATATATATATGTATATAAGTGTGTGTGTGTCTGTGTTTGAGAGAGGGGGGGTGCCCAGACTGAGAACAGCAGCTGCAACAGCAGCTTTGCTGCTCCAGCAGCAAGGAGCAGCAGCAGCAGCTCCAGCACAGGCAGCAGCAGCAAGCATGGACAACAGCAGCAGCAGGTTGAGCAGTAGCAGCAACTTGGCATTCGCGGCGGGGAGCGGGGTAGCTTAATGCGAGGGAGAGAGAGAGAGGTATATCTATATATTGATATAGATAGATTGATATATAGTTAGAATCAATAGATAAGTATATAGATAGATCTATAGTTAGATAGATATATAGATTCATAGATAAATAGCTAGATGGATGGATAGATGTTAGATAGATGGATGCCTAGATATAATAGATAAATAGATACGTAGATAGATTAGAGAGATAGATACATAGATAAATAGATAGATTGATAGGTAAATAGGTAGTTTTCTAGATAGATTGACAAATAGGTAGATAGGTATCTAGGTAAATAGGTATCTATATATAGATACTAGATAGTTAGATAGATAGTTAGTTAGATAGGTACTAGACAGATACTAGATAAATAGATAGATAGATAATAGTTAGCTAGGGAGATATATATATAGATACTAGATGGATATATAGATATAGATAGGTAGTTAGATTATTAGATAGATAGGTAATAAGATAGATAGGTAGGTAATGGATAGATAGATAGTTATATATATATCTAAGGTATAGATATATATACCTATGGCTATATATCTATCAATAGATATCTAGAGAGAGAGAGATAGATAGATTTATAAATAGATATATGCATAGCTAGATAGATAGTTAGATATCTAGGTATAGATATATATATGTAAGGTATGTGTAAGGTATGTGTAAGGTAAGGTATATATGTTGGGTATATATATAGGTATATGCATATATGTATTAGATATCAATATTTTAGCCTAGATTATAGCTAAATATATATGTTTATGCATAGTAAGTTAGCAAGAGGGGTAGTCGGGTTGAGTTTAGAGCGGTATCTCAATACCTTGAGATACCGAGGTATCTCAATACCTTAAGATAACCAAGGTATTGGGTTTCGAGCGGGGTATTTGAGCATAGCCTAGGAATAGTATTGGAGTAATTTTTATATACTTATGTGTATATATTTACGCGTGATAGCATAGGTTTTAGCAGGTTTAGGCGGGGTGCGTAGCCTAGGTTGAGGTATCGGATACCGAGGGTATCCCGGTATCTCAAGGAGGCGAGTTTGAGAGTTTTCTAGCTTAATGAGCTCGGTTTGACCTAGAATTTCAGGAGCACCCTAGTTTGACCCAGACTTGACCGTAGTTGACTCAGTTGACCGCCAAAGTCAACTTTTCACCTAGTTTTGACCTAAAGTTGACTTTTTGGACCCAGAGTTGACTTTTTGACCCAGATTTCACCGGTTTGACCCGTTTGACCTAGAACGACCCTAGAAGCCTATTTTTAGTTATTTTATATCTGTTTAACTCATTAGAATCCTGTTTAACCTTACTTTTCGTATTAGGTCCTTGCGACACCGGTTCGGATCGCCAGTTGCTCAGGACGTCAGGCGAGTACATTCTCTGATAGTTTTCATTATCTGATGATTATTATAATTAAGCTTCTAGTATAGTATCATCTGATTATTCTGACACAATACGGGACACTGACTGATATTTCTGGATTCATTTACTTGCGATATGTACATTTCATGTTTCTGGCCTCTATTCTGGAATCACTACTGGCATCACCTACAGGCATCACTACAGGCATCACTCATGTTTCAGGCTGGACTCATCTTGATTTACGTGTCGGGTCTTGGATCCACTTGTATTAGTCGGGCGGGGAAATACTCGAGTAGACATATAAATATTCCCATCTGGAATCATCAGGAATCACTCCCTCTGGTCTAATCTGGAATGATAGCAGTCGCGCACCCAGTGCGCGATGAGCCGTACTTACCCCTAGCCGTTTACATGTCGAAACAAGTATTTCAAAGACACCGAGTTCATTCTTTATAGTCTGGACTCACTTGCATTCTTGTTGGTCTCACTTACATGTTTCTGGACTTGACTCACTACATGTTTTTTTTATGCTGGACTCACTACACGTTCATGTGCACGGACTTGATCTTAGCTTAGATTTCTTATATCTTGCAGTTATTACTATCTTGCTCTGATATCCATGTATTTTTACCTTTATGCACCAGTTATTTATATATTTCTTGTTTCATACTTGCTTCATTTTTCTTGCTACTTACTATAACTGTTTTATAGTTTTTATCATTTAAATAGAACTGCTGTTAGAGATGTACTTGCTCTAGTCCTGACTGGACATATTTTTCAGAGTATCCGGAGGATTGGTGTCCGACGTTTTATGGACCTGAGCCTGTCGATGGTGCAGACAGGGACCCTCTAGTTTAGGAGTGAGTTCCGGGTTGGTAGCCGGGATCACTGAGACCTTGTATTGTTTTTATTAGCTTTTAGTACCGGATTTGTCTCCGGTTTTGGTTTGAGACCTTGTTTGTATATTATTTTAGAGGTTGTATTATTATTATTGATGTTGTGATTGTTGTTGGTTAGACTTTATAGTTGTTAGACTTCTTGCTATCTTATCGTGCTTAGATTCGTGGTTGAGTAATTGATTATCATTATGATATTACTCCTCCGTTTGGAGTTGAGATCTTGACAGGTTTATATATTGATTGCGTGGTTGCCCTCCTTTTGGAGAGGTCATGGCAGATTTTTTGTGAGTTATCTAGATAGTTGACCTAGATAGCGTTCTACCGCCGATGCTGCGGCGTAGGCTGGACGTACCCACGACTCATGCCCGATTTTTCGGGTGCGAGTCGTGACACATTTTTGGTGGCGGCCCCATGCAGGTCTCGATTTATAATTAGTGCGATATCGTGGTGGTACAATAACTTAGTTGTACTGCTGCGAGCCTGCTATAGGATCTAGGATCTAGGATGAGAGTGTACTCAATCACGACTAAGAACAATTCTAATCTAATTATTCTGAAATTGTTTTCTTTTGAAATATTATTGTTCTTCTTTGATGATATCGTATCTTGCACCGTATTGACTTCTTTTGATCTGTGTTCAGGATGCCTCCGAAGACACGATCTCGTCATACCGTTCCAGCAGTTGCCACTGAGAGATTTTCTACCTCTCATCCAGCTCATGTTCAGGCAGCTGCTACCGCTCCACTCACCACTCCTGCGGTTAAGGGAGCATCTACTTCTCTTGGGGATCCTCCTTCACCTGTCGATCCGAGGACTACCCCAGTCGTTCCGGTGGTTCCTCTACCACTTCCTGCTCTAGTAGATGCCGTGCAGTTTTTTGCGTTCTTCAGGGAGATGATGGACGCGCAGCACCGTCAGGTGGATGTGATGAGGCTGGGCATTGAGAACGCCCACCAGGTGGCCATGAAGGCAGTGGATAGGGTGGTACAGATTCAGCCACAGGTAGATAAGATTCAGCACCCAAGGCAGGGAAGTATCATTGACTTTCAGAGGATGTGGCCCAAGGAGTTTCGTGGTACAGAAGGGATCCTGTATGCGGATGACTGGATAGAGCAGATAGAGGGGATCTTCAGACAGCATGCAGATAGAGGCAGCGGGCAGTCAGATGTTCGACCTCGCTTTGACGTGGTATCGCACAGATACGAGGATCGCAGCGCCAGAGCTTACTTGGGAGGCTTTTAAGAGGCTTTTCAAGGAGAAGTTTTTCACAGATGTGGCGCTCAGTGCTTTGGAGAGCCAGTTCGAGGCACTCGTCCAAGGAAGCATGATGGTGGATGAGTACGCAGCGGAGTTCTGCCGTTTGGGCAGATTCGTGGAGGGCTTGAGTGAGGCAGCCAAGGCAAGAAAGTTTCGCAAGGGCTTGGTTATGGCGATCAAGCCTTTGACCAGGAGCGACCGCGAGGCGACTTTCGAGCAGATAGTAGGAGATGCTAAGAGAGTAGAGTATGACTTGGAGCTCGAGTCCAAGAGAGGCAGGGATGATTCGGGCAGTACGAGTTACAGTGCGGGACCAGCTAAGCTTCCCTATGTGCAGAAGGCAGCGCAGCAGGGTCAGGATCAGAGGGTGCCCACTTGTGCCTACTTCAGGAAGGCAGAACACACTTGGAATGTTTGTAGAAGGAGGCTGAAGGTGTGTTTGTTCTGTGGATCCGCTGCTCACCAGATGCGAGATTGCCCCACTGCACCTCCATTGGGTGGAGCACAGGATCAGAGAGTTGGAGCTAGGCCACCTGTGGCACAGCATCATGCCCCGTACCAGCAGAGGGATACACCCCAGCAGGGCAGGGCTTATGCGTTGATGGTCGAGGAGACCGATGCTACGGGTGTCGGGTTAGCAGGTCTGTCTCTTTGTTCTTCTTTCTGTCCTTTCCATTCCTTGTGGTGTGCTTCATTAGTACCTGTTAGATTTTTTTTGTGCTGTGGTAGATAGTGTAGTGACCCTGATTGAGACTGTGATAACACGACCAGTAGGACCCTGATCTTGTATGTTGTATAGGTAGAATTTCTTGACTGTGATTGTTGGGGGTTTGACCTAGAGTGAGTGTGATTAACTTTAAATTTCGATGACGGAATTTTCTAAGGAGGATAGGCTTGTCACCACCCCATTTCCAGAGCCGGATATTTTTTTTATTTTTAATTTGGTTAATTATGTATTATTTATAATTAATTGTATTTATAATTAATTATTGATTGTATTATATTTTTATTGATTGTTTTAGGATTTTGGCTAGCCTGGACCTATGTCAGACCCTAGTAGACCCATGTCCGACCCAGCCCATACCCCTGTGAGACTTATTTTGGATTTTAAAATATTTATTATATTTTTAGTGGGTTAGTTAGAGAGATTTGGAGTTAGTTTGAGTACTTTTGGAACCCCGAAACCCAAAACCAAGTTAGGAGGGCATTTTGGTCATTTGGACTTATGTAACCCCATTTATTACAAGTGGCCGACCCTATTTTTCCCGTTCCCAGACCGTGAGCAGCAGCTTCAGCCCCTCTCTTCTTCATATTTCACTTCTTCTTCACTTCTTCTTCTTCTCCACTACTTCTTTCTTCTTCCTTTCTTCTCCCAACTTCAAGTAAGTACTCTTATTTCTCTTCTTACTTCTTTTATTCTCCATGGTTGCTAACCCTAACCCTACATTTTTTTCTAACCTAGGTGGGTAGAGCTTAGATTTGGTGTTGGAGCTAGATTTGGGAGCTTGGAAGCTTGGTTTGGAGGATTTGGAGCATTTTAGAGATTTTGGCTTGGGATTCCAACTCCCAAGAGGTAAACCCTAATTTTCCCCTTGTAATTACTTTTATATAGTATAATTAATAGTTTAGAACCTTCCTAGACCCTTAGGCTACCCGTGGGAGGAAGTTGGAACTAGTTGGGTAGTGTTTGGAGACTTTAACACTAGGTTTTGTGTCAATTTCGGGTGGAATCCGAATTTGGCCCAATTTTGGGTGATGCCCTAGGTTAGACGGGCCTAGATAAATGTTGTCGAGTGTCTTGAGGGTGAGTGCGTGTCTCCGTTCAGACACGGGAAGCCGTGTCACGGAGAAACGGGCGTTTCAAGCATTTTCAGGATTTTCGTCGTCGCCGATTCTAAGCGCGTGCGCATTTTTGCCACGGACCTAGAATCGATGCAGTAGCACTTTTTCTAGGATCTAGACATCGTTTAGAGGGCGTGGGTAAATTTTGGGCCAATTTCGCGTTCGTTTGGTGTACGTTTCAGGAGGTTTTCTGAACCGCACACCACGTGTTCGTCGAAATGACCGAACGGCCATTTCGACTTGGTTTTCTTATTTCGGGCTTGTGCGCGCGTTGGGTTAGTATCGGGGAGTGTGTGCTAGAGTTTTCGAGTTATATTTTATATATTTTAGGGTGTTGGTGAGTGTCGGAGTCGTTGGACGTGAGTGGGGCGTGTTGTTGTGTGTTGTGGTTGAGTGGTGTTGTGTCTCTCTATATATATTTATAAGTGTCTATATATGTATATATATTTATATATATATGTATGTATGTTTATGTATATATATTTTTATATATATGTGTGTATTTATATATAGTAGTGTAGATATATATATATATATGTATGTATGTTAGTGTGTGTGTATATATATATATATAGTAGTAAATATATCTAGATATATATATATGTATGTGTATATATATATATAGTGATATATATATATGTATATAGGTGTGTGTGTGTGTGTTTGAGAGAGGGGGGGGGGGTGCCCAGACTGAGAACAGCAGCTGCAGCAGCAGCTTTGCTGCTCCAGCAGCAAGGAGCAGCAGCAGCAGCTCCAGCACAGGCAGCAGCAGCAAGCGTGGGCAGCAGCAGCAGCAGGTTGAGCAGCAGCAGCAGCTTGGCATTCGCGGCGGGTAGCGGGGTAGCTTAATGCGAGGGAGAGAGAGAGGTATATCTATATATAGATATAGATAGATTGATATATAGTTAGAATCAATAGATAAGTATATAGATAGATCTATAGTTAGATAGATATATAGATTCATAGATAGATAGCTAGATGGATGGATAAATGTTAGATAGATGGATGCCTAGATATAATAGATAAATAGATACTTAGATAGATTAGAGAGATAGATACATAGATAAATAGATAGATTGATAGGTAAATAGGTAGTTTGCTAGATAGATTGACAAATAGGTAGATAGGTATATAGGTAAATAGGTATCTATATATAGATACTAGATAGTTAGATAGATAGTTAGTTAGATAGGTACTAGATATATACTAGATAAATAGATAGATAGATTATTAGATAGATAATAGTTAGCTAGGGAGATATATATATAGATACTAGATGGATATATAGATAGGTAGTTAGATTATTAGATAGATAGGTAATAAGATAGATAGGTAGGTAATGGATAGATAGATAGTTATATATATATCTAAGGTATAGATATATATACCTATGGCTATATATATATCTATAGATATCTAGAGAGAGAGAGAGAGATAGATTTATAAATAGATATATGCATAGCTAGATAGATATTTAGATATCTAGGTATAGATATATATATATATGTAAGGTATGTGTAAGGTATGTGTAAGGTAAGGTATATATGTTGGGTATATATATAGGTATATGCATATATGTATTAGATATCAATATTTTAGCCTAGATTATAGCTAGATATATATGTTTATACATAGTAAGTTAGCTAGAGGGGTAGTCGGGTTGAGTTTAGAGCGGTATCTCAATACCTTGAGATACCGAGGTATCTCAATACCTTAAGATAACCAAGGTATTGGGTTTCGAACGGGGTATTTGAGCATAGCCTAGGAATAGTATTGGAGTAATTTTTATATGCTTATGTGTATATATTTACGCGTTCTAGCATAGGTTTTAGCGGGTTTAGGCGGGGTGCGTAGCCTAGGTTGAGGTATCGGATACCGAGGGTATCCCGGTTTCTCAAGAAGGCGAGTTTGAGAGTTTTCTAGCTTAATGAGCTCGGTTTGACCTAGAATTTCAGGAGCACCCTAGTTTGACCCATACTTGACCGTAGTTGACTCGGTTGACCGCCAAAGTCAACTTTTGACCTAGTTTTGACCTAGAGTTTACTTTTTGGACCCAGAGTTGACTTTTTGACCCAGATTTCACCGGTTTGACCCGTTTGACCTAGAACTACCCTAGAAGCCTATTTTTAGTTATTTTATATCTGTTTAACGCATTAGAACCCTGTTTAACCTTATTTTTCGCATTAGGTCCTTGCGACACCGGTTCGGATCGCCAGTTGCTCAGGACGTCAGGCGAGTACATTCTCTGATAGTTTTTATTATCTGATGATTATTATGATTCAGCTTCTAGTATAGTATCATCTGATTATTCTGGCACAACACGGGACACTGAATGATATTTCTGGATTCATTTACTTGCGACACGTACATTTCATGTTTCTGGCCTCTATTCTGGAATCACTACTGGCATCACCTACAGACATCACTACAGGCATCACTTATATTTTAGGCTGAACTCATCTTGATTTACGTGTCGGGTCTTGGATCCACTTGTATTAGTCGGGCGGAGAAATACTCGAGTAGACATGTAAACATTCCCATCTGGAATCATCAGGAATCACTCCCTCTGGTCTAATCTGGAATGATAGCAGCCGCGCACCCAGTGCGCGGTGAGCCGTACTTACCCCTAGTCGTTTACATGTCAAAACAAGTATTTCAAAGACACCGAGTTCATTCTTTATAGTCTGGACTCACTTGCATTCTTGTTGGTCTCACTTACATATTTCTGGACATGACTCACTACATATTTTTTTTATGCTGGACTCACTACACGTTTATGTGCACGGACTTGATCTTAGCTTAGATTTCTTATATCTTGCAGTTATTACTATCTTGCTCTGATATCCATGCATCTTTACCTTTATGCACCAGTTATTTATATATTTCTTGTTTCATACTTGCTTCATTTTTCTTGCTACTTGCTATAACTGCTTTATAGTTTTTATTATTTAAATGGAACTGCTGTTAGAGATATACTTGCTCCAGTCCTGACTGGACATATTTTTCAGAGTATCCGGAGGATTGGTGTCCGACGTTTTATGGACCTGAGCCTGTCGATGGTGCAGACAGGGACCCTCTAGTTTAGGAGTGAGTTCCGGATTGGTAGCCGGGATCACTAAGACCTTGTATTGTTTTTATTAGCTTTTAGTATCGGATTTGTCTCCGGTTTTGGTTTGAGACCTTGTTTGTATATTATTTTGGAGGTTGTATTATTATTATTGATGTTGTGGTTGTTGTTAGTTAGACTTTATAGTTGTTAGACTTCTTGCTATCTTATCGTGCTTAGATTCGTGGTTGAGTACTTGATTATCATTATGATATTGCTCCTCCGTTTGGAGTTGAGATCTTGACAGGTTTATATATTGATTGCGTGGTTGCCCTCCTTTTGGAGAGGTCATGGCAGATTTTTTGTGAGTTATCTAGATAGTTGACCTAGACAGCGTTCTACCGTCGATGCTGCGGCGTAGGCTGGACGTACCCACGACTCATGCCCGATTTTTCGGGTACGGGTCGTGACAGCAGTTAACGGACAATGCACATCACTGGTGGCTATATGAGGAGAGATGACTTGGACCAGACTGAGTAACTTGGGAGGAGTTCTCTAGACTCTTTCAGGAGATGTACATTCTATCTATTGCTCGAACGGAACTTCAGGACAAGTTCAATCGCCTCACTCAAGGCAACATGACGGTAGAAGAGTATAATGCGAAGTTCATCTATTTGAGTCGCTTCACACCTACACTAATTTCAATAGAAGAAGAGAAGGTTGAGAAATTCTTTGATGGGCTAAACTTTGAGCTACAGAGACAGATTGGCTCTGTCGTACCTACTTCTTATACGGACATCCTTGCTGCAGCCCGACGCATGGAATGCGTCATCAGGAGAGAGTCCAGCCAGAAGCGGCCACATGCACTAGCATCAGACCGAGAGTAGCAGGGAGGAGCTGTAAAGCGACCACAGATGAATCCATCATAGAGAGCATTTACACCACTAGCATTAGTCTTTCCTACTTGTTACTACTGTGGTAAGGTAGGTTATATTGAGAAGGAATGCAGACACAAATGGGAATTATGTTTAACTTGTGGATCCAGCCAGCATTCAACCAGGGATTGCCCTGAGCGTAGAGAAAGAGCACCGATGGTTAACCGACAAGCTTTACCAGCACCGGAAGGATATCAACCGAGGCCACCATTGGCACCACAGGCAGCACTCATCCAGCAGGCCCATCAACAGAAGAGGGCACCACCACAGGGACGTGGACATGTATTTGCAATGATAGTAGAGGAGGCACGGACTCAAGGAGTAGCAAATATGAGTAAGATTTAGTTATATTCCTAGTGATACTTTAGCATATGCCTGTTAGTTCCATTCTCTAGCCTAAACCTAGTATTATGTTAGCATAAACTTGTTAGTCTAGATTAGTAATATGACATTGTTACCCAAGTTTTTATTTCTTCCCTACGTGTTCTGCTTGAACAAAACTCTCACCCTTTCTCTCGATTTCTCCTTGTTCATGGTTCCTTATTCTTTGTGTCGTACTTCAAAAAATATGTCTTGCAACTACGTCATCTCTTCTGACCGGTTATGCTTCATTTCCTTAATTGCGAGGACGTAATTTTTTTAAGGTGGATAGATTGTAAATACCCTAATTTTTAAATTTTAATTTAAAATTTTTATTAATTATTATTGTAGAAATTTTTATTATTTTAGTTAATTATAATAAATGTTCTTCATGGATTCATATTTTTGTGTATTAAATTAATTATTAAAATAGTGCAAAAATTATATTTTTGGGTGTATAATTAATAATAGGATATTGTACAATTTTTCTGGAATTTATTGGGCTCCAAAACTATTTTTAAATGGCCATATTGTATTATTTATAATTAAACCGAACCAACTCAAACCAACACCAACCAACCCAAACCAACCTAAACCGAACCAAACTAGACCCAACCAACCCTACAGGACCCGGATCCTACCCAAACCCGCACCCGTACACGACTCGAGACCCGAAACCCATTTTCCCTCTACAGTAACTCCCCAACCCCAACTGACCCCGACTCATCCCTTCCCCTCCCCAAAATCGATGCCGACCCTCTCCCTTCATCTCCTCGTAACGCCCACCTTGACACCCTATAAAACTCCCATCCTAGCCGAACCTCACCACCACCATCTCCTCTTCCACCACGACCAACCTCAGCCTCCGACGACCGCCGGACCGCCGCCGACGATCGCCGCAAGACGAGCCGCCCAATTTCGAGCAAACAACAGTAGTAAGGTACTCAACTTTCCACCCTCGTATCTCCCTACACAGTAATCCAAATGTTGATCTGTCGAATCCTGTGCGAAGACCATATGATGTCATACGACAGTCCCAAAATATCGAGGGACTAGCCACGTGGCAATGGCCAGCAGCACAAATCCAATAGGAAAACCCAATTTAATGGACCCGTTAGAGTGCACTTAAGCTGTAAAACAAACACAATGGTCTAAGATACATGTCACAGTCTAATTCTAATCTCATCCACAGAAAGTAAACACTGTTCAATATGATAGACTAATTAAGATAATAGCTAAAAAGGAATATAGTTCATCAACAAGTCCAAATAAAAAGTGTCTCGGGGAACAATCCGATAATAAGTTAATACAATAATCCAAGAGTCAAGATATAGAATAACTGAAAGCAGAAATAACTGAGTATATAACAAAATACTCAGAAGAAATCATCTGGCACAACCTCGTCCTCTGGTGCCAGTACTGCTCCAGCGTCAGCTCCATTGAGATTATCACTAGTACTCAGGCTGAGACCACTACAAGCTCTATGTCGGGGAGCCAGTAGCAGTAATATCACATAATGGGCCAAGCTCTGGAACAGAGACTAAAGCACAATAATATATATATATATATATAATTAGCCTGTAGCCTATATATCTCTTTCCACCCAATATAATCACATGTCTAATGTCCACGATGCCTCATCTACATAACACGCAAGATCATGACCTCTAGCTAGTATAGCGAGTCATAATAATATCTATGTATATGCAAGTCTTATGTCACGAATCCTGTAAGCCTATACAGAATCACCATGAATAACTCAGAAAAGATTCTGCCTCATGAATAGTGTCCAGTATCCTATGGTATGACGTACTTGGTAAAGCAAGCATGAAAAAAATATAGGATCGTGATATCAACTCTCTAAGTGATGTTACACGACTTCGCGTACGACGTCGACACATGAATCTTGTTCGAACGTTAAGCAATGTCTCACGGTCCTAAGTTGAACAAGTGTAATACAAAAGTATATATATATATATATATATATATATAAATAACTCAGGAGATTAATATCAAAGGAACTACTACAGGTTTGGCAAGGTTCACTTGCATGTGTTCTGGGCTCCGTTAGTTGCTCCAATATAAGTGGAATCTCCATATATGCCTCCAGATGCTGAAACAAACATTACCATCGTTCTCAGAATATATGAAATAGCTAGGATTGACTACCCATAAATCCAATTTGGACACAGGGGACAAAATTGATAGTTTTTGGTCAAAGCGGGGTGCATATGTTGCCCACTTCGCACCAAAAATGTGCCGGAGATAAAGTTTTTCAAATTCGTCAAATTTACTGTCTAAGAGTCCAGAAACTCATAGAAATTATAAAAAAATTCTAAAAATCTGGGTGTTTACAATCATAATTAAAATTATAAAAAAATCTGGGTGTTTTCAAATTTGTTTTTGGTTAAAAATTATAAAAAAAATCTCAAAAAACTCAAAAAATTATAATTAAAATTCTAAAATTAAATCTAAAAATCTGGGTGTTTACAATCTACCCACATTAAAAGAATTACGTTCTCGCAATTAAGAAAATAAAATATAACCGGTCAAGAAAAGGTTTACTCCAGAAGAGATGACACGGTTGCAAAACATGTTTGTTGAAGCATGACACAAAGGATAAGAAACCATGAACAAGAAAAAATTGAGAGAAAGGGTGAGGGTTTTGTTCAAGCATAACTCGAAGGGAAGAGATAAATTTTTTTTCTAGGCAATGAGAAATAAGTAACTCAAGAGTAAAGGAGTCTGATTTGAGCAAGAATCAACTACAGCTTATGAAAACTTGGGTACCATTGACATCTTACTAATCTAGACTAACAAGTTCATGCTAACATAATACTAAATTTATGTTAGGGAATAGAACTAACAGGCACATGCTAAAGTATTATTAGGATATTCGCTATTATAGATAGCTATGATAAAAATAAATCTTACTCATATTCGCTAATCCTCGAGTCTATGCCTCCTACACTGTCATTGCAAAAGCCTGTCCACGTACTTGTGGTGGTCCCATCTGCTGTTGCTGGGCCAGCTGGAAGAGTGATGTCTACGATGCCAAGTGTTGCCTCGGCTGATATCCTCCCAGTGCTGGTAAAACTTATCGGTTTACCATTGGTGCTCCCTCTCAAAGCTCAGGGCAATCTGTCACGCCCCAGTCCCAAAATACCGAGGGACTGGACGCGTGGCAATGGCCAGCAGTACGCACCGATGGACAAACCCAATTTAATGGATCCATCAGGACATACTTAAGCTGTAAAGTCAAGTCTACGACAACATGGCACAACTAATCTCATCCATACAAGATATAAAATATGATCCACAGAATAAATAAGGAATGTAAATCATCAGCTAGTATCACAAAGTGCTTCGGGGAACAACCCGATAAATATATGATACATGGTTCAACAGACCAGAAATAAATGACTGAAATAAATAAATAAATACTGAGCATGAACATGGATGCTCAGAAGAAGTCTTCGGCAAACACCTCATCCTCGGATGGCGGTACAGCTCCTGGATCAGCTCCTGCTGCGGTCCCGTATACCCCGGGATAGATCTCGTCCTCAAATCCTGGGGACATAATCCATATCCAGGTCCTCAGGGGACATAGCAAGGTACAGAAAAATATACAAGCCAAAATATAAGCAGTGCAACAAATAATAAGATAAATAGGGCAAGTAAGTAACCATCTATATGAAAATGCAAGTGAGAGCAGCACGAGTACTCAGGCTGAGCCACTACAAGCTCTGTGTCGGGGAGCCGGTAGCGGTAATAATCGGTAGCGGGTCTAGCTCTGCTCCGAGAGTCTACGACCTCTCAATAATAAAAGATATATATATAAAATAGCCTGTAGCCTGTGTGTCTCTCCCCACCCAATGTAACCACGTATATCATGACCATAACGTCTCATGTCCATGTCAAGCGGGATCATAGCTAATGCAATAAGTCATACTATATCTAAGAATATAATATCCATGTCTTGTATCCTATACAGAATTACCACGAATATCTCGGGAAAATCCTGTCTCATGAATAGTGTCAAGTATCCTGGGTCAAAGTGTACTTGGTAAGACAAGTACGAGAATATATAGTGTCACGAATGTCCATCTCTAGATGACCGTACCCAACACCGCGTACAGTGTTGGCACCCGACTAATAATCGGACGCTAAGTATGTCACACGGTCCTAGGTTAAGCATGCACAGCAATATAATGAAGTAAGAAAAATATGTAACAAGACTGTAAAGTTTGGCAAGGTACACTTGCCTGATGTTTGAGTATCAACAGTCGTCCCGGTATCAGTGAATCATGTGGGTACTACTCCAAAAGATGTAATAAACATCACCAACCATCTCAGAAGATATCAAATAGCTAGAAACGCCTGTCCTTAAGTCAAATTTGGACACAGGGGCAAAAAGGACATTTACGGGCCAAAGCGGGTTCCACATGTGGGCCACTTTGCACCGAAAAGCGTACCAGAGTCAAAGGTCTCCAAATTCCCCAAACTCAGTGTCTACAAGTCAGAAATGATGATACGAACCCAACGGAACTTCCAGAATTGGATTCCGATGAGCCGATCATAAAATCGCCCGTCAAGTGGAGCTTATGGGGCCCACGATACGCGATTTTGTCAACGTTCTCAAAATCGGACCAAACTTGGGTCACAGGACCAATATATTGCTACGAGTTCGATGGCGCAAGTTTTGTCTCGATCCGACGTGTGTACACAAAGTTACAGCATGTTCCAGAAAGAACAGATACGGGACGGTGTCGGCGGATACGCGTTGATTCCGGTGTGCGCGCACATCCGAATCGACTTCTGCGAAATCCCACACGTCCGTAACAATGATGCGCACGTTTCGGTAAAGACCGCGTGCGACCAAGTTGTCCCGTTTGGCGGGGTGCACTCAGTTCGGGGGTAAAACAGGGCGTTGTTTTTCCTGTTTTTGGATCGCGGTTTGCGATCACCACAGGACGCGATGCACCGAGCGGATTGCACGGGCACCGAGAGGGTCATACAGTCTACGCGTTGCAACTGACGGAAACTAAAACGGAGTTACGAGGAGGGAGAAAATGGTATATGAATAGGGCTCCTTGAACGCTAAATTCCACGTGTTCGAGGGTATTATTCGTGTCCTGGACGTGTCCTCCGTCTCCTGTGCGTCCAGGCTAGGGTTCCGTCCGAGACGACGGTGGAGGCTTCACCGGAGGGAGTCGGTCTCGGGGTCGGCGAGGTCGGCCAGACGGCGGCTGTGCACTGTCGACCGGAGCGGTTCACGTGGCCGGAGACTCTGCGTCGGGGAGTGTCTGGATGGACTCGGTTGGGTCAGGTCGACGACGGGAGCTGGGCTGGGTCGACTCTGAGGCAGAGTCGAGCAAAGGGGCGGCAGCCTAGGTCGGCCTGGGTGGAGGGGATACGAGCACGACGGGCTAGGGGAGCCGGGTGGAGTCATCCGGTGGGCCTAGACAGCGGGAAGAACAGGGGGAAAGGAGTGCTGGGGTTCGTCGGGGCCGGACAAACTCGGGTGGAGCGGTGGCGTGTAGTCGGAGGCGGTAAGGAGGAGAGTCTAGCAGAGGGGTCTGGGGGCGGACGCGGGCGCCGCTCGGGTTCAGTCGAGGTAGGTTGGAGGAGATGACAGCGCGGCGGCTAGGTTTCCGAAGGCTGGGCACGAAATTTGAGAAGGTTTTATAGGCTGCTACAGGAACTCGGCAGGCTAGGGTTTCCTCACGGGTTTCGGATCCGGGTCGAGTTTGGCTCGGATCCGACCCGATCTAACCCAATATGCGGTTTTGGTTCAGGTTTGGGTTTAATTTGGGTTTAGCTCGGTTTAATTTGGGTTTGGCTCGGTTTAATCAATCCAAATGCTTTTGAGGCTTTAAACGCGTCTCCAGAGTCCAATAAATTCACCGAAAAATACCCCATGTTCGGTTTTCCATTGTGCACCATAAAATATTATTTCCATAATATTTTAACACCAATTAACAGCATTTAAAAATCTTTAACTCACAATTACCTTGCTTCTTCGCCCAGAAAAATACCGAAAAATTTGGGGGGAAAATATTAAAATTTATTCTCAAAATCAGGGTGTTTACAATCTACCCTCCTTAAAAGGATTGCGTCCTCGCAATCAAAGAATAAGCTATTATAGAAAGAATTATGGTGATTACAAGCTTGTTTAGTTTATAACTGTATCCTTGAATAAGTGGGGATAACGCTGGCGCATACTATCCTCTCGTTCCCATGTCGATTCTCCAGGAGAATGATATTTCCAAGCTACACGAACCAGTCTGATTGTCTGTCCCCGCAATATCTTCTCACTAACGTCGAGGATGCCCACGGGTTGTTCTTCATATCTCAAGCTTGGGCCCACTGTAATTTCTGAATGATCGACTACGTGACTTGGGTCGGTCACGTACCTTCACAGCTGTGAGACGTGGAATACGACATGCACTCCCTCTAAGGATGGTAGTAATGCAAGACGATAAGCCACCTCAATAATGCGCTCTAGGATATCAAATGGCCCAATATACCTTGGGCTCAACTTGCCTCTGCTCCCGAATCTAATAGTACCTCTAGTGGGCGAAATCCTCAAGAACACGTGCTCTCCTTCTTTAAACTCTAGGGGACGTCTGTGCGTATCTGCCCAATGCTTCTGTCTGTCTTGAGCTACTCGAAGATAATTCTGGATCTGTTTCACCTTCTACACTGTCTGCTGTTTGTGGTATTAAACGAAAGAATGAAAGTGTATTTCAATGACGGGGTTTATACGAAACCCGCGCCCTTTGGTTTACAAACAAACTTGTACAATTTAATCCTATACGAGAAAGTGGGAGTATAATTTATTTAATCTGGGTATAAATTGCTATAGGTGTCTGATCTGCAGTCGATCACTTTAGCCCTTGGACCACATGATATTGAAGAAGTGCCGTGGAAGACAGGTAGCAGCTTCAAAGGTTGAAGAAGAGGGTGGATGCACGATACCAAAGTTATCGATCCCTGCTTTTTGCCTGAGCTCCGGACTCTCTCTCTCTCTCTCTCTCTCTCTCTCTCTTGACCTCCGGTTCGATCTTTCTGGGAAGTTCGACCTTGTTCGATCTTCAAGTTTGAAGTTTTTCGACCTTGTTCCCCATTGATAGGGGTCTCTATTTATAGAGTTTTGGTGACAGTGACCACTCTGTCGGTATAAAAACCGAGGAGTAGAAAGTACAACACCCTTTTACACAATGGTTAAAATAACCAATGCCTGCGTATAGATGACCTTTTGAGTGAGCATGTGACGCGTGTCCAACTAAGAGGCAAAAATGCGTATATCTGCTACGAAGATCACGGCGTAGAAGCCACGTAGGTAGGTATCCCTTGTGTAGAAGAGGTTGGCGTAGAAGCCAAATGATTGTCACCCTGGCGTAGAAGCCGGATAGGCATAGAAGCCGGATAGGCATAGAAGCCAAATAGGCGTAGAAGCCGAACAGGCGTAGAAGCCGAATAGGCGTAGAAGCCGAATGGTCGTAGAGACTGAGTGGGCGTTTGAAGCTGAATGGTCGTAGAGACTGAGTGGGCGTTTGAAGCCAAATGAGCACAGATCTTGAATGGACGTAGAAGCCGCTGCGTACCGTGCCAGAGTGCTGATGTGGACGTCTTAGCCGAAATTACGGCTTTTGAAGATATAATCAAATCTCTTGCAGAGATTTGCCACCATCTTGTGCATTAAATACGGAGGCATATTTTGAAGGTCTGCAGCCCTTCTGTGCATCTGTCGCAGAGACGTGCCTCCAGAGAAACTGTCACCGCTCTGTGCAATTAGACGTAGAGACATGCCTCGAGCCCCGTACGAAGTGCAGCTTTTGACGTGACAGGCGGTTTGTCTACTGCGGAGCGTGAAACAGCTCATGTTTAAATGTGTAAAACAAGGCAGCGTATCCCCTTGTATGCGAAAGTGCAGTTTACGCTGAGGGGACGTCAGTAAACGAGGGTTTGGTGATATTTTAACCAAATTCTCTGCATTAAATGCAAAGATCCGCCATCATACTGTGGTGCACGTCCCGAGGGGTCTGTCCTCGTTTCCAGCTGTCGTCTGGGTAGCCGTGCAGCACTTTTTGTCAGGAGTCAGAGGTCAGGTTCACTGCGTGACTTGACAGGTTCATTTCGGGGAAGATGAAGCGTTCCTCGTACGCTTTAACGCTGCTTTGAGAGCGGATGAGTTTTACGCCATGGAGGCGATGAAGAACCCTGTTTACGCTGGAGCGGCCTGGACGTACTGCACTTACGCGGATGGTTCTTTGAGCTTATACTTCACGTTGTGTTTAGCAGAGAAAGCTCTGCTTGTACGCTTGATGGCTCTAAAGGCCTCTGTTTATGCTGCTCTGCATCAGTATGCTGCGTAGCTCCTCCCAGCGTATTTTTTATGCTTCTACAAGACCCCCTTCAAAGCTTTTAAATTTCTTAAAATTTGAAACGCTTTGAATGAAGCATGAACGGCCCCTCGTAACTCGAATCATTTCTGAATGGAGCGTTGAAACGGTTGATGCTGACTTTATGGCGGATTTATTGGGGACCACTTGTGATCTCTTTCGCCTATAAAAAGGCTAGGGGAGTTAACCTGTTCTCCCCACATTCCCATCACCATGCAGAGATGATCGCCGGAGTTCGTCGGGTCGACCTGAGGAAGAAGGAGATCATGTTCTTCCAGCATGTAGGGAGCCAAAAAAGACGGCGTCTTCGAGCAAGTATCCACTGTAACGATGGATCATGGAAGGATATCTTAGCCTCCCTTGCTCGGGATAATCAATAACTTTATATGGCATTTGCCCAGGAGAGAGGAAGGGTCGTATTTGACCACACCGCTTGCAAGTGGTGTCTTCTCCCGTTGCCTCCGGTGACGAGAGTCAGACAGACTTGCTCTGTCCCGGCCTGAGCGGCGCACGGAGCATGGGATCTGCATAATTTATGCAGGCCCAGCTCTGTATTCTCCTGCCGTTGATCATTGCCATATCAGTCAGTTTGCTGGAACTGACTGACTGCTGGAGAAGATGGATGAAGAATTGAAGACCAGCGAGAACCTGTCAGAACAGCTTCTGGGCAATCTTCAGACGATGATGGGGAAACCCTCCTGTCGACGGAGTTTCCCTCAGTTGTAATCATAAAAATAAAAAGAAAACCCTTGTAGATTGGATTTCCCTCATATATAATCATGACTTTAATCTTTAATAAAAATCGTCTTTCTTCTCTGCATATGATCGTTTTGCCATACGTTACTGTGAAGTCTGAATATGTGTAGCTTCGACACGTCTGATTCTTTACGCCAACTCTGATAAGAAGAGTGTTAGGCCCGGTCCTTTACGCGTTGCGAACAGTCCATAGAACGCTTGTTAAGCATGTTGAACCTTTAGAACTGTTTTGTTGCTAGGACTGAGGGACCGCGTAGAGCTCTGAATTGCTGCTTCTGATGAGCAGAAATTTTGTTCAGACTTCGTCTTCAAGAATGATCTCTCAAAAAAAATTCTTGGAACAGGGTCGAGAAATGGCTGTCAAACTGAGTTACCATCTTGATAGACGAGATGTTCAGACTGGAGTCTGGATGAACCTCCAATTTTGGACCCGAGAAGAGTAATTTCTCAATGTTTGAACTCTGTATGTTTCGGGTACTAGGGATACTTTTGGGTCAAGAACGAGTATCTTCTGTGTGAACTCTTTGCAATTGACCGCTTTGGGGACTGTTCGGATATGCGGAAAGTCGTGGAGCATGAAATTATCAGTCTGTAGCCTCTGGACGTAAAACACCATCGAGCGTGAAATCGTAGACTTGTGGTTCCTGAGCGTGAAGTCATAGGTTCGTAGCCTCTCGAGCATAAAAGCTACCGAGCACAAAGGCATCCGGGCATAAAACCATGGACTTATAGCTGTCGAACGTAAAGCCGTAGATTCGTAGCTGTCGAGCGTAGAAAGCTCCTTTAGCGTAGAACTGTAGATCTGTAGCTCCTGAAAAGAAAATTTCTCCGAGCGTAAAGTTTGTGGATCTGTTGCTTTTGAGCGTAAACTGAGCGCCACCGAGCGTGAGATCATCGATTTGGTATCTGCTGAGCGTAAAGTCGTAGGTTTGTTGCCTCTCGAGCGTAAAAGCTACCGAGCACAAAGGCATCTGGGCAAAAAACCGTAGACTTATAGCTTGTGAGCGTAAAACTGTAGATCTGTTGCTGTCGAGCGTAGAAAGCTCCTTTAGCGTAGGAACTGCTGGACTGCTTTGCGCGAAGAATTTTTTTGAATTCGCTGATTGTCCGTCTTCTCTGAATAATAGGCTGACGTAGGACCCAATCATAACCAAATATTTAATTAGAAGATTTGGTTAGGGTTTCGAGGAGTCCATCCGAGGATTCGAGGAGTTGACTCGAACTCTATATATATCCCAAGCTTTTTGAGAGAAAAACTTTTTATCTGTCTTCTGCGAAAGAGAGCTTTCGACTGTTCGAGTTTTTCTTCGTTCCTTCTTCGAGCACTTCGAGTCTTCAGAAATGGCGCCGAAACAAACCCCCTCCACTAAGGGAAAGATCATAGGTTCTTCCTCTCCTTCTCCTGCCCCAGCGAGAGAGTCTTCGGTCGGGCAAGGTGAACTTCCTTCTGAGCGAAGTATCCCGCCGACGAGCAGCGCACCCGGTCTTAGAGGTAGAGCCTTTGGGATGACAAAAACGACGAAAAATCCTTCGATAGCCTCTTTGAGGAAGATGATGCACGGAGGCATTTTTATCTTTTACGCCCACATTTCTAATGTGCCAGCGTAAAAACTTCATATTTTCGTAGTTCCGAGCGTAAAAGCTCTGGCTACCAAAAATTGGCATATATCATAAAATTAGAGTTTTACGCTTGTGGAGGGGACTTCCGGTGTAAAAATAACCAAATTCGTACAATCCTGGCGTAGAGCACAGACTGTCGTTTGTTCGGTCTGTATGTTTGTGCAAGATTTGTAATGACATATTTTCCTTGCACTTTTGCATTTGATTTGGGTGAGTCTCCACTGGCCGAGGTGATGGGTTCCGCTGTCGGGATGCTGCACTCGAACTATCTGGAGGATCTGTCCCACGTGACATTTCCTATCTCATGATCCCAGTACCCCGAAGGAAGGGGGATCTTGATATCGGCTCAGGGCGAGCGAATGCTGCTGAGCATGATCAACAGGGAGCCCCTAACGTACGTAGACGGGGAACAGTACATCAAGCCGGCCTTTCTCTTTGTGGACATGATAAACAAGCAGTCCCAGACGAAGCCCAAGAGAGAACCCTGTGTCTTCCCTGCCGAGAGCGTGGTCTTGTATCTGCCCACAATGCCGAGAGATTATCCCATCTCGGCTGTCTTTCATGCCACACATCGCAGGAGGATATCATGGACGCTGACTCCCGATCTTCACGGCAAGCCGGGGAAGATCTTTCATCTGAAAGGGGCTGACCAGGGGTCGTTTGTCATCCGCCGTTTCGGTGTTGTGACGTTGTTCAGAGGACTGTTCCCGGGCAGTGTCCCGAGTGAAGACAGCTCAGTGATCCAGCCGGTCCAATTGTTGACCTTCTGCAACGACTTCATGGGACGAGGTGGGGTATATCCCAAGGATTTCCTCGGTGCAATGGGTGGATCACCCCAACAAACCTCCGATGGACTTGCCTAGTTAACTGGACCTTGAAGCACTTTCGGAGAGAGCTGGAGGGCATTGGACTGTATGCCGCTGTGAGTGCGACGAGTGTCGGGTTGCCTCCCAATCCTAATTTGTTCTTGGCACTGATGGAACGATATATTTCGCTCACTGGGACCTTCGCCACCCCACTGGGGGAGCTGGAATTGGCCCTTCATGAGATGGCAGTTGTCTCGAGACTGCCGATGGGGAATATCCCATATGAAGAGTATGTCCCATCCAACCAGAAATTGGGGGACTTGGACCCTCGGGTGGCGGAAGTGTATCAGGAGCTGATGTGTCAATACTTCGCGTGCACCGCTTTTTATAACGAGCCTTCTGATTTGGCTTACACCACCAAGTGGATGTCCTACCTCTTCTTCCACCGAGCCAGGGCCGTCAAGTCGGAGAAAGCCTCGGGGGGCAAGAATGAGCCCGTGAACTGTTTGGGCATGCTTAGTGCCCAGGTCGTTGAGGATCTTATGGAGGAGGCTAAGGCTCCAGATCAGATTCTCGTTGAGGGGGTAGGAAAGTATCCCGAAGGCACTAAGGCCTACAGTTACTTGAGGCGCTGCCGCAGGCCTCTGTCTAAGGAAGCCCAGCTGGCCGGTTTCCTCTCGATATGGCTGCATCGAGTAGTAGTGCCTGGTACTGCGTCCGCAGACCGCATTCACCAAAACATCCTGTGGCCGGCAGTGTGCCTGGTGTTCGGGGCAAGACTGGGCTTGCTTCCTGCCATGGTGTGCCGTATACAGGCTGGCCTGAGAGCCATGACTGATGGGTTGCTCGTCGATGAAGCTCGGCGTGAGAGTTTTCCCCGGGTGGAATTACCATACCTGTATTTGATGGGATGGTTAATTCTCCACAACCATCGGGTGATGTCTCCCGGCTCTGGTAACAGCTCGGGGGGTAATTTCTTGCTGAACTACAAAGACTCTTCCTGGAATGTGAACACCACTTTGGACTGTCGGTTGGTGTTGAACCTCAGTCACGGTTGGAAGCTCCTCTGTACTCACCCTCCTGTACATCGCAATCAATCAGGGACGAGGCTTGAGGATTCAGGTGGAGAGAAGACCGATCTTTCTCCGAAAGCTTTTAATTGGTTGGTCTGCATTAGACCCTCCCATCTGTTGTACAGGAGCGAAGATTATTGCTTCTTTGAGCCCTACTTGCCTAGTCGGTTCACCCGGTAGTTTGGGTACGATCAGTTGCACGTGGGCAATGCCGTCACCAGCTTCAGGTCCAGGGGCGGACTCATTGATGGAGCCAGAGGGTGGCGATATTTTATCATGGGTTGCACGGGAGCAATCTTTATTGTGCCGGTCGTTACAACCTTCACGGAGCTCCGCATTCTCCATTCTTACGTCCAGTTCTATGTGGCGATTAACACCTTCCATCGCGATTTCGATATGCGTGGAAGCTTCAGGGTGCCTCCTCCCCAGTCTGGGGGAAGAGTTGAAGTCCCCT
The DNA here is from genome assembly GCA_036927795.1 of Iris macrosiphon. Lineage (NCBI taxonomy): Eukaryota > Viridiplantae > Streptophyta > Magnoliopsida > Asparagales > Iridaceae > Iris > Iris macrosiphon. The sequence goes on from JAYESA010000008.1 coordinate 153,599,748, forward strand.
TGGTTTCTTCTGACGAGGGTGAGGAGTCTGGCACTCCGGATGAGCCTCTAGTGTCGGTGCCGAGGTGTGAAGTACCTCCGCCTGCGGGGGCTTTGGTAGTCTCTTCTGGGAAGCGACGGGCTTCTGCCCCGAAGGAGGCTTCTCTTCGTAAGAGGAGGAAGGAGACGGTTGCTCGTCCTCTCCACATTCTTGGTATTGAGGCTCCTGGGAGTGAGCCTGCATCTCCCCATATCAGGGATGATTCTTTGGCTGGAGGTTCCTCGCTTTTAGAGAGGGACCTTCTACAGTTCCGGTCGGCGGTGCCGGAGGATCTTCGCTAGAGGTCGCTGTCGTGGCTATTGCTCCAGGTAGTGGAACGAGACTGCCTGTGTGACCGCGGCAGATGGGAGAATCTTTCCCTAGACCAGCAACGGATAAAACTCCCACTGTGTCAGCGAGCACGTCTAGCGAGATTCCAGTTGACGAACCTCGACTGCGTCTTGGTGAAGGCTTGGCAGAACTCCGGGCGAAGTTGGTTGGCCCACCTCCTTCTCCAGGTACGATAGTTCGCATTGCGTCATTAAAGCGTGGTTTAGCTACATCGGCTGCAGATGCGCCATATATACCGTTGGCTCCGGGTAAATGTCGTCTTTATGTCTCCCTTTAGAAAGATTACCATCATATTGATATCAACTTTCTGGTCCTTTTCTCAGGGGATGGCGTCCACGGGGAATACAGCGTTGAAGCACCTTCTGGCTCTGCTCCGGCTCCTGGCGATGATACAGAGGCTTTCGACTTCGAGGAGAAAATACCTTCGGGGGCCAGCTCGCCTGGAGTGGTTTCGTCACCTCGAGAGGAGGACGAACCCGTCATCGTGACTTCGTCTCTCGCGAGTATGCTAATGACTTCGACCGTCGTCGTTGCACCTCCTTCGGTCGTACCACCCGTCGAGGTGGCGGCTGTGGCCACTTCGTCTGCAATCATTCCCGGAGGGGGACTTGCTGATATCGCGGCCACTTCTGGCGTTCAATCGGATCTAGTTGCGCTAACTGATCAACATACCAGCCTCTTTTACACCGGTTTGAAAACGATAATATCAATGGTGTTGGCGAAGAGTCTAGACTTCGAGCGTCTGAAGAAGACTTCTCAGTTTTCGATCGGGGCTGTCAGGGAGTTCGGCGATCCTGGGGTAGCTGACGCCCTGGAGGCGGTGGTTAATGGTTTAGAGCAACCCATTAACGAATACTTGTAGCTGACTCGGGGCAGCTTTGATGCTGAGGTCCAGGCCAGATACGACCTCATGACTGCGCAGCTTTCTACGCAGCTGGAAAGCCTAGACAACTCCATCCAAACACATAAGCTGGAGATGGATAAAAGAAAAGCTGTCGTGGAAGAGGCTCTCGCTCTTGAGACGAAGCTCCAATCCGAGCACGAAGGGATCGCAGCGAGGGCCCGCAAGCTGAAGAAAAAACTCGCTCTGGCAGAGGAGTGGGCTTCTCAGTCGTTGGCAGGTCTAGATGTAGCGACTGGTCGACTGAACGTAGCACGACAGGATTTGGAGCGTGCAGAAGCTGCCCGTGCGGGCTCTCTTCGGGCAAGGGCTGAGCTGACCCTTACAAACAATCCCGAGGCACGGCTGGAGCGGGCTCGCGCCGATGCCTTGGTTTCCAGGAATGAGAAGATAGCTGCACTGGAGCGACTGATTCACGATCTGACTGCTCCCCCATCATGATGTATCCTTTCTCTTTTCACTTCCCCAGATGTAATTCTGCTCTTTATCGGGAATAAATAAAAGCGACTCTTTTCTGACTTTTGTGGACCCATCATTTCGGAATGTAAATGACAGTTTTTTTTTTGCGCGAGAGTGATATCAGAGGTAGTATGGACATGATAAACTCTCGATAAACTTTTAGTGGGACATATATGTTCAGAGGTCATACGGACATGATAGAATATAACCCAACTAATTGCGTTCTGGAAGTGGTTTTGTCAGAATTGAGATCCTCGCTATATTCCACTTGAGCAGGGGAGATTAAGCATAGTACCTTTTCAGGAATTTGCCGTTGATAGGAGCCATTAACAGGTCTCCATTAGGCTGGGCTATCCTGTAGGCGCCGTTTGAGAACGTTGTCTCGATCACGTAAGGGCCCTTTCATTTGGGCTGGAATTTGCCTTTACTTCTGTGAGTAAAAATCATTGGCCTTCTTACGGCTAGAACTAGCTCGCCGACTTTGAACACTCTTTCCTTTACTTTATGATTGAAAGCTTTGGAAATACGTGCTTGGTAGAGCGCGATGCGCTGCTGAGCTTGGAGGCGTTTCTCGTCTAATCCTTCTAGCTCTTGGAGCCTTAACAGGTCATTCTTTTCTCGAGTCAGCTCACTAGTCACGGCTATCCTGAGTGACGGGATCTGAATTTCAATAGGGAGAACTGCTTCGCTCCCGTAGACCAGCGAGAATGGGGTGCAACCTGTTGGTGTTCGTAGCATTGTGCGGTATACCCAGAGACATTCGCCCAGCTTCTCATTTCAATCTCTCTTGTTTGAAGAGACGAACTTCTTCAAGAGTTTGATAATGGTTTTGTTGAAAGCTTCCGCCAAACCATTAGCAGCTGGATAATATGCCATAGAGGCAATATTCTGTATCCGATTTTTATCGCAAAATCGATAAAACGCTTGGCTGATAAACTGAGGCCCATTATCGTGAATTATCCTCCGGGGTACCCCGAAGTGATAAATGACGTAATGCTTGATGAAGCTGATCACATTAGACGCCTTCACCTCAGTGAGAGGGATCGCCTCTGCCCATTTGGAGAAGTAATCCGTGATGGCCAGTATGAACTGGTGACCGCTGGAAGAAGACGGATGAATAGGACCGATGATATCCATACCCCATGCTTCGAAAGGCCAGGACGCAACCGTAGGATGTAGATATTCAGACGGTTGATGTATGAAGTCTGCATGAACCTGACAGGCCCTGCATTGTCTTGTATACCGTATTGCATCTGCGATCATAGTAGGCCAGTAATAGCTCATTCTCCTTATGCGATCCTGTAGCTTAGGATTGGGTTGATGCACTCCGCATACGCCGTCGTGAGCTTCCCGGATAATCTGTTGTGCTTCGTCTTCAGATTGACATCTCAATAGCAGTCCATCGTAGGTCCGGCGATATAGGCATTATGAAGATGCATCGTAGTAGAAGCGTAATGATCGTCTTTTGACGGATACTGCTTCTTTGGGGTCCTCCGACAAGATTTCGTATGCGACGAAATCTATGAAGGGACTTCTCCAGTCTCTTCTAGGAGGATCTGTGTTCATCACGTAGCTGCGTTCTATGTGAAAGTTGTTCTTCACACAGAATAAATCTCTGTTAAGAAGGATTATCGAATCCTGCCTTCTTATAGGAGTGGCTAAATCTGCAGCTAGACTAGCTAGGGCATCAGCTTCTAGATTCTGAGATCGAGGTACATGCTCTAGGAAGAATCCTTTGAATGTTATGGCTATCTCGACCGTCGCTCGGTGATAGGGGATGAGGTCTGGATTCCGGACTTCATATATTCCTCTGACTTGATTGACGATAAGCAGAAAATCACCGAATGCTTCCAGGGACTCGACCCCCAGCTCTTTGGCGACTTAGAGCCCGATTAGCAAAGCGTTGTACTCTGCCACATTGTTGGAGCAGGGCTCGCTAAGAGAATATGCTCGGTAGATGACGAGCTGATCAGGAGTGACCAAGACGACTCATACTCCTGAAACGACGTTTCCCCTATGACCGGTTCTGGAGGCACCATCGAAGAAGAGTTGCCATACGTCACTTTCCATTGCGAAATTACATTCTGCAACTTCGTCGGGAATGTCCTCGTATAATTTGGAGGCCTCCGGGATTGGATGAGCAGCTAGGAAGTCAGCTAGCGCTTGGCCCTTGATGGACTTCTGCGGTACGTACACCATGTCAAAGTGATCACCAGAGGATCACTCCCTTCTTCTGACCTGGTCTGGTTCAGGTGGATAGCCACGGGCTCTATGGCTTTTGGACGAGTGGTTCATCCTTTCACTCTGATTGACAGCGGTAGTGCGGCAGAGGGTTCTCCTGGCTCCCGGTGGGATCCCTTCTCTGCGTCGCCTGACACTTCTTCCGTGTGGTCTTGGGAGTACAACACGGCATCAAAATAGTAGGATTCTATTCCTTTGAACGGGTTTAGATCAGCCACCTCCGTTTGTACCGTTCCTTGTGCGTCTACATATTTAAGGCATTGATGTAGGGTTGAAGGAACGATGTTGTGGTCGTGGATCCACGGTCTTCCCCGCAAAATGTTATAGGATACCTCTGAATCGATAACGTAACATGTGGCCACCGATCTAAGGTTGCCGATCTGGATCCTCAGGCAAATTTTCCCCAACGGCTTACTTCTTCCGGCGTTGAAACCCACGATTGTAGTGGTGGTGTAAGCCAATTCTGGTAGGAATTCTCAACTGTCTGAGTAGACTGTGAGGGATAATGCTGATCGACGATCCCGGATCTATGTGAATCCGATCGACCTCTATGGAACCGACGTACCCGGTGTAATAGAGGGGTCTGTCATGCTTGTTATATTTTAACAGCATGTCGTCTTGGATGAAAGTGATATTTGGGACCACCTCCATCACACTGTGGCATTGAGGACACGCCACTGGTTCTTCGTCGGGGGACTTGAGCTGGGTCAAGTATGCCTCCGCCTGCATCAGCGCTTCACTCAGGGCTAGACGAGTGTCTTGGGAGAGCCTGAGTAGCTCGAAGATGGACAACCTGGCTGGCGTATTGGCTAGTTGGGCCTGGATGTCGAAGTTGTATGACTTCTCTAAACCCTTGCTTGGAATGTTTTTCACAGGTTTATCAAAGCGCAATTCTTTTTGCTTTCCCTTCTCCGTCGGGGTTGGTTTTAAAGGACTGATATCTGGTACGACGTGCCTCTGCTCCCGAATCTAATAGTACCTCGAGTGGGCGAAATCCTCAAGAACACGTGCTCTCCTTCTTTAAACTCTAGGAAACGTCTGTGCGTATCTGCCCAATGCTTCTGTCTGTCTTGAGCTGCTCGAAGATGATTTTGGATCTGTTTTACCTTCTCCACTGTCTGCTGTTTATGGTATTAAACGAAAGAATGAAAGTGTATTTCAATGACGGGGTTTATACGAAACCCGCGCCCTTTGGTTTACAAACAAACTTGTATAATTTAATCCTATACGAGGATGTGGGAGTATAATTTATTTAATCTGGGTATAAATTGCTATAGGTGTCTGATCTGTAATCGATCACTTTAGCCCTTGGACCACACGATGTTGAAGAAGTGCCGTGGAAGACAGGTAGCAGCTTCGAAGGTTGCAGAAGAGGGTGGATGCACGATGCCAAAGTCGTCGATCCCTGCTTTTTGCCTGAGCTCCGGACTCTCTCTCTCTCTCTCTCTCTCTCTCTCTCTTGACCTCCGGTTCGATCTTTCTGGAAAGTTCGACCTTGTTCGATCTTCAAGTTTGAAGTTTTTCGACCTTGTTCCCCATTGATAGGGGCCTCTATTTATAGAGTTTTGGTGATAGTGACCACTCTGTCGGTGTAAAAACCGAGGAGTGGAAAGTACAGCACCCTTTTACACAACGGTTAAAATAACCAATGCCTGCGTATAGATGACCTTTTGAGTGAGCATGTGACACGTGTCCAACTAAGGGGACAAAACGCGTATATCTGCTGCGAAGATCACGGCGTAGAAGCCACGTAGGTAGGTATCCCTTGTGTAGAAGAGGTTGACGTAGAAGCCAAATGACTGTCACCTTGGCGTAGAAGCCGGATAGGCATAGAAGCCGGATAGGCGTAGAAGCCGAACAGGCGTAGAAGTCGAATAGGCGTAGAAGCCGAATGGTCGTAGAGACTGAGTGGGCGTTTGAAGCCAAATGGTCGTAGAGACTGAGTGGGCATTTGAAGCCGAATGAGCACAGATCTTGAATAGGCGTAGAAGCCGCTGCGTACCGTGCCAGAGTGCTGATGTGGACGTCTTAGCCAAAATTATGGCTTTTGAAGATATAATCAAATCTCTTGCAGAGATTTGCCACCATCTTGTGCATTAAATACGGAGACATATTTTGAAGGTCTGCAGCCCTTCTGTGCATCTGTCGCAGAGACGTGCCTCTAGAGAAACTGTCACCGCTCTGTGCAATTAGACATAGAGACGTGCCTCGAGCCCCGTACGAAGTGCAGCTTTTAACGTGGCAGACGGTTTGTCTACTGCGGAGCGTAAAACAGCTCATGTTTGCCTGTGTAAAACAAGGTAGCGTATTCCCTTGTACGTGAAAGAGCAGCTTACGCTGAGGGGACGTCAGTAAACGAGGGTTCGGTGATATTTTAACCAAATCCTCTGCATTAAATGCAGAGATCCGCCATCATACTGTGGTGCACGTCCCGATGGGTCTGTGCTCGTTTCCAGCCGTCGTCTGGATAGCCGTGCAGCACTTTTTGTTAGGAGTCAGAGGTCAGGTTCACTGCGTGACTTGACAGGTTCATTTTGGGGAAGATGAAGCGTTCCTCGTACGCTTTAACGCTGCTTTGAGAGCGGATGAGTTTTACGCCATGGAGGCGATGAAGAACCCTGTTTACGCTGGAGCGGCCTGGACGTACTGCACTTACGCGGATGGTCCTTTGAGCTTATACTTCACGTTGTGTTTAGCGGAGAAAGCTCTGCTTGTACGCTTGATGGCTCTGAAGGCCTCTGTTTACGCTGCTCTGCATCAGTATGCTGCGTAGCTCCTCCCAGCGTATTTTTTATGCTTCTACATCTGCGTTACCAATTATGGACCTATTATTTGACGTTCACCAATGTCACTCCAACATATAGGCGATCTGCACTTCCTTCCGTATAATGCCTCGAATGGTGCCATCTGAATGCTGGCCTGATAACTGTTATTGTAGGAGAACTCCACTAAGTGCAAATAATCTTCCCAAGATCCTCCAAAGTCTAGCATACATGATCACAATATATCCTCTAAGATCTGAATGGTGTGCTCCGATTGACCATCTGTCTGGGATGGTAAGCTGTGCTGAATTTGAGTCTGGTGCCCAGACTCTCTTGCATGCTTCGCCAGAAATGAGATGTAAATCTCGAATCTTGATCCGATACAATACTAACCGGCACTCCATGTAATTTGACGATTTGTCGCATATACATATCGGCTAGTACCTCCGTGGACTGTCCAACTCTAAATGGCAAGAAGTGTGCCGATTTAGTGAGTCTATCCACGATAACCCATACTACATCTCTTCCGCTGGGGCTCCTTGGAAATCCTGTGACAAAATCTATCGTGATATGTTCCCACTTCCATTCTGGTATAGAAAGCAGCTGTAACATACCTGCAGTCCTCTGATGCTCAGCCTTTACTTGCTGGCAGACTAAGCATTTGGCCAAAAATCTTGCAATTTCCCTTTTTATTCCATGCCACCAGTAATACTGTCTCAAGTATCGGTACATCTTGGTTCCTCCTGGGTGAACGGAGTACATAGAGCTATGTGCTTCAGTCATTAACTCATGTCTCAATTCTCTATTTGGAACATACAGGCAATTTCCAAACCTCAATGTCCCGTCTTCGTGTATGCGAAGTCCTGTCTGCATGCCTGCTTCTGTCCTCTCTTTGAGTCTTCTAAATCTAGCATCGGTGGGCAATGCCTCTTTAATCTTCTCTATGAGTGATGACTTTACTTCAAGATTAGCCAGCAAGCCATTCTGTCCTGGTAAAACAACCTCTATCTAAAGCTCCTGTAGATCTCTCAATAACTCGGGCTGCATCGCCAAGAAATAAGACGTAGGCTTCCTGCTGAGTGCGTCTGCCACGACATTCGCCTTTCTCGGATGGTATTACAGATCTATGTCAAAATCTACCATCAGTTCAAGCCAACGTCTCTGCCTCATGTTAAGCTCCTTCTGAGTATATACATACTTCAGACTCTTATGATCTGTAAAGATGTCTACCTTCTTACCATAAAGGTAGTGCCTCCAAATCTTCAATGCAAATATAACTGCTGCTAACTCCAGATCGTGTGTTGGATAGTTCTTCTCGTGGACCTTCAACTGTCTCGACGCATAAGCAATAACTTTGCCATGTTGCATCAAAACACATCCTAGTCCACTACCTGATGCATCACTGTAAACAACAAAACCTCCTGACCCTGAGGGAAGGGTTAAGACAGGTGCTGTTGTTAATCTTCTCTTCAATTCTTCGAAGGCCTTCTGGAAGTCTTTTGTCCATATAAACTCCTGGTCCTTACGTGTCAGCTTCATCATCGGTTCTGCAATCCTTGAGAAATTTTCTATAAACCTTCGGTAATATCCCTCGAGTCCGAGAAAACTTCTCACCTCTGCAACTGATGTGGGTGTAGGCCAAGTCTATTGCCGCAACTTTCTCGGGATCCACGAAAAGTCCTTCTCCTGAGATGATATGTCCCAAGAAAGGCACATTGTCCATACAGAACTCACACTTACTGAGTTTGGCATATAACTTCTCCTGTCTCAAGGTCTCTAACACGATTCTGAGATGCTCCTCGTGTTCTTCGTGGCTCTTGGAATATATGAGGATGTCATCAATGAACACAACCACAAATTTATCCAAGAGCTGATGAAAGACTATGTTCATTAAACTCATAAACACTGCTGGCGTATTGGTTAAAACAAACGGCATTACCAATCCATACTTGGTACTAAAAGCTGTCTTTGGTACGTCTTTCTTCCTTACTTTGATCTGATGATAGCCGGATCTCAGGTCAATCTTCGAGAATACCCTTGCACCACTTAATTGATCAAATAGATCATCAATGCGTGGTAAGGGATACCTGTTCTTGATGGTCACAGCATTTAGTGCCCTGTAGTCAATGCATAATCGTACTGTTCCATCCTTCTTCGGCATAAATAATATGGATGCTCCCCAAGGTGAAATACTGGGCCGAATGAAGCCCTTCTCCAAAAGATCATCAACCTGTTCTTTCAACTCCACTAACTCCTTAGGTGCTAGCCGATATACTGATGAAGTGATAGGCTCTGCTCCTGGAGTTAAGTCTATTATGAATTCTATTTTTCGATCAGGCGGTAAACCTGGAAGATCATCAGGAAATACATCCACAAATTTTGATATGACTCTTGGGTAACCAGTCTCCCCTTCTACAGATAATACCCTAAGAGTAGGCTGAACTCCTTGCTCTACTGCTCCTCGAAGAAACTCGAATTCTAGATGTCCAGGCGGTCTAAATATAACCCGCCCAAGTCGGTAATCAAGAGTCGCATGGTACTGACTTAACCAGTCCATACCAAATATCAGAAATTGAGCTCGCATCTCTCTTCCACAAACTACTACAGACGTCACTAACCGGAATAATTCCACCTCCCGTAAGAATTTTCTTCATCTTCGGAAGGGGTGCGGTAGCTACTCTATGGTTGGCTACAAAGCTAGCTGCTATAAATGAATACGATGCTCTAGAATCAAATAAAGCTACAGCTGGTAATGAAGCTACTAAAATAGTACCTGCGATGACCTCGCCTGCAGTAGCTTCCTGCTCAACAGCTAATGTGAATGCCTGTCCTCGTCCCTGAGCTGGACCTCTCTGCTGCTGCTGAGTCTGCTAATATAGAGCTGTCTGTGGTGCCAGTGGTGGTCTCTGCTGGTAGCCTCCTGTAGCTGGTGGTCTGACTCCTCCAACTCCTGTCTGTTGTGCTCCTACTGCTGGATAAGCTGGTCGTGGTGCAGGCAAGGCTAGTCTCGGTGCTCCGTCTCTGCGTTCAGAACAGTCCCTGGAAAAATGCTGGTTGGATCCGCAGCTCAGACATAGTCCCAACTTACGCCTGCATTCTTTCTCAATGTGTCCTACCTTGCCGCAGTAGTGACAAGTAGGAAGAGGTCTGTCCCTATGTGCTGTCCTCTCTGGCATACTCCTCTGGGGTCGTTTTGCAGAATCCCCCTGTGATAACCTGGATGGAGTTGATGTGATTGGCCTCTTCAGATTCGACTCCATTCTAGTGACGCGCTCCATGCGTCGTGCTGCTGCAAGGACGTCGGTATAAGATGTAGGTACGACCGAGCCAATCAATCTTTGGAGCTCAAACTTTAGTCCGTCAAAGAACTTCTCAGCTTTCTCTTTCTCTGTCGAGATCAATGTTGGAGCGAAGCAACTTAGGCGAATAAATTCTGCATTGTATTCTTCCACTGTCATATTGCCTTGGATAAGGCGGTTGAACTTGTCTCTGAACTCTGACCGAGCAACTGCTGGAATGTACATCTCTTGGAAGAGTCTGAAGAACTCTTCCCATGTGACTCGGTCCTGTCCGAGCCTCCTCTCTTTTGCTAACCACCAGTGATGTGCATTTTCAGTTAACTGTATTCTGACTGCAGTCATCCATTTCTCTCTTGGAAGTTCAGCTGTTTCCAACTGGTGCTGAATGTTCGTGAGCCATTCATGAACTTCGGTTGGCCCCTCTTTACCAGAAAATATGCGAGGCTTGAGATGACGGAAATCGGTGATAGATCCCGTCGCTGTTCGCCTCGTTGGTGGATTTGCCTGCTCCAATACGGATACCAGGCTGGTCCTCAGATACTCTGCCTCCTAGCGATGGGCCTCTTGCTGAATCTGCTGCTGGGCTTGCATCATGGCATACATCATCTGGAACATCTGTTGCCCGTCCATGGGTTATTCGGGCGGGAAAACTGGCATCTGGAGAGTGAACTGTGGTGGAGGTGGGATGTCATCTCTCCGGAACCTTGGATTAGGCTGACCGGTTTGATCGCTCTACGATACTTGTCCTCCATTCCCTGGGGTCACTCCGTCAATATAAGTAACCACAGCGTCGTATGGTGTATCCAAAGGAATCTCGTCTCCGTTCCTGGGATCCATTACTCTGCAACCAGAAGATAAACTATAAGAACGCACAGAGGAATCAACACAGGATGCAAATCAAGTAACAATTTTGAGTTCGATATAGAGTTCAACAATGGGTTAAATAATGGATGAGATCCTATAACTTATCCTATCCTTAGGGCAGGCTGGTTCGGTCCCTAAGTTGAAATCGAACAATTTTGTCGTAGACCTGCATGGGCCACCACAAAAACCATGTCACGCCCCAGTCCCAAAATACCGAGGGACTGGACGCGTGGCAATGGCCAGCAGTACGCACCGATGGACAAACCCAATTTAATGGATCCATCAGGGCATACTTAAGCTGTAAACTCAAGTCTACGACAACATGGCACAACTAATCTCATCCACACAAGATATAAAATATGATCCACAGAATAAATAAGGAATATAAATCATCAGATAGTATCACAAAGTGCTTCGGGGAACAACCCGATAAATATCTGATACATGGTTCAACAGACCAGAAATAAATGACTGAAATAAATAAATAAATACTGAACATGAACATGGATGCTCAGGAGAAGTCTTTGGCTAATACATCGTCCTCGGATGGCGGTACAGCTCCTGGATCAGCTCCTGCTGCGGTCCCGTATACCCCGGGATAGATCTCGTCCTCAAATCCTGGGGACATAATCCATATCCAGGTCCTCAGGGGACATAGCAAGGTACAAAAAAATATACAAGCCAGAATATAAGCAGTGCAACAAATAATGAGATAAATAGGGCAAGTAAGTAACCATCTATATGAAAATGCAAGTGAGAGCAGCACGAGTACTCAGGCTGAGCCACTACAAGCTCTGTGTCGGGGAGCCGGTAGCGGTAATAACCGGTAGTGGGTCTAGCTCTGCTCCGAGAGTCTACGACCTCTCAATAATAGAAGATATATATATAACAGCCTGTAGCCTGTGTGTCTCTCCCCACCCAATGTAACCACGCATATCATGACCATAACGTCTCATGTCCATGTCAAGCGGGATCATAGCTAATGCAACCAGTCATACTATATCTAAGAATATAATGTCCATGTCCTGTATCCTATACAGAATCACCACGAATATCTCGAGAAAATCCTGTCTCATGAATAGTATCAAGTGTCCTGGGTCAAAGTGTACTTGGTAAGACAAGTACGAGAATATATAGTGTCACGAATGTCCATCTCTAAATGACCGTACCCAACACCGCGTACAGTGTTGGCACCCGACTAATAATCGGACGCTAAGTACGTCACATGGTCCTAGGTTAAGCATGCACAGCAATATAATGAAGTAAGAAAAATATGTAACAAGACTGTAAAGTTTGGCAAGGTACACTTGCCTGATGTTTGAGTATCAACAGTCGTCCCGGTATCAGTGAATCATGTGGGTACTACTCCAAAAGCTGTAATAAACATCACCAACCATCTCAGAAGATGTCAAATAGCTAGAAACGCCTGTCCTTAAGTCCAATTTGGACACAGGGGCAAAAAGGATATTTTTGGGCCAAAGCGGGTTCCATATGTGGGCCACTTTGCACCGAAAAGCGTGCCAGGGTCAAAGATCTCCAAATTCTCCAAACTCAGTGTCTACAAGTCAGGAACGATGATACGAACCCAATGAAACTTCCAGAATTGGATTCCGATGAGCCGATCACAAAATCGTCCGTCAAGTGGAGCCTATGGGGCCCACGATACGGAATTTTGTCAACGTTCTCAAAATCGGACCAAACTTGGGTCACAGGACCAGCGTATTGCTACGAGTCTGATGGCACAAGTTTTGTCTCGATCCGATGTGTGTACACAAAGTTACAGCGTATTCCAGAAAGGACGGATACGAGACGGTGTCGGCGGATAAGCGTTGATTCCGGTGTGCGCGCACATCCGAATCGACTTCTGTGAAATCCCACATGTCCGTATCAACGACGCGCACATTTCGGTAAAGACCGCGTGCAACCAAGTCGTCCCGTTTGGCGGGGCGCACTCAGTTCCGGGGTGAAATAGGGCGTTATTTTTCCTTTTTTGGATCGCGGTTTACGATCACCACAGGACGCGATGCACCGAGCGGATTGCACGGGCACCGAGAGGGTCATACAGTCTACGTGTTGCAACTAACAGAAACTAAAATGGAGTTACGAGGAGGAAGAAAATGGTACCTGAATAGGGCTCCTTGAATACTGAATTCCACGTGTCCGAGGGTATTATTCGTGTCCTGGACGTGTCCTCCGTCTCCTGTGCGTCCAGGCTAGGGTTCCGTCCGAGATGATGGTGGAGGCTTCACCGGAGGGAGTCGATCTTGGGGTCGGCGAGGTCGGCCAGACGGCGGCTGTGCACCGTCGACCGGAGCGGTTCACGTGGCCGGAGACTCTGCGTCGGGGAGTGTCTGGATGGACTCGGTTGGGTCGGGTCGACGACGGGAGCGGGGCTGGGTCGACTCTGAGGCAGAGTCGAGTAGAGGGGCGACGGCCTAGGTTGGCCTGAGCGGAGGGGGTGCGAGCACGACGGGCTAGGGGAGCCGGGTGTAGTCGTTCGGTGGGCCTCGGCAGCGGGGAGAACAGGGGGAAAGGAGTGCTGGGGTTCGCCGGGGCCGGGCGAACTCAGGTGGAGCGGTTGCGTGTAGTCGGAGGCGGTAAGGAGGAGAGTCTAGCAGAGGGGTCTGGGGGCGGACGCGGGCGGCGTTCGGGTTCAGTCGAGGTAGGTCGGAGGAGATGACGGCGCGGCGACTAGGTTTCCGAAGGCTGGGCACAAAATTCGAGAAGGTTTTATAGGCTGCTACAGGAACTCCGGCAGGCTAGGGTTTCCTCACGGGTTTTGGATCCGGGTCGGGTTTGGCTCGGATCCGACCCGACCCGACCCAATATGCGGTTTTGGTTCAGGTTTGGGTTTAATTTGGGTTTGGCTCGGTTTAATTTGGGTTTGGCTCGGTTTAATCAATCCAAAACCTTTTAAGGCTTTAAACGCGTCTCCGGAGTCCAATAAATTCACCGAAAAATATCCCATGTCTGGTTTTCCATTGTACACCATAAAATATTATTTCCATAATATTTTAACACCAATTAACAGCATTTAAAAATCTTTAACTCATAATTACCTTGCTTCTTTGCCCAGAAAAATACCGAAAATTTTGGGGAAAAAATATTAAAATTTATTCTCAAAATTAGGGTGTTTACACAATCCTTGGCGGAATATTGGTTGGATCCGCAAATCAAGCATAATCCTAACTTACATCTGCACTCGCTCTCGTAATGACCTCGCTTGCCACAATATTGACATGTAGGAAGAGATGCTCTGGGTGGCTGGTGCATATGATGTCTCTTTGCAGCTTCTTCCTGTGGTGCTCTGGCTGGTATTGATGTGAATGGCCGTTTCTGGCTTGACTCTCTCCTGGTGATGCGCTCCATGCTTCAGGCTATAGCAAGGACGTCCATATAAGAAGTAGGTGTGATAGAGACAATCTGTCTCTGTAGCTCAAAGTTGAGTCCGTCAAAGAATTTATCAGTCATCTCTTCTTTTGTGGGAATTAATGTAGGTGCGAAGCGGCTCAAATGGATGAACTTCGTATTGTACTCTTCTACCGTCATGTTGCCTTGAGTAAGGCTATTGAACTTATCCCAAAGTTCCGATCGAGCAATAGATGGAATATACATCTCCTGAAAGAGTCTAGAGAACTCCTCCCAAGTGACTTAGTCTGGTCCGAGCCGTCTTTCCTTAGATAGCTACCAGTGATGTGCATTGCCCGTCAACTGCATTCTGACGACAGTCATCCAACGCTCCCTCAGAATATTAGCTGCTTCTAATTGGTGTTGAGTGGTTATGAGCCACTCATGAACTTCAGTGGGCTCCTCCTTGACAGAAAATATACGAGGCTTCAGCTGGCGAAAATCAGTGATAGATCATATCGATGGTCGCCTAGCTGGTGGGTTCGCCTGCTCCAGTACGGTTACTAAGCTGTTCCTCAAATTCTCTGCCTCATGACGCTGAGCCTCTTGATGAACTTGTTGTTGGGCTTGCATCATTGCTTAGAATATTTGGAACATCTGTTGTCAGTCCATAGCCTGTCTTGGTGGAAAAACGGGCATTGGTGGAGTAAACTACGGCGGTGGGGGAATGTCGTTTTGCCGGAACCTCGAGGCGTGCTGATTTGCGTGATTGCTTTATTGAGTAGATGGATCTCCACCCATTGGTGTTACCCCATTATCATAAGTAACAACATCAACTTGTGGTGTTCCCGCGGGAGTCTCGTCGCTAGCTCATGGATCCATTACTCTGCATCCAAAGTAAACTATGAGAGGCGCACAGAGGAATCAAGGCAGGATACAAATAATAAAATTATTTTAAAGTCGATATAGAGGTCAAGAACATATCAACAAGTGGATGAGATCCTATAATTTATCCTAATCACATGCTTGCTCGATTCCTTAGTTAAAACTGAAGCAATATAGTCGTAGACCTGCATGGGCCACCACAAAAACTATGTCACGCCCCAGTCCCAAAATACTAAGGGACTAGCCATGTGGCAATGGCCAAAAGCATAAATCCAATGGGCAAATCTATTTTAATGGACTCGTTAGAGTGCACTTAAGCTAAAAAACAAACACAATGGTCTACGATACATGTCACAGTTTAATTCTAATCTCATCCACAGAAAGTAAACACAATTTAATATGATAGACTAATCAAGATAATAGTTAAAAAGAATATAGTCCATCAACAAGTCCAAATAAAAAGTGTCTCGGGGAACAACCCGATAATAAGTTAATACAATAATCCAAGAGTCAAGATATAGAATAACTGGAAGCACAAATAACTGAGTATATAACAAAATACTCAAGAGAAATCATCTAGCACAACCTCGTCCTCTGGTGCCAGTACTGCTCCAGCGTCAGCTCATGTCCCATATATCTCAGGGTATTCCTCTTCTGCTGTACCTGGGAACATAATCCGGATCCAGGTCCTCAGGGGATATACCAAGGTACAAGAATAACTCAAGCCAAATAAAAATACAGTATATAAAAATAGATCTTCAGGGCAAGTTATGTAACCAACTATGTGATATGCAAATGCGAGCATCACTAATACTCAGGCTGAGACCACTACAAGCTCTGTGTCGGGGAGCCGGTAACAGTAATATCACGTAATAGGCCAAGCTCTAGAACAGAGACTAAAGTACCACAATAATAAATATATATGTATGTAATCAGCATGTAGCTTGTGTGTCTCTTTCACCCAATGTAATCACACATCTCATGTCCACGATGTCTCATGTACATAACACGCAAGATCATGACCTCTTGCTAGTACATCGAGTCATAATGATATCTATGTATATGCAAGTCTTATGTCACAAATCCTATAAGCCTATACAGAATCACCATGAATAACTCAGAAAAGATTATGTCTCATAAATAGTGTCAAGTGATCTATGGTATGACGTACTTGGTAAAGCAAGCACAAAAAATATAGGATCGTATTATCAACTCTCTAAGTGACGTTACATGACTCCGCGTACAACGTTGACACCCGAATCTTGTTCGGATGTTAAGAAACGTCTCACGGTCCTAAGTTGAACAGGTAAAATACAAAAGTATATATATATATATATATATATATATATATATATATATATATATATATATATATATATATATATATATATATATATAACTCAAGAGATTAATATCAAAGAAACTACTGGAGGTTTGGTAAGGTACACTTGTCTGTGTTCTGAGCTCCGTTAGTTACTCCGAAGTAAGTGAAATCTCCAGGTACACCTCCAGATGCAGAAACAAATAATACCATCACTTTTAGAATATATGAAATAGCTAGGATTGACTACCCATAAGTTCAATTTGGACACAGGGACAAAATTGACAGTTTCTGGTCAAAGCGGGGTCACATGTGACCCACTTTGCACCAAAAAATATGTCAGAGACAAAGTTCTCAAAATTTGTCAAATTTAGTATTTATGAGTCCAGAACGATGATACGAACCCAACAAAACATTCAGAACTGGATTTCGATGAGCCAGTCACGAAATCGCCAGTCAAGTAAAATTGTGGGGCCCACGAAATAGGGTTTCGTCAACGTTCTCAGAATCGAACCAAACTTTGGTCACAGGACCAGCGTAACGCTAAAAATTCAATGGAATAAGTTTTACTACGAAACGACAAGCACACACAAAATTATATCGAGTGTCAGAACATGTCGATATTGGGCTTTTCGACGGATACGCGTTGATTCCGGTGTGCACGCACATCCAAATCAACTTCTGTAAAATCTTATACGTCCGCATTGACGATACGCAGCTTTTGATGCAATTTGCACATGATGAATTTGCCTTGTTTAACGAAACGCACCCCGTTTCAGAAAATTTCGGTTTTAGAAAACCAAGTTTTTGGTCAACTTCAACCGCGAATAAAACACAGCATACAATAAATTAAAATAAAATAATTAAAGGGATTAAAACTTGGTTATGTTGTTTAAATTATTGTTCAAGTGGAATTTAAAAATATTAACTAGGTTGAATGAAAAATGGCCATGAACATGGGTGTTTGGGACAGTTTTCTGAACTACAAATTGGGTCATTTTTTATATTTTGCGTCGCAAATTACGACCGACACAGGACACAATACCCCAAAATAATTATACAGGTTCGAGAGGTTCATGTGGTCTTTGCATAGGATTCAACAGATCGATATTTGGATAACTGTACACAGAGATACTAGAGTGGGAAGAAGGGTGCCTCACTGCTTGCTGCTGCTCGGGATTCAGGCGACTTGCGGCGACGACTTTGCAACGGTGGTGTGCGGCGATCCGACATCGTCGTCGGCGGTAGCTTATTGGGAATGGAAGAGGGTTTGATGGTGGATGAGGGGGTGGGTCTAGGGGTTTATATAGGGGTCGGAGTGGGCGGTTACAGGGAGAAAAAAGGGCGGTCGGCGACGGTTTTTGGGGAGATGAATAGAAGGAGTCGGGGGAGTTTCTGAAGAGGGAAATAGGTTTTGGGTTAGAGGGTCTGGTACGGGTTTGGGTAGGATTCGGTTCAGTAGGGTTGTTTCAGTTTGGTTTGGTTCAATCTGTGTTGGTTTATTTAAAACTAATGCAATTAGCTATTTAAAATAGTTTTTGAGCCCAATAAATTCCAAAAAATTAAAAATATCTTATTATTAATTATACACTCAAAAATATAATTTTTGCAATATTTTAATAATAAATTTAATACACAAAAATATAAATCCCTGAAGAATATTTATTATAATTAATTAAATATTACAGAAAAATCTCCAAAAACTAAAAAATTTATAATTAAAATTCTAAAATTAAATTCTAAAAATTTGGGTGTTTACACATGATCCTCTTGAACCTTGTATAATTAGTTCGGTGTATCGTATCCTGTGTCGGTCGCAATTCGTAACACAAAATAGGAGAAAAAGACCCAATTTATAGTTCAGAAAAATGTCCGAAACACCCATGTTTATGGCCGTTTTTCTTCCAACCTACTTAATATTTTTAAATTCTACTTGAACAGTAATTTAGACAACATAACCAATATTTAATTCCATTAATTAGTTTATTTTAATTTTTTGTAAGATGTGATTTATTCGTGGTTGAAGTTAACCAAAAACTTGGTTTTCTAAAACCAAAATTTTCTGAAACGGGGTGCGTCCTACTAAACGAGGTGACTTCATCGTGTGCGAATTATACCAAAAGGAGCATATCGTCAACAAGGACGTGTGAGATTTCATGGAAGTTGATTTTGATGTGCGTGCACACCAAAATTAATGCGTATCTGTAAAAAAACCGTATCGGCCTGTTCTGACACTCGTCATAATTTTGTGTGTGCTTATCAATTCGCAATAAAACTTATGCCATCAGATTTGTAGTATTACGATGGTCCCGTGAACCAAGTTTGGTTCAATTCTGAGAATATTGACGAAATACCATTTTATGGGCCCCACGGTTCTACTTGACGGATAATTTTGTGATCGACTCATCGAAATCCAGTTCTGGATGTTCCATTGGATTCATATTATTGTTCTAGACTCGTAGACACTAAATTTTATGAATTTGGAGAACTTTGTCTCTGGCATATTTTTCGGTGCGAAGTGGGCCACATGTGGGTCCCGCTTTGACCAAAAAATGTCAATTATGTCCTTGTATCCAAATTGGACTTATGAGTAGTGAATTCTAGCTATTTCAAGTATTCTGAGAGCAATAATGATGTTTATTTCAGCATCCGAAGGCGTACCTGGAGATCCCACTTATATCGAAGCAATGGACAAAGCTAAGAACACAGGCAAGTGTACCTTGCCAACTTGCAGTAGATCCTGTGACTTTATTGTTTAAGTTCTTTCTTTATATA
The DNA here is from genome assembly GCA_036927795.1 of Iris macrosiphon. Classification (NCBI taxonomy): domain Eukaryota; kingdom Viridiplantae; phylum Streptophyta; class Magnoliopsida; order Asparagales; family Iridaceae; genus Iris; species Iris macrosiphon. The sequence goes on from JAYESA010000008.1 coordinate 153,618,972, forward strand.
TATACTTCTGTATTGTACCTGTTCAACCTAGGACCGTGAGACATTGCTTAGCGTCTGAACAAGATTCAGATATCGACGCCGTACGCGAAGTCATATAACGTCACTTAGAGAGTTGATACCACGATCCTATATATTTTACGTGCTTGTTTTATCAAGTACGTCATACCATAGGACACTTGACACTATTCATGTGACATAATCTTTTCTGAGTTATTCATGGTAGTTCTGTATAGGTTTATAGGATTCGTGACATAAGATTTGCATACATAGATATCATTATGACTCGTTGTACTAGCTAGAGGTCATGATCTTGCGTGTTATGGACATAAGATGTAAGGTTATATTGGATGGGGAGAGACACACAGGCTACAGGCTGATTATATATTACTATAGAGTGTCTTAGTCTCTGTACCAGAGCTTTGACACATATACTGGCCCTTCGTGATATAACTGCTACCGGCTCCACGACACAGCTTGTAGTGGTCTCAGCCTGAGTACTAATGATGCTCTCAACTTGTATTTCATATAGCTGGTTACATAGCTTGCCCTGTGGATCTATTTTTATATACTATATTTTATTTGGATTCAGTTATTCTTGTACCTTGCTATGTCCCCTGAGGACCTGGATCCAGATTATGTCCCTAGGTACAGCAGAGGAGAATTTTTCTAAGATATACGGGACATGAGCTGACGCTGGAGCAGTACTGGCACCAGAGGACGAGGTTGAGCCAGAGAATTTCTTCTGAGTATTCTGTTACATACTCAGTTAGTTATGCTTCCAGTTATATCATATCTTGACTCATGGACTTATGTATTGACTTATTTTATCGGGTTGTTCCCTGAGACACTATTTATTTGGACTTGTTGATAGACTATATTTCTTTTTATCTATTATCTTGATTAGTCTATCATATTTAGTTATATTTATTTCTGTGGATGAGTTTAGAATTATTCTGTGATAGATGGTGTAGAGTGCATTAATATTTAATACATCTTAAGTGCACTCTAACAGGTCCATTAAATTGGGTTTGTCCATTGGAGTTGGGCTGCTGGCCATTGCCACGTGTCTAGTCCCTCGGTATTTTGGGACTGGGGCGTGACAATGACAACTTCTTCTTGGACTACATCTTCGTTGGAAGCTTCAACCTCCTATGCAACCACACTATTTTTCAAAATATCCGCGATAACAATGTTCTTGTGCCTTACAAATTTGTCTTTGAGGAGTTCTGCATCACGAGATTCAATAATATAATTTAATTCGATATCAAGAAATCTCTGAGCATTACTCTTCTCGGCATCACCCCGAAAGATTATCTTCGTAGTCCTCGATTTTAGCTTCTGAATCTTTAATTTTGGAAGCTTCACAGACGCCAGACACTCCCACACTCGAATGTCGTTCAAGTTGGATCTGACTCTGAACCAGAGCTCCTGAGGAGTGACATCAAAAGTTGCGTATGGCACTCTATTCAGAATAAACATAGCCGTCAGTACAGCTTCTCCCCAGAAGTAGTTTGGAAGATCCGTAGTCAATAGTATTGAGTTCACCATCTCTGTCAACGTCATGTTCTTCCTTTTAGTTACATTTGATTAAGAAGAATACGGAGCAGTTGTCTCATTGACAATTCTATTTTCTTTGCAGAACGATACGAATTCAATAGACCTATATTCTTCGCCTAGATCACTTCTAAGTCTATTGAGTTGTTGCCCCATTTAAAGTTCAGCCTCAACCTTGAATTTTTTGAACTTCTCGAATGCTTCATCTTTTAACTAGAGCAGAAAGATGAACGCGTACTTCAAGTAGTCGTCGGTGAAAGTAATGAAGTACTTTCTTTTGACCTTTGTGGAGAATTGCTTGAAGTCACAGATATCTGAGTGAACCAACTCCAGAAGATCTGTACTTCGGTTTACCCGCTTGAACAATTTTTTTGTGATCTTTGTTTGCGCACAGACCTTATACTTCTCCACCTCCTTACCCCCATATTTGGAGATAAACTGTCATGCCCCGATCTTCCGCAGGAATTGGCCGTCCCTACTGGGCACAAATCAACACACTAGCGCTCCCGCGGGACAATCGTTTCCATCGGGACGTAATTCCGTACGAGCCTGGGGTTGCGTCCGCACAAGGCAACATCGTTAAAGTTGTCGCTATCGTCGAATCGATTGAGTTGTAGTGGTGGGACAGTGTTGCAAATAATAATTTTATCTGAGTATACGGGAAAAAAATCAAGGCACGAGGTTTTCTGAATACAATGGCATCGTTCCATACATTACATCCCTTTATACAAAAGCAGCTCAAAGCAATCGATATGGCTCAAGGCAACGAAACCAGATTTTTGGGTCCTGGGATGAGGCACGGCTGTCATTTCCTCGGACGATCCAGCACCTGCAAACAAGCAAACTGTTGGTGGGTCAGCACTTTGGAGAAAGTACTGGTGAGTCTAAAATCAACGAACAAAAGCAACATTCACTAAAACCAACACTAAGTAATTATATTCTAAAATATTACATTACTAGTGATCTTTCTAGTATTACCTATGTTCGTTACATGCAGTACAAGAACGGAGTGACATTACTTCTTTTTGGAAACATCTTTGAAATCAGAGTTCATGTTCGATTTATTCAAGCACACAAGGCAGACCAATTATTCTACTATCAGGGTGTGTGCAGCGTGTTTCGTGAGCTATACCCAAAGACTCTAGGGATAATGCACCATCTAGGAACTATCCTTCTATCAAGCAAACAAAATGAACTATCTATATGCTTTTTGGTCCCCAAGAAACTCAGGATCAGTAGCGGAAATCCAGGTAACTAATGACTCATCTATCTGATGCTATTAGCAACTGTGACTCATGTTGATCTTCACTAACATTATAGCAGCCGGGACCAAGGTTCAGCTCTGTACTAATAGCCATTGTCCGACCGATGCAAATACATGAAACACTATCAGATAAACTCTACAATGCAGACAAAATAAACTAGCATACCATCTATCTCTGGTGCGGACTGGTTGCCATCTCTGAATCAAGTTCAAGCACAAAGTATTCTATCAAAACACAAGCGATATGGAGACAAGTTCAAGCAATCTCTTACTCTTTCTTATTAGCATAGCAATGGTTCTCTATTGACAAGCCTTCAAGTTCAAGCTAAGCATGCAGTTCTATTATTCATGCAACAGAAACAATAATCTTTTTAACAACAGGTATTATAAAACTCAGATTCATTATTAAGGCGTGTAAGAATCAGAGAATGAAGTTCTGCCCACTCACCTAGATCAATCATCTTGTATTTTGATCGAAAACTCTTCGAGAAGGTTTTTGCTTAAGCCAACAAAATAATATCTCTTGTACATAGTGCCTACGTGGAGCGGGGCACTACATACTTACCCACCAAGAAAAAGTTTCATCATCGAAACTCAAGGAGAAACTTTCGATATCCAGAGCAGCGATAGTCCTCATCCCACACCATCCTCAATCGAAAACTCTAGCGATAAAAAAAGATCACGCAAGCAAACAAAAATCAGATGCCACAACTCTCAAGCGATAAATTAAATCCAGAAAACTTTTGTGCACATCTTTGAGAATATCTATGGACTTATTGTATGAAACGCTCTACTCAATAACGATATCAATGTACAAGGAATCATCATTTAGGAACTTGCAGCAAAATGGGCATAAGGCCAGAAGATTGAGTTGCTCTAATACCATTATGGCATGCCCCTATCTCCCGCAGGAATCAGCTATCCCCGCAGGGCACGAATTATCGCGCCAGCGCTCCCGTGGGACGATCATTTCCATCGGAACGTGATACCGTACGAACCTGGGGCTGCGCCCGCACAAGGCAACATCGTTAAAGTTGTGGCTATCGTCGAATCGATCGAGTTGCAGCAGAGGGACAGTGTTGCAAACAATAATTTCATCTAAGTATACGGAGAAAATATCAAGGCACGAGGTTCTCTGAATACAATGGCATCGTTTCATATATTATATCATTTTATACAAAAGTAGCTCAAAGCAATTGATACGGCTCAAGGTATCAAAACCAGATTTTTGGGTCCTGGGGATGAGGCACGGCTATCGCTTCCCCAGACGATCCAGCACCTACGAACAAGCAAATTGTTGGTGGTTCAGCACTTTGGAGAAAGTACTGGTGAGTCTAAAATTAACGAACAGAAACAACATTCACTAAAACCAACACTAAGTAATTAAGTTATAAAATATTACATTACTAGTGATCTTTCTAGTTTTACATATGTTCGTTACATGCAGTGCAAGTACGAAGTTATATTACTTCTTTTTGGAAACATCTTTGAAATCAGAGTTCATGTTCGATTTTTCAAGCACATAAGGCAAGCCGATTATTCTACTATCAGGGTGTGTGCAGCGTGTCTCCTGAGCTATACCCAAAGACTCTAGGGACAATGCACCATATAGGAATTATCCTTCTACTATCGGCTTTTCGATCCCCGAGAAACTCAAGATCAGTAGCAAAAATTCAGCTAACTAATGACTCATCTATATGATGTTATTAGCAGTTGTGACTCATGGTTACTCTTCACTAACATTATAGCAGCCGGGACCAAGGTTCAGCTCTGCACTAATAGCCATTGTCCGACCGATGCGAATGCATAAAACACTATTAGATAAACTCTACGATGCAGACAAAATAAACTAGCAGACCATCTATCTCTTCTCTGCTATCTCTGGTGCGGACTGGCCACCATCTCTGAATCAAGTTCAAGCACAAAGTATTCTATCAAAACACAAGCGATATAGAAACAAGTTCAAGTAATCTCTTACTCTCTCCTATTAGCATAGCAATGGTTCTCTATTGACAAGCATTCAAGTTCAAGCTAAGCATGAAGTTCTATTATTCATGCAACAAAAACGATAATCTTCTTACAACAGGCATTATAAAACTCAGATTCATTATTAAGGCGTGCAAGAATCAGAGAATAAAGTTCTGTCTACTCACCTAGATCAATAGTCTTGTGTTTAGATCGGGAACTCTCCGAGAAGGCTTTCACTCGAGCCAGCAAAATGATATCTCTTGTACATAGTGCCTACGCGGAGCGAGGCACTACATAAATCCTAGACTAGACATCTGGCAATACGAAGTACATGTCTTAGTCTGGGGTCCCACAACTCTTACAATGAGACTTCAGTCACAAGAAGAAGCTCGAACATCCATTTAAAATTGAACATCTTGTTTCAAAGTATGCCTCTTGCCAAGATATCACCATCTGACAAACATAGATGTTCACCCTCAAGTCTGCAACAGACTTCCTGAGATCATGTCCTTGTAAATCACCGGTACGTTGCTACACGCACTCCTTTGACTGTAACTTCTCGAAGTTCAGAACCATTGTCTCAATCCCTAGATCCTCTGCTTGATCCTTGCTTGTCATCAAGACCTTCACCACTGAAAGGTTCGACCTTGATCAACAGCTCTTCCTACAGTATATGTGGCTAGATGCACCAGTTTTCATCCACTGGTCAGCAACCACGCCATAGGACTTAACTTGTGCAATCATAGCAACCAAGTTAAGTAATCAAAGGAACCAAGATTAGTTATACATTGCTATATTGGTTCGGATTGGTTCTACTTTTAAGTTCTAATTTCAGCCATGCGTCAAGTCCTGTATAGTGCAGTGACCTTCATGTGCATAGGCCACCATGCGTCAATCAATGCGCTAATCCATGCGCATAAGCTACCAGGCGTCAATCTATGTGCATAAGCCATTATACGTCAATCCATGCGCATAAGCCTTCATGCACGTCATGCATGCGCAAAGACCATCATGTGTATTGAGATACTATGCGACCAGCTCTGCCATGCGCTAAGACGCCAAGACTTTCAATGTGCTGCCATGCGCCAAGTCTTACAAAACGCCAAGTCCTTTCATGCGCAAAGGTCTTCCCCTTGTGCGCATGCTCTGCAATCCTTTATCATCTTGTAATCTTTCTTCCAACTGGAATATGCGTCATTAAGTCGCTATCTCCCCCATCATAGAAAATGGTAGGTACCGACAACTCACTTTCAATATTTGACAAATGAATCATTCTCTCATCCAAATGTTCGAAGTAAATTCTGTCAATCTTCTCAAGTTTGTGAAAACTTGTGTCCAGAAGACTTGAACGGATGTTCCCCAACTTTATTTGGATCTTGCTTTGAGATTGTTAGTTCCAAGGCTTAATCAAAGATGAAAAAATGCGTGGTCGAGATCAGAGGTTCAAACAAATGTTTCTACTCTGACTATTCTCGATTTCCACGAAAAACTATATAAGGATTCTGATTACAACTTGCTCTCAATATTACAAAAGAATCAAAATTAACCAAACTTCTTGTTCTTTCTTGCAATCGCAGTTGCAGACGGACAGAACAGAGTTACAATAAAATGAAAACTACCTTCGTTCTACCTTGCAAAATACAGTTGCAATCAGACAGAACGAACCAAGAAAAAAAATGAGAAGAAGACAGAATAAAAAATTATTCTTGCCGGGACGGTGAAGACCACCGTTGCTCAAAGCAAGATTCGTCCTCTATCGACGATCTGCTTCCAGGAGCCAGCAAGTTCATAAGAGAACTTCTGGAACGCTCGTAGTCACCTCTTTGTGTGACTCGAACGGACTCCTTTGGACTCCTCTGTAGCAACTTTTTGGTCTTTCTAATAAGGAGGCTAGAGGGCTCTTTATATAGGGAAGGATGAAAGAACATCCTCCTCTTCTTTCCAATGTGGGAATAAAAAGTCAATATACAAAATTATTATTCCATAATTGCAGCCCAATGCATAGTCTGTTCAGTACCCGCTCATGGAATACGCGCATGCAACCCGAGCATAAAACTCGCGCAACAATAGCACACAAGCGCCTTGCGACAATGTTGACGTGCTAAGTGCGACAACAAAGCGCCAATTTTTGCCCTTAAGTCTGAGCCCGAGCCCGAGTCTGAATCCGAGTCCGAGTCAAAGTGCACCAACAAAGCACCACTTTGCGCCCTTGAGCCCGAGTCTGAGTCGCTGGACTTAGCTCCTATGGAAAGAATTCCAAGAATATGACAAAAAACATAAATGCTTTCATGAGGAGTTAATCATTTTTTCTCCTAGAAAAATATCCCCACATGGCATCCATGTGCTCCACACCACACCCCATGTGTACACCTCAACTCATACAAAGTATTATATTGAGATACCCACTTTGTGGTGTAGCCAATGTAGGACTATCTTTACTAGTCCAAAGGTAAAAACACCAACAGTTTTTAGACCCTCCATTGACATCTTCAGTGGCGGAGTTTAACGGGAACTAAGGAAGCCATTGTCTCCCTTATTTTATTTTTTTTACTAGTATAAATTTAAATTTTAGATATTATTACCTTAAAAAAATATACAATCTATCATCTTCAAAATGTAATTTGGCTCTAAAAATATATTGTTCCTCCAAAAATTGGAGTCAAGCTCCGTCAATATTCGTCTTCCACGATACAAAAGTGATGTCTTACGGTCATTTGGAAAGAAAATTATTTAAGTAGAATTTAGTTTAATGATTAACAAAATCACAATTCGGCTTTGTATATTGATAAGTCCATAAATTAACATATATAGGCAGTGATTGTGATCTTCTTCTTCTTCTTTTTTCTGCATGCAAATAGAGTTCTAAGAAGTTTGAGTACCAAGCAAAGATGCATTTTTTTTTTTTCATATGGAATCACTAGATTTTCAACGACGGCTTCAAAATAGCAAACATCATGTTAACTCTCGTAGACATATATTGTACCACATTCCTATTTAAGATGGACAAATATTGCTATATATGGAAAAGCCAATTAGATAGGAGTTGTCAATGAAATAATTATCCTTTCCTTGGACTCTTGAAATGTTATAGAAATACATTTTGTTTTTGACATATTCTATTGCCACATCACTAATATAACAGTACAAGTCTTAAAAAAAACTCTATAATACACTATCACATCAGTGTGTGAAAAAAAGTGTGTTGCCGTAGCATATTTTGACTAAAGGATATTACGTGAAAGGATTAATCATTGCAGTGCACAGTTACACTGTTGACTAAAAAAAGGCACTTTCCATCTTGAACTTTCTACAAGCATGTCCCTCACAAGAGCAATTAATATCACTTTGTCATATCTATGCATGGGTATGTAGAAGAGGTTGGAACAGTGATACCAAGTTCCCAAATATATTTCTTAGATGCATCTTTCATAAACCTAAAATTGCCAAGTATTGTACTAATATTCCAACCTATTTATTGTACATGCTGTTGTCATAAAATGATATTAAAGGGACATGACCTAAACAAATAGAACCATCAAAATCAACTAAGTCCATCATGATAAGTAACATGATCAATAATAAATAGTACACTATCCTGCAATATTCTATGCTGATGGGTGCTCACTTCTCAAACCTAAAATTGCCAAGTATTGTACTAATATTCCAGTCTATTTATTGTTAATTCCGAAATCAGATCAAGAAGAAGAGGTAGTCACAAATTAAAAACTCATACAAGAGTCCGTCTCTATAAATTTCAGAAGAGAAGTTGGTGCACTAAGATTCACACAAGAGTTCCTCTACAGTGACACACAATCCCACAGAAGCACTAAACAAGGAATATGTTACAAACTGACGACCCAAAGAAAATACAAATACAACAAGAATCAGAAAATTATTCTTCTCTTTACGTTCGCAGACGCTACACCGAGAAGAACGAAAACAAGGACATAAATACAAAAAAGGGAACTCATGCTGGGGTGATCAAAACCACCAGAGCTCAAGGTAAGATTCACGCTATACAACGATCTGCCCCCAGGATCCAGCAAGTTCACACGAGAACTTCTGGAACGCTCTTGGTCACCTTCGGATCACACGAAAGATTCCTTTGGAATGATGCAAACTTCTGCCGCAAGTCCTACTGGTGCTCTCGGTTTTTCTCTCTTTCTATTTTTTCAACCTACTAAATGAAAGAGGAGAGCCTCTATATAAAGAGGATTTTAGCTTCCATGCAGCCTGGAAAAAAATCAGACCGCATGAGCCACCTCCGTCGTTGTACTGCACAGAGCAGACAGCGCTGCAGGCGCCGAAAGTTGCGGTCACGTAGCACTGAGAGCCACGAGCTGCCTGCGCCGCCTGCGCGCTGTACTGCATAAAGCAGACAGCGCCGCACCGAGCCGCCAACAACAGTCCCTGTCCCCTCCATACTTGACTCACTCAAACTAACTTGCTGGCGGCAAAACTCCAGGCCGCAAGGCCCCTGGCCGCATGAGCTCCTGGCCGCATGCGCACCGGGTCACATGGGCACCTGGCCGCATGCTCCCCTGACCGCATGGCCCCAGGCCGCATGCGCTCCTGGCCGCATGCATTCCTGGCCGCATGTGCACCTGACCGCATGGCCCCTGGCGGTATGTGCACCTGTCAACATGGGCACCTGACCGCATGCGCTCTAGGCCGCATGGCTCTACGAAACATGCGTCCGAGCAAACAATCGTGCATGAAACTCGCGCAATGCTAAGTGCAAAGTGCGCCAATAAAGTGTCACTTTGCGCCCTTGAGTCCGAGTTCGAATCCGAGTTGCGGGCTTAGTTCCTAAGAAAAACTTCCCAAATGTGGTGAGAAAATAAAGATTGTCATAAAGGGGTTCGCACTTAATCCCGCTAGAAATGTCAACCCATATGGATCACCACCATATGTGCATATACCAATACTAAGCAAAGATATATATTGAGATATACACATTGATAATTTTTTAATGTGGGACTAAAACTCTCAAAACAAAGTGAAAAAACACCAACATTTATTGTACATGCTCTTGTCATAAAATGATATTAAAGGGACATACCTAAACAACTAGAACCATCAAAATCAATTAAGTCCACCATGCTAAGTAACATGATCAATAATAAATAATACGCTAATAGCTATCCTACAATATTCTATGCTGATGGTGCTCACTTCTCAGTCTGGTATGAATTTGCTTGATTGGAGAAGATATTTGGGCAATCTATGCTGCAATTTAATTAATTGCTGTTCGACAATACTTGGTTTGGTATGGCTTATGAAATCAGCTTATATATGTTTCTTAGTATCTGTGTTTCTTTTCGAAATACGGTTGGTAATTTTTGCTTCAGTTTATATTTTGAAAAGTTGCTGCTTACATATTGGACTACCCTTGATCCCAGTAACGAATTTGCTTGGAGTTATCATATATGTATCTTTATACAAAATTATCCATCAGTTTAGTTCTGAAATTTTGATGTGCTGACCCTTTTATTAATTCATGTCAAATTTGATAATTTCCAACAAGTTTAGCACTGGAAAGAAGGTTTTTAGCTACCACATTATTGTTTTTTGACAACAGTTTTCAGCATGTAGGTTACTGAACATGTTTTGTCAGCAGCAATAATAAATTTTTATAAGCATTAGCAAAAAAACTCATCTTAATTAGTAGTAGCTGATTGCACGCAAAACATTAGTTCATTGTCAAGGAAATTCGGGAAAAAATGTGTACAAGTCAATGAAGACTAAACTTATGAATGTTGGGAACAGACACGTCCTACAAGCGTTTCGATTCCGTGTCTGAGAGTGTCCGCAGCGAAAATTTTAGGCCAACTCATCTGAGATAACCAACTCATGTCTAACGAACACCAAGCACAGATAAATACAAATATATGACGGTGACTAAGTCACCTGGACAAATTTCAACATTTATAACTCATGTAAAATTACAAGATTGACAAAATCAATGTTGAACCATTTGTCCTAATAGATTCAACCCCCTCACCACACTCAAGAAGGGAAGAAAGAGATTACAATTGAAATCACTCACTACCCCGTAGCAATCTCCCTGAGCGAAGACGACGACTCCTCGATCAGATCTCTTTTTTCCTTCTGTCTTGGATGACGAAGTCCTAAGAGCAAAGCACGGACTCACCGCCATATACTTGTCTTTATCTGTGCTTGGTGTTCGTTAGACAGGGGTTGGTTATCTCAGGTGGGTTGGCCTAAAGTTTTCGATGCGGACAGGTACGAAATAGGAACGCTTGCAGGGCGTGTCCGATTTTCAACATCTGGTATCAAAGTTACTGGTTTTGGTTCTGGAAACTATGTCTACGGAGCAGATGAACACTCATATGATCACCCTCACAGGAGAAAATTGGACGATTTGGAAGCCAATGATGGAGGATTTACTCTGGTGCAAGGACTTGCATGGTCCGTTGGAGGGCGACAATGCTAAGCCATCGGACAAAGCTATTGAAGACTGGAAACGACTGGATCGGAAGGCCGTTGGATTCATTCGCCAATGGTTGGACGACTCGGTGTTTCACTACGTGTCCATGGAGATTTCGGCAAAAGCATTGTGGGAGAAGCTACATTCGCTCTACGAAAGGAAGACGACTGGCAACAAGGTATTTCTGATTCGCCAACTCTTCAACTCGAAGTACACGGAGGGTGCCCCAGTGGCACAACATCTGAACAAGGTTCAAGGTATTATCAATCAGATATCTGCGATGAAGATGGTGATTGCTGATGAGCTTCAGGCCCTTTTGCTTTTGAGTTATCTGCCAAAAAACTTGGAGATGTTGGTGGTGTCGGTGAGCAACTTTGCGCCTGGTGGTGTTGTCACGATGGAGGCAGTCAAAAGCAGCTTGTTGAACGAGGAGATCCGGCGTAAGCAAGTGGAATCACTACCAAAATATGTTGTATTAGCGACGATTTTAGGGACGTCAAATCTAAACGTCGCTGAATCATAAATATTGCGACGTCAAAATTAAATATCGCAACACGTCGCTGGTAGCGACGTGGAGCTACGTTCCGCGACTACAATTAATATAATAAAAATAAATGTCGCTAGGAGTTGCTAAACGTCGCTAAATTTTTAATATTAGCGACGTTTAGCGACGTTGGAAATTTAAGTCACAGTATTTAGTTATGTCCGCGACGTTTAGCGATGTCGTTTACATACGTCGCTAATTTATTTCATATAGGGTTTAGAATTCACTTTCCCCCATTTCCTTCGAGCTTATTTACAAATTCTCCCCCATTTAGTTCCGACCCCTTCCCTTCCGGTGCCTCCTCACTCCATCTGCTCCCTCCGGTGCCTCCCTGAGCCCCCCCCGGAGCCTCCCCGATCGAGGCCCCCACTCCCGGCGCCTCCCCAAGCCCCCTCCCGGCACCTCCTCGCGTCTTCTTTCCTCCGGCGTGCTCATTCTCCCTCCGGCGAATTAACCTCTCTCTGTCGACGTCCCTCCTCCCTCTGTCTCCCCTCGTCGTACCTAAGTGAGCTCTCTCTCTCTCTCTCTCTCTCTCTATATATATATATATATATATATATATATATATATATATATATAGGATTTTCAAAGACTTTACCCACAAATTGTCACGCCCTAGTCCCAAAATACGTGGGACCAGACACGTGGCAATGGCCAGCTGGTACGACTCCGTAGGGCTTTCCAATTTAATGGACCAGACGAAACGCACTTACGCTGTCCACGGTCAAGTGATCCAATTAATAATCTAATTCTAAATGCAACAAGTAAACTAATCTTAATCCATGATAAATGATCTCAAGAAAGAACGATACGCATCATCAGTCTGCAGCCCAATAATACATCCGTTCGAATAGACTAAAAGAACAACATAGGCCTATAAACACTAAGCTATAAAAGCAGAATCAAAATGAAAAGTAGTACATAACTGTAATAGATGGAAATGTAAAGATACCTGCAATGATGTCCATACTCCACTAGATCAAAATATCATACAACTGTACAAATAACCTGAAAGGGAACCAGGTCCTCAAAGGAACGTAATAAGATACAAAAATACATGCCATAAAGTAAATACTGTGAAAACTCAAGGGTGAAGTAACCAGCTAAGTGAAATGCAATTTGAGGACAACTTAGTGCGTATGAAAAGTGTAGGATAGACATATGCTGACGTAATTCACCAATAACCGCGACCGGCTAGTATATGCCAAATATGCCCCATAACAAGGGCACTCTGCAATATAATAATGTCCAGCTCCGAGGAGCGTGGTATCTGTATAAATAACGTCCAACGTTCTCTAGAGTGTGGTCTATACAAAACCACAAGTAACGTCCAACACTCTAAATAACGCGGTATCTACATAAATATATACGTCCGTATCGCTCCGAAGAATGCGGTATCTGTATAAAGGAGGTGGGTGTCCCATATGCCTACTAGTTGTCCTCCGCACCCAATGACAATATATAAGTCGCGAATACGATGTGAACATCTCGTACTATAATGCAAGTCACTAAAGAAATATACAACTAAGCTAAATACCGTCATACGTGTTGCTCACACCGATGGCCAGTGGAGTATGAAGCACGCGTCCCTACATGAACTCACTCTGTGACATGCAATGATATGTTTCAAGGCCTGGGGAGTTATATTGATAACTCCACAACTTTAGGTGGGTCCACTAGACACTAGGTCAGACATAAGTCCTAACGTCAACGCCTTCGTTGACTGCACCCGAGTCTTTCTCGAACGCGCATAGTGCTATAATATTAAAATAATAAAATATGCAACTAAATAAATGAATTTAAACAGTACAACAAGGCAAGGTATACTTGCCTGGGTCCTCAAGCTGCGAGTGCCAATAACCTGCTCTCGAAGTCTCACGGGATGATCCAATGGTCCTATATATATATATAATACAATATAATATAGCATAAGTCGTTACACTAACACACACACAAACACGATTATACTAAACTCAGAAACTACGCAAGGCAGCGGTGGTACTGGTCAACTAGCAGGGTCAAGCGTGCGTCTAAATGCACGGGCGTCATGTCGTCGATGCTGTGCAAAATCAGACAGTCGACTCACTAACACGTGTCTCGCCAGTACGTCAGTGTACCTAAGGTGGTCAACTCACAATATTCAGGGTCACATGGTCAAAGTAAATACAGGATACCCACATTTATACCTATGGTCATACAGTATAATTATATATTACTAGCATATAATTACTTATATAAATACATCCATATATTTATATATATATATATATATATTAATTGATTATAATACACATACACGTACGTATACTCATACGAGTCATTGGGTTTATCGATACGGTCTGAAACCAACCAATTAAACATGTCCTGAGCAATATTAAACCCTACACTAATCACACATACCTACACATAAAATTACGAAGGAAGAGGGGACAGGTATGAACCTATGCACGTGCACAAGATCGACGATGACGTTGATAATGAAGGTGATGATTGGTGATGATGATGATGATTGGTGATGATGATGATGAGGATGATGATGATTGGTGGTCGTGGGCGGATTGTTATAAGTAGAGGAGGAGACCAAACGGCGCTTCCGGCGAGGGTGGTAAGGCTCGGCGGTCGCAGAGGTCCAGCTGGCTGTCGAGGCTGCTGTGCAGGCTGTGGTCGAGTTCACCGGGGATCAAGCGGGGTCGGGTCTGCGAGCAGGGAGGAAGGCTGTCATCGGGGAGAGGTCGAGGGAAGTCGAGGTGATGGTGGAAAAGAACGGTGGTGGAGACGTGGGAAGGTGGTGGTGCTGGCGGTGTCGTGGTATCGGGGAGGTCCGGTTGCTGCTGCTCCGGTGGAGGGAAGTCGACACGGGTGGCTGCTTGTCGTCTCCAGCGGGGAGTCGAGGATGCACGGTGGGGTGATTGGTAGTGGGTCGACTGCCGCATTTCAGGTGGAGGTCAGCGGGGTCGGAGCGGTGCTGCAGGTCCAGTCGGTCGGGAAAGTTCACCGGGGATGAGGGTTAGGGTGTTGACAGCGAGGAGATGGTCGGCGGTTCAGATGATCACCGGAGGAAGGAAGATGAAGAAGGAGAGGTGGTTTAGAGTTAGGTCTCAGTTTAGGGTTTTGGTTATTGGATGTAGGTGGAGGTGATGTAGAAATAATAGAGGAGTTTTGCATGTGGGATAAGAGGTTGATGGTGAGGCTCCTAGGGCCGGCTGTACACCTTGGGATGGGGTTGGCATTGGGAAAGGGGTTAGGCTATATATATATATATATATATATATGAGGGTGTTGTGTGGTGAGGATGTTGCTCTATTTGAATGGAGGGCCATGATTAAACATAAAGGAGAGGGTAGGGGAGAGTGGACCGGTCAATGAGGGAGGGGGTGATTTCTTTATTGGCCTTGACCAATAGAATGGTGACACATCATTGCACTTTTGCATAAAAGTCCTCAACAATTGGAAATTTTTTATAAAGTGGGGTTTTGGAATTTAATGAGGGAAAACACCATGTTTGGTATGATGTAGTAGCTAAAAATGGCGTGTGGTGCTTACTATGAGCCTTGAGGGTATGAATGGGGGTTTGGCTTGTTTTTGGATCTAGTTTTGGGTTAAGTTAGGTCCTTACACCAATTTAATTAAAATTAATGTAAAAGGTGTTCTAAAATTAATTTGAAGTACATGGGATTAAAATTAGGTGGGGCACAAGTGTCATAGATGTAGTAGGCTCAAAATAGAATAATGTCATAAATTTGGTTGCACAAAACGGGTCGAGGTTGTGTCTCCAATTTCGATTAGAACGGACAATGATGCAAAGTTGGATTTAATTGAATTTAAGAACAGACGTTTGTAATAAATATTGTGCGACTAAAATAAAGTACAAGGGAGGGTATTTATGAGTTACACAAGGGTCAGAATGGAAGGCTGGCACGTCTAGGAAAAGTGTGCAAAATTTGTTGGAAAGTTAATGCTAGTGTAGCGCTCCAAATATCGAAGCAACGGTAAGGTGCACAAAGTGTTACGAATATTGCACAATAATCTAAAATACTATGATTTAAATTCCAATTGGCTTTAAACTAACCCTAGTCTCTCGATCCAAGTTAAGTAGACCTAAAATTTGGTCGAGGGGGTTTACACAAACACGACATGACAAACACACTGTCACGACATGACACACACACACACACACACACAGTCACAAACACGACATGAAACATACACTATCACATACACAACCAGGACACACACACATGACACAATCAGGACACATGAACACACACACAGGACACAACCTTACCCTGACACATGGACCCGGACACATGTAAACTAAAATCTAATAGAGAATAAATTAGATTTTATACTTATCTAAATATATAATGTCCCATAACAATTAAAAAAATATTTTAGAGAGTAAATTTAAAAAAAATTGTGACATTTTCTAACAATTATGCTTTTATAAATAACTTAAAAAATATGTAATGTCCCCAATCAAAACATAGAAAGAAGTAGTGAAAAGTGTAGCAAAAGATCCACTTAGACTTAGAAAATATGTAAGCAGCCGAGGACGCCAATGCACAAGAAATGTCTATTTCTAAGATTCTTTCCTACTATGCACAAAAAATGTGACATATTTTCGAATAATCTGGCACGAATAAGTGAGTATACGTCCAATGTGCATCATGGTATTGATAATAGTACATTGTCTATATCTCAATATGTATGTATCTATCTACCTATCACGTCCCAGTCCCAAAATGTTGAGGGACTAGCCACGTGGCAATGGCCAGCAGCACAACTCCAATGGGCAAATCCAATTTAATGGACCCGTTAGAGTGCACTTAAGCTGTAATACATATAAAATGGTCTACAAATACATGTCACAGTTTATATATCTAATCTCATCCACAATAAGTAACGAAATCACAAAGAGACAAGTCCAGTCACAATAATATAAAATGATCTGTCCAACCAAAGCAATATAAATAATATCTCGGGGAACAACCCGTCATCAAAATGGAAAGAAAAATAACTCCAAGTACAATATCTAGAAGTCTCTACAAGATCAAATATCTAAGAACACTAAGCATAATAAATGAATGGTGAGAATACTGTGTGCTCAAGAGAATTCTTCTTGAACAACCTCGTCATCTGCAACTTGTACGTCTCCAATAGTAGAATTTTCCCCATAAATCTTGGGATAGTTATCCTCGTCTACACCTGGGGACATAATCCGGATCTAGGTCCTCAGGGGACATAGCAAGGTACAATAAATACTCAAGCCAAAATAAAATACAATAAGTAAATATAGACAGATCCTCGGGACAAGCTATGTAACCAGCTAAGTGAAATTCAAATGCGAGCATCACTAGTACTCAGGCTGAGACCACTATAGGCTCTGTGTCGGGGAGCCCATAGTAGCAAGTAGTATCTCGTAGGGCCAGTAATGTGCCAGTCTCTGGTATAGAGACTAATGCACCTCTAGTAACATAGTATATATATAACATAATCAGCCTGTAGCATGTGTGTCTCTCCCCACCCAATGTAACCTTACGTCTCATTTCCATAATATCTCATGTCCATAACACGCAAGATCATGACCTCTAGCTAGTACAACGAGTCATAATAATATCCATACAATATAAAAGTCTCATATCATGAATCATGTAAGACAACACAAAATCACCATGAATAACTCAAGAAAGATTATTTCACATAAATAGTGTAGATGTCCTACGGTATAGCATACTTAGTAAAGCAAGCACGTAAAAATAGGATCGTGGAATCAACTCTCTAAGTGACGTTACACAACTCCTCGTTCGACATCGACTCTCGAATCTTGTTCGGACGCTAAGCAACGTCTCACGGTCCTAGGTTGAACAGGTACATCACAAAAATATATCTATATAAAAAGAACCACAAGCAGAATATATAATATGATCTACTGCAAGTTTGGCATGCTACACTTCCCTGGGTTCTGAACTCCATCAACTGCTCCTGGGAAAGTAAAATATGCACGTACACCTCTGAATGCTGATACAAACATCACCAATATTCTCAGAATACTTAAAATAGCTAGAATTGACTACCCATAAGTCCAATTTGGACACAGGGACAAAACTGACAGTTTTGGGTCAAAGCGGGGTCCACATGTGGCCCAATTCACACTAAAAAATGTGCCAGAGATAAAGTTCTCCAAATTTATCAAACTTAGTGTAGTCCAGAACAATGATACGAACCCAACGGAACGTCCAGAACTGGATTTCAATGAGCCGATCACGAAATCGTCCGTCATGTGAAATCGTGGGGCCCACGAAACAGTATTTCGTCAAATTTCTCAGATTTGAACCAAACTTGGATCACAAGACCAGCGTAACACTATGAATCCAATGGCATAAGTTTTGTTGCGAATCAACGAGTATATACGAAGTTATGATGAGGTGTCGGAATAGGCCGATATGGTGTTTTTTGGCAGATATAGGTTGATTCCGGCGTGCACACACATCCAAATCAAGTTTCACGAAAGCCCACACGTCCACGTTCACGTTTTGCACCATTTGGTGCAATCCGCATGCGATAACATGGCCTCGTTTGGCGAAACGCACCCCGTATCGGAGATTTTGGATTCTTTAAAAATAAGTTTTTGGTCGTTTTAGAATCAGGATAATTTAACCTTTAAAGCAAACCAATAAAAACTAAAAGAACAGTAAAAATCTTGGTTATATTGTGAAGAAGTTCTATTAATTATATTTTGAAAATAATTAATGAGTTGGTAGAAAATTGGACATGAACATGGGTACTTGGACTGAATTTTTGAACAGTTTTCGGCCAACTTTCGATCGATTTTTCGATTAAACCCGGGGGCCTAAATTCGTTCCACTTGAAGGAAATTCTATGGGGTTAGGTTGTGAACATACCAGCGAAGATGGAATATGAAACGGACGAGCGAGGAGGGAGAAAACTCTGTGCGAAGGGAGGCCGCACGGCTGTTGTTGCTGTACGCGCGGGGGCGAGTCTGCGGCGACGCTCCGGCGCTGCTTTGGCGCGGCGAGAGCGGAAGCTGTGCGGGCGATGCTGCAGGCGGTCGCCGTGGGTGGTCGCAGTCCAGCGTGGGTGATGGTGGAGGTGGTTTAGGATTAGGGTCAGGGGTTAGTTATATGTATATTCATATATATATATATATATAGGGAGAGAGATGGGGGAGGAATTGCGGGTGAGGGTTTGGGTAGAGTAGTTAGGATTTGGGTTTCGGGTTTCGGGTTAATGGGTTTGGGTTTTATTTTATTTCTTTTTTATTATTTTTTATTCATAGTTGTATATAGAAAATTCCCAAAAATAGTTAGCCACTTGGAAAATATTCTAAAAAACTTATATTTCCTCCAACAAATAATTTACAACCAAATTAATATCAATTAAAAAGGTATTTACTAAATATGAATGAATATTAAATTAATTAAATAAATCCATAAATTTTATTTTCTACTTAATATTATATTGGGAGCATGTAGGGGGTTCGGATAATACAACTTGAGTGTCATACGCGTAATAGGACCAGTTAGGCTCATAGTATGGATTTAGTTGGAAGCAATGGGTTGGGGTGGCGTGTTAAAATAGTACGCCACGACAAAAGGGTTAATTAATCATCGTTTTCTCGTAATTGTGTCCCAAAAGTTGTGCAACCAAAACAAGGCATGGGATTGCAAATTTGTGAGGGATAGTCATGGCAGGAGCCTAATTTGACTCGTCTAAGTCGAGCATGCTAGGTTGGTTGAAAGGAAAAGGCTATTTTTGCACTCAAGATCTTAAAACCATGGTAGTTGATTTCCAAAGTTCAATTAAATTAACGAATAAATATTAAAATAAAAAATAATTATTAATTACCGAACTAACCATATATAAAAATTAGGGTGCTCACACCACCAAATATAAAATTCAAACATATAATATCACAGTATATTATCCAACTCAATAACAGTCAAACATAATATATGCAAGAATGAATTAGAAAATAGACTAATAAAATAGATCCATATCCACATCTCAAAATAGGATTAGAAGTCTAACCATCCTTAGAAGTATAATCCATAGCGTATCTCGTGAACAACCCAATCAAAATAAAATGATAAGAGTTCTAAACTCTAGGGTTGTGGGAAGTAGGCGCAAACACGTACGATGTTTCAAAATAGCAGAATTTTCAGATGAGCGCAACACTTATGTGGACCATCAACGACTTTTTGGCTTATGGCATGTTATCAGGATGGAGCACTCATTATCGTTCTCATGTCCGTATTGCATGGACCGCACTAAGGCTTTTCATTTGAAATATGGAGAAAAATTATGCTTCTTCGATTATCATCGATAATTTTTGCCTTCGGATCATCCGTTCCGAAGGAACATGAATGCATTTCGTGCCAGCATTATGGAGAAGGCAAATCCATCTCCAAGGTGGCCCGGAGACACGATATGAAAAGAGGTTAAATATTTATAAAGTGCTATCGAAGAGCCTACTAAGGGGTACAAGTGCGATAGATTTGGTCACACTCTGGACGAAGTGGAGCATATTTTGGGATCTTCCATATTGGACCACCAATCCGATCAGACATAATCTTGATGTTATGCATATCAAGAAGAATGTGTTTGGCAACATAATTAATACTATGATGGACGTAAAGGGGAAGACGAAAGACAATCGCAAGGCCAGGTTGGACTTGGAAAAAATATGCAGACGCCCTGGGTTTAGGTTTAAGTCAACAAAAGCCCAGATAAGAGACAACTTCTTGGATCTCGATTCTACAAAAAATAGTTATTTGTGTATCAGATCTTCGAGCTACAAAGATGTCGATCCAGACAATGATTTCTATGATATCTTACGGTGTCACACCCCAATCTCCCGCAGGTAATCGATCTTCCCCACTGGACGTGAATCACTGTGCCAGCGCTCTCGCGGGACGATCTTTCTTATATGGACATGATGTCGCACGAGCAAAAGGTGCGCCCGTGCAAGGCCATGAATTCGAATATGTGATAAAATGACTAAGTCAGAGAGTCACGCAGATAGTCCGAATACAGCGGACTAGGAACGGACAGGTGATTGGTAACAAGTTCACAGAGTCACAGAGTCGTCAATGGTGGAAGCATTGAATAACATAAGTATGGAAGTAAAACAAGCACTTTATTGATATTGTATAAGTATTACAAGCGACGCTAGGCCGAGATTACAAGTCGCTCAAGCAATCTCTCTCGAAACAATAAAAGCATGCCAAGTGGCTACATTTGTGGAATGATACATAGGCGATGTTCTAATATTATATCTTTTATATGTGCTTCAGTTTCGGATGCAACGCTCCAAGGCACCAGAGCTAACTCTATGCCTTAGCTCGCACGAATGAGTTTTCGCACCGAATAAGGTTCTTTCGTACCATGCAAGCAATCTGGGGGGTTATTAGTACATGATTGCACTGGTGGGGAGGCTTCTCGCCTGCTCGACAAATCCAAACACGGTATAAAGATTATATGCACCATCTATTAAGTTATCTTTCTAGTCTTGTCTTAGGATCAGTTCATGGCATAATATAAAGCCTAACTCGTATGGTAGTGCACCGTGCGATATATAAGTAACACGACGAGACTTACCAACTTACCATTCGTCCTTCCCTGTCCAAAAAACCAAGTTAAACCAAGCATGAGTATATACATAATAAAATCCAAGAAAAATGCATTAGTAAACACGAGATTCATGAGCGAGATTCTGTTTTAGGTGCACGAGTTACACGGATTATCCAGAAGTATTGCAGAAGATGTTCAATTGTTCAGATATGTACAAGTGTGCACAGATGTCTAATACTGATATCCGTTCAGGTGTTATAAGTTACTAGATGCGATGTAATGACTCGTACGCAGATTATCGCTAAGCAAGGATGACTTATCTATATGAACATGAGTTGCTGGCATAGCCATAAATGATGAGTTATAGTCATTGACGAGAATGATATACAATGAAAGCACACGGTGCGCTACATACATGAAAGGCTGTACGAGACTATCAACCTTTTTAGCGAGGATGATGCGGTATGAGCGAAGATGCTATCCTGCTCGTACATAAAAGGCTGCACGAATTCCATCCGGATTGGATCAACCCCAGTGCCCCGAAGACCGTTCATGGAACGAGATTCGAGAATCTCCTTGTTCAACAAGTTGTCTGCGACATGCAAGTCTTGGATCTTCTAGATTCATAATATGACATGATAATTCTTGATTCTTGTTCTGAACGAGCATTGCTCCACGAGCTGTGATTCTTATTTTAATTGACATGATTCTCGTTCAGAGTTTAACTTGATGCATTTTTCTGGTTCAAAAACTACCTTGGCGACCTAACGGTCTCGAATACTTGCAAGTTCATATTGCACAGAAGGATTATTTGATAGTCTTCTGGCTAACTAAATGCATGCACGATATTGATAGTGTTACTGGATCGCGGCATATAATTATGTGACAAGCATTGAAATGAGGCAAATGAGTACAAGTTATAATATAAGAAGAAAAGCATGCATTTGTTGGAAACATAAGCATAAGAAAACATATTGAATAGTCTACCTTAGAACGTAAGTCTAGCCTTTACGTTTGCATGGGTCTAAGGGGGTAGTGCGAGGAGTAAAACCATACAGGGGCATATCGAGCGATATAATTCATAAGGCGTACGGTGTAAACAAGTGAAGCAGTACATTATGAAGGGCCCATAATGATCTACTCGAGGCATAGCGGGGTCTACTTGTACGAAGCTAAGTTAGCATGCGAGAGTCCATTTATAAAAGTTTGATTTCCATGTTCTAACACAAGCAATTCAAGATGGGATTACTTCCTTAGCTAGGTGTGTTGTATTCTTTATTAGCATGCAAGGGGTGATTCACCTAGCGACTAGCATGTATCGTCCATATTTTAAGTGTACTAGCGAAGCAAAGATAAGTTTATCGTAGCCACCCACCTTAATAACGATTTGCCTCGGTCGAGCGATACTCCGAGTGATCCTTTGAAAGTCTAAGTCTGAACTCCTGAAGGGACAATTCTCGAACCCTTTGCCTTAAACGAGTCTTCTCGCTGCCGTTTGAATCGACTATACGCTTGAACGGAATGGGTCATTACATACTCAGATCGTGTACTTCATAACAAGAGAATGTGGAGTTGACATATAATTATGGAACAGAGCTTGCTAAGATCGTGTTATTCAGGTGTGATTGGTTCAATCCGATCCAAGATCAAGTTTAAAAAATAGACAAGCATGGTCTTGTGGATATAAACTGTCGGCATCGATATCAAGACTATGAACCATTGGTCCTATCAATTCAGGCTCAGCTCATGTACTTCATAACTTATCCTAAACGGAGAACAACAAGGTCGGACTGGTGGGCAGTATGCAAGACAAAAGCTAGAAATACCTTTGACGTTAATAAAATAGCTTATATCAGGAGGATGAGCTACCTATTGTAACAAATATTGTAGATGTGGACTCAACAAAAGTTCCTCATTATACGTCTAATTATGTGGAATAGGTAAAATTATCCAAAGAGGAAGAGGATGACGAGGAAAACGAAGAAGATAATTTTCAGATGAGGATTGAAAGTAAAATAAAATATATTTAGAACTCTAGCCATGTACTATTTTTTAAGGTAGAATATAACATATATTTTTAATGTGGAATGTATTTATTGTGTGACTGTGATACTTTTATATTGCGCTTATTGTGTGATTGTGATACTTTTATATTACGCTTATTGTGTGACTGTTATACTTTTATATTATGCTTATTGTGTAACTGTGATACTTTTTTATTATGATATTTCGTACCTACAAAATTCAATAGATGGTTGCTCCAGGTCTGTATATTTTGATAAACTATTATAAGTCTGTGTATTTTTTATCATCATATGTTATTATCAGGTATTACAGGACGACGGGGATCATACGAAGGTAGATCCTGTAGACGGAGTGCTCCTCCGGTACCAGCTACTTGTTCCAGATCCACGTCGTGGAGTACTCCAGTGTACCGACTAGTCACATCTCTGACTCCATCTATAGTACGTGGTAGTACTCCTGGGACCAGCAGTTCTATGCCTGAGACTACTCCCCCGTCCAACCTTCCTCCTGCTGACGGTACCATGGAGACAGGGGAGCAGATGGAGGAGGTCGAGATGACTCTGTCTACACATGATCAAAGCGATCCTCCATGCGCGCCTCTGGGCGAGACGATGATGGAGATTTGGTGGGCTTGTCACGCCCCAGTCCCAAATACCATGGGACCGGACGCGTGATAATGGCCAGCAGTACGCACCGATGGACAAACCCAATTTAATGGATCCATCAGGGCATACTTAAGCTGTAAAACAAGTCTACGACAACATGGCACAACTAATCTCATCCACACAAGATATAAAATATGATCCAAAGAATAAACAAGGAATGTAAATCATCAGCTAGTCTCATCAAAGTACTTCGGGGAATAACCCGATAAGTATCTAGTACAATGGTTCAACAGACCAGAATATAAATGACTGAAATAAATAAGTAAATATTGAGAATAAAACATGGATGCTCAGGAAAAGTCTTCGTCTAACACTCGTCCTCGGATGGCGGTATAGCTCCTGGATCAGCTCCTGCTGCGGTCCCGTATACCTCGGGATAGATCTCGTCCTCAAATCCTGGGGACATAATCCGGATCCAGGTCCTCAGGGGACATAGCAAGGTACAAGAAAGCTCATGCCAAAATAAATGCAGTGCAGCAGATAATGAAATAAATAGGGTAAGTATGTAACCATCTAAGTAAAAATGCAAGTGAGAGCATCACGAGTACTCAGGCTGAGCCACTACAAGCTTTGTGTCGGGGAGCCGGTAGCGGTAATAACCGGTAGTGGGTCTAGCTCTGCTCCGAGAGTCTACCACCTCTCAATAATAGAAGATATATATATAAAATAGTCTGTAGCCTGTGTGTCTCTCCCCACCCAATGTAACCACGCCTATCATGACCATAACGTCTCATGTCCATGTCAAGCGGGATCATCACTAATGCAACAAGTCATAATGTATTTAAGAATATAGTATCTCTGTCAAGTCCTGTATCCTATACAGAATCACCACGAATATCTCGAGAAGATCCTGTCTCATGAGGAGTGTCAAGTGTCCTGGGTCAAAGTGTAGTTGGTAAGACAAGTACGAGAATATAAAGTGTCCCGAATGTCCATCTCTAGATGACCGTACCCAACACCACGTACAGTGTTGGCACCCGACTAATAATCGGACGCTAAGTACGTCACACGGTCCTAGGTTAAGCATGCACAGCAATATAATGAAGCAAGAAATATATATAACAATACTGCAGAGTTTGGCAAGGTACACTTGCCTGGTGTTTGAATATCAACAGTCGTCCTGGTATCAGCGGATCCTGTAGGTACTACTCCAAAAGCTGTAATAAACATCACCAGCCGTCTCAGAAGATATCAAACTGCTAGAAATGCCTGTCCTTACATTCAATTTGGACACAGGGGCAAAAAGGTCCTTTCTGGGCCAAAGCGGGGTCCACATGTGGGCCACTTTGCACCGAAAAGCGTGCCAAGGTCAAAGGTCTCCAAATTCCTCAAACTCAGTGTCTACAAGTCAGGAACGTTGATACGAACCCAACAGAACTTCCAGAATTAGATTCCGATGAGCCGATCACAAAATAACCCGTCAAGTGGAGCCTATGGGGCCCACGATACACGATTTTGTCAACGTTCTCAGAATCGGACCAAACTTGGGTCACAGGACCAGCGTATTGCTACAAGTCCGATGGCGCAAGTTTTGTCTCGATCCGACGTGTGTACACAAAGTTACAACATATTCCAGAAAGGACGGATACGGGACGTCGTCGGCGGATACGCGTTTATTTTGGTGTGCACGCACATCCGAATCGACTTTCGCGAAATCCTACACGACCATATCAACGTCGCGCACATTTCGGTAAAGACCGCGTGCTACCAAGTCGTCCCGTTTGGCGGGGCGTACTCAGTTCCGGGGTAAAACGGGGCATTATTTTTTCTGTTTTTGGATCGCGGTGTGCGATCACCACAGGACGCGATACGCCGAGCGGGTTGCACGGGCACCGAGAGGGTCATATCGTCTACGCGTAGCAACTGACGGAAACTAAAACGGATTTATGAGGCGAGAGAAAATGATACCTGAACAGGGCTCCGTGAATCTGAGTTTTTACGCGTCCGAGCGTCAACTCCTTGTCCTGCGACCGAGTTGCTGTGTCCAGACTAGGTTCAGGATTCCGTCGATGATCAGGCGGATAGGGGCTGCTCTGGTCAGCGAGGGGAGGCTCGGCAGGCGGAGCAGAGGGAACGCCGGTCGGTCGGGGGCGGGGTCGGCCTGGAGGGGGTTGCACCGAGCGTCGGGGTCGCACGCTGCTGGTCGGGGCTGTTCAGCCACGCGGGGAGGAAGTCCAGGCCAGAGCGGCGCTGGGGTGTCGCCCAGATCAGTTGGTCGACAGCGGCCGGATGGGAGCTGCTCCGCCGCTGAGGGGAAGAAGTCCAGGCTGGAGCGGCGCTGGGGTCAGCCGCTGGATCGGCCGGATGGGTCGGGAAACACAGCGGGCGGTCGGGAAGCACGGGTTGCCGGTCTGCGGGGCTGTAGCCGGAGCGGGCTGGTGCTCAGGCCACGCGGGAGAGGGTCCACCGCCGGTCGGCTGCTGAAGTCGGGTGATGGTAAGGTCGGCTGGGTTTCTATTTGGGTTTTAGGAATAGAAAATAGGGAAGAGAAAAAATGTATATATATGTGAACATGGTGTTGGGTTGACCTAGAATAGTTTTGACTGGTCAACCCCTCTTGGGTTGGGCCTAGGTTTGGGCTGGGTCAACGCTCCTTGGGCTTGGCCTCGGCTCTCATAGGGATGTTGGGCATTTGGCATGAGTTTAATTCGGTTTAACTATTTAATGGTTTCTAGGGCTTTAAAAAGATTCTGGAGTCCAATAAATTCACTAAAAATTACCCTCTGTCCGGTTTTCTAATTTACACCATAAAATCTTATTTCTATTATATTTTAAATTTCAAATAACCGCATTTAAAAATCCTTAATTACCTTGGTTCTTTTCCAAAGCTACCAAAAATTCGGGAATATTATTTCAAAATTTTATTCTGAAAAATCAGGGTGTTTACAATCTTCCCTCCTTAAGAGGATTGTGTCCTCGCAATCAAAGAATAAGCTAAAAAAAAAGAGATATGGAAATACAAGGTTGCTCAGTTTACAACTGTCTCCTCAAACAAGTGGGGGTATTGCTGGCGCATACTATCTTCTCGTTCCCAAGTCGATTCTCCAGGAGAATAATGTTTTCAAGCTACACGAACCAGTCTGATTGCCTGTCCCCGCAATGTCTTCTCACTGACGTCGAGGATGCCAACTGGTTGTTCTTCATATCTCAAGCTTGGGCCCACTGCGATTTCTGAATGATCGACTACGTGACTTGGGTCGGTCACGTACCTTCGCAGCTGGGA
Organism: Iris macrosiphon; assembly: GCA_036927795.1. Classification (NCBI taxonomy): domain Eukaryota; kingdom Viridiplantae; phylum Streptophyta; class Magnoliopsida; order Asparagales; family Iridaceae; genus Iris; species Iris macrosiphon. The sequence continues at coordinate 153,646,257 of JAYESA010000008.1, forward strand.
GACGTGGAATACGTCATGCACTCCCTCTAAGGATGGAGGTAATGCAAGACGATAAGCCACCTCACCAACGCGCTCTAGAATATCAAATGGCCTAATATACCTTGGGCTCAGCTTGCCTCTGCTCCCGAATCTGATAGTACCACGGGTGGGCGAAATCCTCAAGAACACGTGCTCTCCTTCCTTGAACTCTAGGGGACGTCTATGCGTATCTGCCCAATGCTTCTGTCTGTCCTGGGCTGCTAGTAGATGATTCTGAATCTGTTTCACCTTTTCCACTGTCTGTGTTACCAATTCTGGACCCAGTATTTGCTCGTAGGCGATCTGCACTTCCTTCCGTATAATGTCTCGAATGGTGCCATCTGAATGCTGACCTGATAACTGTTATTGTAGGAGAACTCCACTAGGTGCAAATAATCTTCCCAAGATCCTCCAAAGTCTAGCATACATGATCGCAACATGTCCTCCAAGATCTGAATGGTACGCTCCGATTGGCCATCTGTCTGTGGGTGGTAAGCCGTGCTGAATTTGAGTCTGGTGTCCAGACTCTCTTGCATGCTTCTCCAGAAATAAGATATAAATCTCGAATCTCGATCCGATATAATACTAACAGGTACTCCATGTAATTTGACAATTTGTCGCATATACATGTCGGCTAGTACCTCTGTAGACTGTCCAACTCTAAATGGCAAGAAGTGCGTCGATTTAGTGAGTTGATTCACAATAACCCAAACTGCATCTCTTCCGCTGGGGCTCCTTGGAAATTCTGTGACAAAATCCATCGTGATATGCTCCCATTTCCATTCTGGTATAGGAAGCGGCTGTAACATACCTGCAGTCCTCTGATGCTCGACCTTTACTTACTGGCAGACTAAGCATTTGGCCATAAATCTTGCAATCTCTTTTTTCATTCCATGCCACCAGTAATACTGTCTCAAGTCTCGATACATCTTGGTTCCTCCTGGGTGAACGGAGTACATAGAGCTATGTGCTTCAGTTATTAACTCCTGTCTCAATTCTCCATTTGGAATATACAGGCGATTTCCAAACCTCAATGTCCCGTCTTCGAGTATGCGAAGTCCTGTCTGTATGCCTGCTTCCGTCCTTTCTTTCAACCTTCTAAATCTAGCATCGGTGGGCAATGCCTCCTTAATCTTCTCCACGAGTGATGACTTAATTTCAAGATTAGCCATCAAGCCATTCTGTCCTGGTAAGACAACCTCTATCTGAAGCTCCTGTAGATCTCTCAATAACTCGGGCTGCATTGTCAAGAAATAAGCCGTAGGCTTCCTGCTTAGTGCATCTGCAACAACGTTCGCCTTTTCCGGATGATACTGCAAATCAATGTCAAAATCTACCATCAATTCAAGCCAACGTCTCTGCCTCATGTTAAGCTCCTTCTGAGTATATACATACTTCAGACTTTTGTGATCTGTAAAGATGTCCACTTTCTCCCCATAAAGGTAGTGCCTCCAAATCTTCAATGCAAATATAACTGCTGCTAACTCCAGATCGTATGTTAGGTAATTCTTCTCGTGGACCTTCAACTGTCTCGATGCATAAGCAATGACTTTGCCATGTTGCATCAAAATACATCCCAGTCCACTACCCGATGCATCACTGTAAACAACAAAACCTCCTGACCCTGAAGGAAGAGTCAAGACATGTGTTGTTGTTAATCTTCTCTTCAATTCTTCGAAGGCCTTCTGGCAGTCTTCTGTCCATAAAAACTCCTGATCTTTGCGTGTCAGCTTCGTCATCGGTTCTGCAATCCTTGAAAAAATTTCTATAAACCTTCGGTAATATCCCGCAAGTCCGAGAAAACTTCTCACCTCCGCAACTGATGTGGGTATAGGCAAAGTCTCTATTGCCGTAACTTTCTCTGGATCCACTGAAAGTCCTTCTCCTGAGATGATATGTCCCAAGAAAGGTACTTTATCCATACAGAACTCATACTTACTAAGTTTGGCATATAACTTTTCCTGCCTCAATATCTCTAACACGATTCTGAGATGCTCCTCGTGCTCTTCGTGGCTCTTAGAATATATGAGAATGTCGTCAATGAACACTACCACGAATTTATCCAAGAACTGATGGAAGACTCTGGTCATTAAGCTCATAAACACTGCTGGCGCGTTGGTTAAGCCAAACGGCATCACCAAAAACTCATAATGTCCATACTTAGTCCTGAAAGCTATCTTCGGGATGTCTTCCTTCCTTACTTTGATCTGATGGTAGCCGGATCTAAGGTCAATCTTTGAGAATACCCTTGCACCACTCAATTGATCGAATAGATCATCAATGCGTGGTAAGGGATACCTGTTCTTGATGGTCACAGCGTTCAGTGCCCTGTAGTCAATGCATAACCGTACTGTTCCATCCTTCTTTGGCACAAATAATATGGGTGCTCCCCAAGGTGAAACACTGGGTCGAATGAAACTTTTATCCAGAAGGTCGTCAACCTGTTCTTTCAACTCCACTAACTCCTTAGGTGCTAGCCGATAAACTGATGAAGTGATAGGCTCTGCTCCTGGAGTTAAGTCTATTGTGAATTCTATTTTCCGATCAGGTGGTAAACCTGGAAGATCATCAGAAAATACATTCACAAATTCTGATATGACTCTTGGGTAACCTGTCTCCCCTTCTATAGTTAGTACCCTAAGAGTAGACTGAACTCCTTGTTCTACTGCTCCTCGAAGAAACTCAAATTTTGGATGTCCAGGCGGTCTGAATATAACCCGCCCAAGTCGGCAATCAAGAGTCGCATGGTACTGACTTAACCAGTCTATACCAATTACGACATCATAATTCGGCATAGAAAAGATCAAGAATTGAGCTCTCATTTCTCTTCCACAAACTACTACAGAACATGATCTACAGACGTCACTAACCGGAATAATTCCACCTTCCGTAAGAATTCTCTTCATCTTCGGAAGGGGTGCGGTAGCTACTCTATGGGTGGCTACAAAGCTAGCTGCTATAAATGAATGTGATGCTCCAGAATCAAATAATGCTACAGCTGGTAATGAAGCTACTAAAATAGTACCTGCGATGACCTCGCCTGCAGTAGCTTCCTGCTCAACAGCCAAAGTGAATGCCTGGCCTCTTTCCTATGCTGGACCCCTCTGCTGCTGCTGCTGAAATAGGGCCGCCTGTGGTGCCAGTGGTGGTCCCTGCTGGTAGCCTCCTGTAGCTGGTGGTCTGACTCCTCCAGCTCCTGTCTGCTGTGCTCCTACTGCTCCTGTAGCTGGTCGTGGTGCAGGTAAAGCTAGTCTCGGTGCTCCGTCTCTGCGTTCAAAATAGTCCCTGGAAAAATGCTGGTTGGATCCGCAGCTCAGACATAGTCCCAACTTACGTCTGCATTCTTTCTCAATGTGCCCTACCTTGTCGCAGTGGTGACAAGTAGGAAGAGGTCTGCCCTATTTGCTGGTCTCTCCGGAATACTCCTCTGGAATCTTTTCGCAGAATCTCCTGGTGCTGTCTTGGATGGTGCGGAGGTGTTTGGCCTCTTCAGATTTGATTCCCTTCTAGTGACGCGCTCCATGCGTCGTGCTGCTGCAAGGACATCGGTATGAGTTATAGGTTCAACTGAGCCAATCAATCTCTGAAGCTCGAATTTTAGTCCGTCAAAGAACTTTTCAGCTTTCTTTTCCTCTGTCGAGATCAATGTTGGAGCGAAGCGACTTAGGCGTATAAATTCCACGTTGTATTCCTCCACTGTCATACTGCCTTGGATGAGGCGGTTGAACTTGTCTCTGAGCTCTGATCGTGCAACTGCCGGAATGTACATCTCTTAGAAGAGTCTGGAGAACTCTTCCCATATGACTCGGTCCTGTCCGAGCCTCCTTTCTTCTGCTAGCCACCAGTGATGCGCATTATCAGTTAACTGCATTCTGACTGCAGTCATCCACTTCTCTCTCGGAAGTTCAGCGGCTTCCAACTGATGCTGAATGTTAGTGAGCCATTCATGAACTTCGGTTGGCCCTTCTTTACCAGAAAATGTGCGAGGGTTGAGATGACAAAAATCGGTGATAGATCCCGTCGCTGTTCGCCTTGTTGGTGGATTTGCCTACTCCAATGCGGATACCAGGCTGGTCCTCAGATACTCTGTCTTCTGGCGATGGGTCTCTTGCTGAATCTGCTGCTGGGCCTGCATCATGGCATACATCATCTGGAATATCTGTTGCCCGTCCATGGCTTGTCCAGGCGGGAAAACTGGCATCTGGGGAGTGAACTGTGGTGGAGGTGGGATGTCATCTCTCCGGAACCTTGGATTAGGCTGACCGGTTTGATTGTTCTGCGATGCTTGTCCTCCATTCCCTGGAGTCACTCCGTCTATATCAGTAACCTCAGCGTCGTGTGGCGTGTCCAAAGGAATCTCATCTTCGTTCCTGGGATCTATTTCTCTGCAACCAAAATATAAACAGTAAGAACGCTTAGAGGAATCAAACAAGATGCAATTCAAGTGACAATTTTGAGTTCGGTATAGAGTTCAATAATGATTTACATAATGGATGAGATCCTATAACTTATTCTATCCTTAGGGCAGGCTGGTTCGGTTCCTAAGTTGAAACCGAACAATTTAGTCGTAGACCTGCATGGGCTACCACAAAAACCATGTCACGCCCCAGTCCCAAATACCGTGGGACCGGACGCGTGATAATGGCCAGCAGTACGCACCGATGGGCAAACACAATTTAATGGATCCATCAGGGCATACTTAAGCTGTAAAACAAGTCTACAATAATATGGCACAACTAATCTCATCCACACAAGATATAAAATATGATCCACAGAATAAATAAGGAATGTAAATCATCAGCTAGTCTCATCAAAGTACTTCGGGGAACAACCCGATAAGTATCTAGTACAATAGTTCAACAGACCAGAATATAAATGACTGAAATAAATAAGTAAATACTGAGCATGAAACATGGATGCTCAAGAAAAGTCTTCGGCTAACACCTCATCCTCGGATGGCGGTACAGCTCCTGGATCAGCTCCTGCTGCGGTCCCGTATACCTCGGGATAGATCTCGTCCTCAAATCCTGGGGACATAATCCGGATCCAGGTCCTCAGGGGACATAGCAAGGTACAAGAAAGCTCATGCCAAAATAAATGCAGTACAGCAGATAATAAAATAAATAGGGTAAGTATGTAACCATCTAAGTGAAAATGCAAGTGAGAGCATCACGAGTACTCAGGCTGAGCCACTACAAGCTCTGTGTCGGGGAGCCGGTAGCGGTAATAACCGGTAGTGGGTCTAGCTCTGCTCCGAGAGTCTACGACCTCTCAATAATAGAAGATATATATATAAAATAGCCTGTAGCCTGTGTGTCTCTCCCCACCCAATGTAACTACGCCTATCATGACCATAACGTCTCATGTCCATGTCAAGCGGGATCATCACTAATGCAACAAGTCATAATGTATCTAAGAATATAGTATCTCTGTCAAGTCCTGTATCCTATACAGAATCACTACAAATATCTCGAAAAGATTCTATCTCATGAGGAGTGTTAAGTGTCCTGGGTCAAAGTGTACTTGGTAAGACAAGTACGAGAATATAAAGTGTCCCGAATGTCCATCTCTAGATGACCGTACCCAACACCGCGTACAGTGTTGGCACCCGACTAATAATCGGACGCTAAGTATGTCACACGGTCCTAGGTTAAGCATGCACAGCAATATAATGAAGCAAGAAAAATATATAACAATACTGCAGAGTTTGGCAAGGTACACTTGTCTGGTGTTTGAATATCAACAGTCGTCCTGGTATCAGCGGATCCTGTAGGTACTACTCCAAAAGCTGTAATAAACATCACCAGCCATCTCAAAAGATATCAAACTGCTAGAAATGCCTGTCCTTACGTCCAATTTGGACACAGGGGCAAAAAGGTCCTTTTTGGGCCAAAACGGGGTCCACATGTGGGCCACTTTGCACCAAAAAGTGTGCCAGGGTCAAAGGTCTCCAAATTACTCAAACTCAGTGTTTACAAGTCAGGAACGTTGATACGAACCCAACGGAACTTCCAGAATTGGATTCCGATGAGCCAATCACAAAATCACCCTTCAAGTGGAGCCTGTAGGGCCCACGATACACGATTTTGTCAACGTTCTCAGAATTGGACCAAACTTGGATCACAGGACCAGCGTATTGCTACGAGTCCGATGGCATAAGTTTTGTCTCGATCCGACGTGTGTACACAAAGTTACAGCGTGTTCCAGAGAGGACGGATAAGGGGCGTCGTCGGCGGATACGCGTTGATTCCGGTGTGCACGCACATCCGAATCGACTTCCGCAAAATCCCACACGACCGCATCAACGTCGCGCACATTTCGGTAAAGATCGCGTGCGACCAAGTTGTCCCGTTTGGCGGGGCGTACTCAGTTCCGGGGTAAAATGGGGCATTATTTTTCCTGTTTTTAGATCGCGGTGTGCGATCACCACAGGACGCGATGCACCAAGCGGGTTGCACGGACACCGAGAGGGTCATATCGTCTACGCATAGCAACTGACGGAAACTAAAACGGATTTACGAGGCGAGAGAAAATGATACCTGAACAGGGCTCCGTGAATCTGAGTTTTCATGCGTCCGAGCGTCAACTCCTTGTCCTGCGACCGAGTTGCTGTGTCCAGACTAGGTTCAGGATTCCGTCGATGATCCGGCGGATAGGGGCTGCTCTGGTCGGCGAGGGGAGGCTCGCCAGGCGGAGCAGAGGGAACGCCGGCCGGTCGGGGGCGGGGTCGGCCTGGAGGGGGTTGCACCGAGCGTCGGGGTCGCACGCTGCTGGTCGGGGCTGTTCAGCCACGCAGGGAGGAAGTCCAGGCCGGAGCGGCGCTGGGGTGTCGCCCAGATCAGTTGGTCGGCAGCGGCCGGATGGGAGCTGCTCCGCCGCTGAGGGGAAGAAGTCCAGGCCGGAGCGGCGCTGGGGTCAGCCGCTGGATCGGCCGGATGGGTCAGGAAACACAGCGGGCGGTCGGAAAGCACGGGTTGCCGGTCGGCGGGGCTGTAGCCGGAGCGGGCTGGTGCTCAGGCCACGCGGGAGAGGGTCCACCGCCGGTCGGCTGCTGAAGTCGGGTGATGGTAAGGACGGCTGGGTTTCTATTTGGGTTTTAGGAATAGAAAATAGGGAAGAGGAAAAATGTATATATATGTGAACATGGTGTTGGGTTGACCTCGAATAGTTTTGACTGGTCAACCCCTCTTGGGTTGGGCCTAGGTTTGGGCTGGGTCAACGCTCCTTGGGCTTGGCCTCGGCTCTCATGGGGATGTTGGACATTTGGCACGAGTTTAATTCGGTTTAACTATTTAATGGTTTCTAGGGCTTTAAAAAGATTCCGGAGTCCAATAAATTCACCGAAAATTATCCTCTGTCCGATTTTCCAATTTACACCATAAAATCTTATTTCCATCATATTTTAAATTCTAAATAACCGCATTTAAAAATCCTTAATTACCTTGGTTCTTTTCCAAAGCTACCAAAAATCAGGGAATATTATTTCAAAATTTTATTCTGAAAAATCAGGGTGTTTACAGGGCTGGGCCTAGCAAGTAAGGTAAATAGTTAACATTTTCCAAATAATTATATCTATATATTCATGAATTTAATTATTGTTGTATATATATATATCGTCCATCGGCGATACAGAGAGCACTATGGCATTTTCTGAGGCAGAACTATGGTGGGCTTTGGATCAACTACTCAGATGTTTCTGAAGATAGGAAGGCATTTTGGTTTGCCTACTTCAAGGTAAAAATAATTTTACTTTTAATATCAATAATAATTTATACATATTATGTAACTCTCTATTTTACTTCTTGTACAAAACCTATTTCTATCTACCACACCGGAGTGAGAAGATCGAGGAGTAGTTTTCTGCAGCCGCCGCCGCCAAGATGATCTGTGATGCGATCAACGACCAGAAGGTCCGTGATCGCGACGAAGAATCGATCCACGGTTGGATCAGGCCTGAGTAGTAGACTGCGGTGAAGGCGAAAGTCGACGAACCCAAGTACAAGGAACGGTCGGAGAAGGCAAAGATGGCTAGGTCAAATGCATAAAAGTGGTGTAGTGGCTCGATTCCCATAACGGAACATTTTTGTCGTTTAGTATGTATTCTATTAAATATATATTATTTTAATACAAGTATGGTAAGATGTTTAATTTTAATAACAAATAATATAATTTTTAATAGTTACAGAGGGGTGAGGATACCAACATTGTGATAGTCTTCCCGGCCACCCATCGGAAGGGTGAAAAGCTCATCGATGAGAAGGCCACGCAGACCTATGTACGTTTTACTACCCTGTGTTAGTTTTAATTTAACTTAGAAAATATGCAATAGATATCTATATAGTTAGTAATAAGTAACTTAGACGTTAGCAACCAGTTTTTTAGGATGAGTATCTTAAACTACGTGAGCGGACGACTGCTAGTGCACCTACAAATGGAGGGGCTGATACTTCCTCGCAGCCCTCTATAGCTTCGTCGGCGTACGAGCTCTGGATAATCATCGTTGGTGTTCTTCAGAGGGGTACGTACTACGGTATGGGATCCTACGACGCCTATGTTATGACGCAGTTATCCAGGGCCCCCTCTGTCAGTGTACATTCCTCACAGCCTTCGCAGGCATCGGCACGAGCCCAGGAGAGCATTGATCGTCAGATTGCTGACCTGTGTGACGAGTTGCTATGGAGGATTATGGAGCGGTCACAGTCTGCTTCACAGACGGATGATGCGATAATCATCACATGTTTTGATTCGCTCGAGCATAGTCTTATGGAGCTCAAGACTCTGAGCCAAAAGACAGAGCACAACCTTATGGAGCTTAGGACTATGGGCCAGACGATAGAGCGCAGCTTGGCAAGTGTGGCTGTGTCTACGGAGCATAGACAGACAGAACTGGAGGGGCCACATACGTATATGAGCGACTCACTTGGAAGGATCCATGCGGCGCAGGATTTGTTGAGCCGGTCTGTGGCAGAGAATACTTCGAGGGTGGTATCTACCATGGATTCATACAATACTCGACTGCTAGCATTAGAGCAGATACGTCCTCCTGGTCGGCCGGCATCAACATCGCCTCCATCACTGCCTCCTCCATCGGTATCAGTAATACTTTCACAGGAGCAATATGAGTTTCTTCTATCCCAAATGCGTGACCGTGCTCCTCCTGATCAGTAGTAGTCCTTGTTTGGACATGTTTTAGTATATTAGTGTATATTGGCCCATTCTTGGGTCTTTGATGTATTTATTTTATACTTTTCATTACATTATGAGACACATGTGACACTTATTTTAAATTTATTTATCTACTTCTTAGGACATATTTACTGTAATATAACTTTGTAGATTTTTTCTATGTGAGTTTAGTTTATTATTCATATTAATTATACACCAAAATTTACCGGTATTGAGTGTTCCACTGAAGGGATCGGCAAATCCAAGGAATTCAACGGAAGGTTGCTTCGGGTCTATTTATATAAACTGTGATTTTATAACTACAGGTAGAGTTTTGTTGAAAATATTTTATAAACTGTATTTTGTTTTTTTTGTTTTTTTCAATTTAGCGACGTATTGCGACGTTTCGCGATGCACATTTACGTCGTTAAAAAGTATCGAAACGTCGCTACTTGATACCAAGGATGTCGCTAAACGTCGCTAACTTGCTGACATGGCAAAACTTATCATGTCAGCATTGTTGTAGCAAAATATTGCTCATAATGTCGCTAATGTAGCGATATTTTTGACCAAATATTACGTCACCATTTAAAAATAACACGTCGCTAATGGTCGTATATTATGCGACATCGTTTTGTCATAAATATACGTCGCTACAGCAACGACTAGCGACATTTTTGTTGTTAGCGACCATGAAATACGCGACACAGTAAAAACGTCGATAATTATGTCGCTAAATTATTTTAGCGACGTTAGTTTACCTATTAGCGATATTTTTAGGCATCGCTAATATGTGTTATTCTGGTAGTGAATCATCGCAGGAGTCCGCTCTGGTAGCTTCCTACGGGATGAAAAGATCCAAGTCACAAGCGAGGACAGGAAGAGTTCTCAGAATCTTGTGACTGTGGAGCGCAATGAAGGATACTATCACTATGGCGAAAGGGGTCATATCAAGAGGAACTGTATGAAGCTCAAAGATTAGAAGGCCAAAGGCAATGATGATCAGAAGGATCTCACAGCTATTAGAGATCTCATCATCGCAGCAACCAACGCAGAGAAATATTGTGGCATGTGTCATGATGGTGATTGGGTCATGGACACGGGGGCATCGTATTACAATACTCCATATAGGAGGATCTTCACACCATACCACGACGGCAGGTTTGGACGTGTGAAGATGGGCAACAAGGGGACCGATGGAGTTGTAGGCATCGGTGATATGCACTTGACAACGGAGCTTGGTGAGAAGCTCGTTCTCAAGGATGTGCGATACGTACTGAATTTGTGCTACAACTTGGTTTCGGTAGGGAGGCTGGCGGATGATTTATGTCACTGTTTATTTGGGGACAAAGATTGGATGCTTATAAAGGGTTCCCAACAGCTGTCTCGAGAAGATTTATGTTGTGGCATGTACAGGCTCAAGCCGCTGAGTTGTACAGGCAGGCGACAGACATCGGATGGAGGCTCGAGGGATATTCGAAAGGAGTTGGAACGTCGAAAACTTACTAAGGAAGGGCTTCAAGATGCTTTGAGGATTACGAAGGATTCGGTTCATCGAGAAAAAGCGATAAATTATGATGAGCAAGTATGTCAGTCCCATGACAGCTAGTTGGTCTCCAGGTGGGGGTCGCTTCATGGATTTGGTTTTGGTGACGGGTGGTTTGCCAAAACTTTATGGAGCGATATTGGTTTCAGAAGTTCGAGGCCAGGGAGGAGATCAAGGTTTACAGCAAACTCAATATAAGGCGGAAGCATCACCATTCACACAGTTTTGGGGGAGTTGTGGGTCATCGACGTCATGCACAGTACATGATGTTTTGCTTGAGGACGCATGTGTATGGAGGACCTTTAAGTTTGGATACGAAGGTGGACAGATTCAGGAGTTCAAATCTTGAAAGAATCGTACCGCCCGCTTAGTTGGGCCTGCCAAGGGTGAAGATGCTTGTCAAAACGTTAACACGTTTCGGTAGAAGACGGAAGTTAGGGACAGACATCCAAGACTCATGGTGAGGTTGATAGTCAGGGACCATTGGTCTCAGCCATGACATTGATGTCGTCAGGAACTCAGTAGTATAGAAGGTTCTACGCATGGCAGCTAGCATCGATGTGACAATCGAGGATCTAGAGACGAAGGAAGATACAAAGCAACTCGAGGGATTTGGGCCCAATTCACCTGAGAGTGACCGCAGCAGAAACTTTAGTCCAACCCACCTGAGATAACCAACCCCTGTCTAACGAACATTAAGCATAGATAAAGACAAGTATATGGCGGTGACTACGTCACTTGGACAAATCCTAAAATTTATAACTCAGGTAAAATTACAAAATTGACAAAATTAATGTTGAATCCTTTGTCCTAATAGATTCAACCCCCTCACCATACTCAAGAAGAAAAGAAAGAGATTATAATTGAAATAACTCACCAACCCGTAGCAATCTCCCTGAGCGAAGGTGACGACTCCTCGATCAGATCTTTTTTTTTCCTTCTGTCTTGGATGACGAAGTTCTAAGAACAAAATACGGACTTTCTCTTAGATTTTATGTGGACAAGCACCCCGAATCTCCAACTTGTGTTGTCATTTGTGCCTCCACTCTCCTCATATATTTATAGGATGAGAAATTTTATTTTAGGTCATAATAGGATTTTTTTAAATAGTAAATCTTAAAATAAGAATCATATTCCACCTAAAATAGCCTAACACCAATTATGGACGTCTAAATATGGTCAAATTAAATATTTGATATTGTAAACCCCCCTGAATTTTTTTAAATTATTAAATCTTGGATTTTTCCCAATTTTCTGAAATTTTCTGGGAATTTACTGTAATTAAAATCAAGGTTTTTAATTAATAAATGATTTTTAATTGGCAATAAATAATATTAAAATATCATGAAAATAATATTTTTGGGTGTAAAATAGAAAATTGGACTTAGGATAATTTTTCTGGATTTTTCTGGGCTCAGACCTATTTTTAAATGCCTAAAAACTATTTTTAATTAATTAATTAAATTAATTATCTATTTATTTATTTATTTTTATTTTATTTTTTTTAATTTTTTTTTCTTTTTCTTTCCCGCAGCCCGCGGCCCGTTGGCCCGGCCCGGCCCAGCCCGAACCAAGCCCAGCCCCTTAGCGGGTCGGGTCGGATCCCAGACCCGCACCCGACCCGACCCTACCCGGGACTCCCTCACCCCCACGACCGTTTCCCCGTGCCGCGTCTCGCGGCGGAGCCGCCGCCTCCGGCCCGCTCCGCCCGCGTCAGCCCCACGTCCCCCGCCCGCTCCGCGCACCTCCGCACCAGCCGCCTCCCCCTCCGCCGTTCCCGGCACCTCTCTCTCCCTCACTCCCCTATTTAAACCCGTCGACCCCCACCTCTCTCCTCCGTCCGACCCCCTCGCCGCCTCCCGAGCCACCACCGGCTCCGCCCTAGACCGCCCGCTCCTCCTCCTCCCGTCTCCGCCCTCCGGCGCCCCGACAGCATCCGCCTCCTCCCCGCAGCACCGAGCCAGCAGCAGCAGCGGCAGCCAGCGCCTCCGGCCGCCGCCCATCGGCTCCGCCGCCACCAGCCACCGCCCCAGCTCCCCTCGGCGAACCATCCCCCGCCCTCGCCGGAGCATCTCTGGCCGGTCCCCGCCGTCCACGGCCAGGAAATCCACCAGAACCCTAACCCTAACCCTATTTTGGATTCGCGTGTCCGACACGAGTCGGACACGACTCGACCCTGATTTCGGGTCCCCTTTAGGTGCGTGTAACTTTCGCCTCGTAGCTCCGTTTTCAATTCCGCAAATTGCGTTGTGAAGCCTGTATGACCCTCTCGGTGTCCGGACAAACTGGTCGGGGTATCGCGTCCTGTGGCGATCGCACACCGCGATCCAAAAACAGGAAAAACTAGACCCTGTTTCACCCCGGAACTGAGTACGCCCCGCCAAACGGGATGACTTGGTCGCATGCGATCTTCACAGATATGTGCGCGTCGTCGATACGGACGTGTGAGATTTTGTGGAAGCTGATTCGGGTGTGCGTGCACACCGAAATCAACGCGTATCCGCGAACATCGTCCCGTATCCGACTTTTCGGTAATTCGCCCTAACTTCTTGTACACTCGTCAGATCGAGACGAAACTTGTGCCATCGGAATCGTAGAGATACGCTGGTCCTGTGGGTCAAGTTTGGTTCGATTCTGAGAACGTTGACGAAATTGCGTGTCGTGGGCCCCACAGGTCCCGCTCGACGGGCGATTTTGTGTTCGGCTCATCGGAATCCAAATCCGGAAGTTCCGTTGGGTTCGTATCAGCGTTCCTGACCTGTTAACACTAAGTTTGGTGAATTTGGAGACTTTTGACCCGGAAACATTTTTCGGTGCAAAGCGGGCCCACCGGCGTACCCCGTTTTGACCCGAAACTGCCGTTTTTGCCCTTGTCTCCAAATTGGACCCAAGGACAAGCGTTTTTAGCTATTTGACATCTTCTGAGCGTGATGGTAATGTCTATTTCAGCTTTTGGACTCATCTCTGGAAATTTTCCCCAAGAGCCAATATTAATCAGATCCAAAACAACAGGCAAGTACCTGCACTTCAAGTTAATCTTTATATATTATGATAATTAATTCCCTGCCTTACATGTACCCTTGATGATTATACCTAGTGTTAGAAATGCTGGATTTTATGTCTTGAATATTGGAGTTCCTGTCTTGTTTTTATGTCGGGTGGGAGAATACCTAGAAGGCATGTAGTTTACCCTTCCCTTTGTCATGTTTAATAGCTATTGGTACACGACTGTACCCCAGCCGGATCTCGATTTCCCCTGTTTAATAGCCGTTTATGATGGCCGGATTAGCCTTATAAACCCCTACATGCCAACTATGTATTCTAAAACAAACACAAGTTCACACAGATAGTTTCTGGTCATGTTCTATTTCTTGCTGACTGTGTAGTTTCATTTCCTGTTTCATTTATTTCTGTTTTCTCATATTCCTGCTTACAGCTTTAACTCTGAAATAATGATGTTCTGTTATACAGTTTCTTAACTTGATATTCAATATTTAATTATCATAATATTTAGTTTAACCTTGTTGTGCACTGTGTACTTCGCTCCTTTTCCTGACTGGATCTGTTGATTTAGGCGATGATGAGGACCTTGCCCCTACTTATTATGGTCCCTATGAGGGTACAGATGATACCTATGAGGAGCCAGAACCCACCCTGGAGACCCCTGCTGCAGAGTAGCTAGCAGTAGCTATCTTTTATTTCTGTTTCTTATCTTAGTAATCGGGTTTGTCCCCGATTTCATTCTGAATTTCTGTACTAAAATATTTGAATCTGTTGTCACATTTATTTCAGTTGCAATCTTAAGTTTCTGTTCTCATTATTATCTTGCCTATGTTAATTGTGAATGAGCTAGTTTAGTAAATCTGGAATTGACCTAGACAGCGTACTACCGCCGACTCTGCGGCGTAGGCTGGACGTACCCACGCACTCGTGCCCGAATTTTTGGGTGTGGGTCGTGACAGATATAAATTTGAAATCTAATCAAATCATACATTTAATGTAGATTTCTAAATTATATCAAATCAAATCTTTGATCATATTTGGGCTCCAAAACTCACCAAATACAGACTAGACCCCAACAATCTCTCCCTCAAGTCTAATGAAAGAGTGTTGACCCCATGGCTTCTCAACTGGACTCCATGTCTGTCGCCCTGTGACAGAGTTCATGCTCCCCCATACCACTGATCTCCGATCACCCGAGTTGCTTTGCATCTTCCTTCATCTCCAGCTCCTCGACCGTCAATAGCACCTTCTGTACCACTGGGATCCTGTCGACATCAATGATACGGCTGAGACCAAAGTCCCTGACTATCAGCCTCACCATTAGTCTTGGTTTCTGTAGGATCTCAGTAGTACAAAAGGTGCTACGCATGACAGCTAGCGTTGACATGACGGTCGAGGAGCAGGAGACGAAGGAAGATGCAAAGCAACTCGGGGGATCGAAGATCTATGGCATTGGGGAACAGGAACTATGTCGAGGGACGACGGGCATAAAGAACAGTTGATAAGTCATGGGGTCAACATCCTCTCATCAGACTCGAGGGGAGGATTTTTAGGGTCCATTCTGGATTTGGTAAATTTTGGAGCCCAAATATGGTCAAAATTTTAATTTTATATAATTTAAAAATCTACTTTAAATGTAAGATTTCTCAATTATATCAAATCAAATCTTTGACCATATTTGGGCTCCAAAATTCACTAAATCTAGACTGGACCCCAACAAAAAATGCAAGTCGAGCTTGTTGGAAGAAATAGGATACTACCAAAATTTGATAAAATATCGACGTTTTTAGCGACTTTTCTCACTGACATCGCTATAATTTATGAATTTAGCGACTCCAGAAAGGAATGTCGCATAACGTCGTTGTTAGCGACTGTCCACGACCCTTAGCGATAACAAAAAATATTATAGAAGCACATGTCACCAAATATAGAAGCACATGTCACCAAATATCATAATAAGTCATTATTATTTTTATTACAACGACGTTTAGCGACATAATTTTCTAAACGTCGCTAAATATTATGAAATCAGCGACGTTTAGCGACATCTTTTCAAGACGTCGCTAAAGTTTTAAATATAGGGTTTGAGTTTTTATTTTCCACTCAATCATTTCGTTCCCCCAAATCCCCCAAGATCCCCCTCGCCCCAGCGACCCCCCTCACTCGTCCGCCCCGCCCTCGCCCTCGCCGACAGAGCCCTAGCCCCCCTCGTCGATTGTCGCTCCTCCTCCCCACCGGTGCTCTTTCTCCTCTCCGGTGGTCGCGGTCTCCCCACCGAAGCTCCTCCTCTCCACCACCGGTCCTCCTCCCCTCCGGTCGACCCCTCCTCGGTCAACCCCTAGCCATCTCGGTAAACCCTAACCCTCTCTCTCTTTCTCTCTCTTTCTCTCTCTCTCTCTCGTAGCACAGATACGTCACAACACATACACTGACACGACACTAACACACACACAAACATTAACATTAACCCTGACACGACACATACACGCACATACTTTCACAGACACATACATGACACAAATACGCACACACACACACACACACACACACACACACACTTACACGGACATGTTTAAGTTAGACACGGATACAGACACTGACATACACACTGACACACACACACACACACACACACACACACACACACACAAGCCTATTTAAATTATATATATTCTTTTGAAAATTCCTAATATAGTATGATTTAACTTTCTAGAATTATATGTTCATTTGTAAAAGAAACATAGAGATAGGAAATTCATATGTGTATGTGTATGTAAAAAAAAGTTTATAGTATATTATGATTTAACCCTTATTTCATATGCGATAATTTTGAGATAATGTTGATAAT